>RWGZ01001226.1:0-220093 GCA_009725065.1 Utricularia reniformis | reverse complement strand
GCTAATAAAGCTTGAAGTTGATCCAACTGTTCATAACCGTGTCAATGCATCAGGTTCGAGGGACACCGGAGATATCTCCGATGGCTTCGTAGTTGTAGTCTCGGGCAGAACTTCTTGAACTGAAGTTTCAGCTTGTGAAGTTATTGCTGAGATTTCAGCAGGGGGTGATGCAGAAGCCTCGATAAACTCAGATGTCTCCGATGCATTCTTAGCCGGAATATCGGGCTGAGCTTCTTCAATTTCGGGTGGTACCGAAGCCTCTATGAATTCTTGAGGCTTAAATTTGTTGATGTAGTAGGTTAAAGAGGGGCCAGAATAGTCTGTTTTTTGCACTGAAACTGGTGTTTTTTTATCCACCTGAATGAGGACAGAAGAAGCTGCAGCAACAGATATTAGAGCAAGTCCTGCGGCAATGGCCAGTGTGTTCTGAGATCCATCTGCGGAGGTACCTGAAGTCCCTGAACTTATTGCACTTTCTGCAACATAAACCACAGGCTGAAAGAATACAGTTCAGATACCACAGGCTTAAATCGTAATCATATAATCCACATAACAAGGCATGGCTTTAAAAAAATGTCATTTGTTGAAGAGAAAACAACCCCCAAACTTCATTTGACAAATGTAGTCCCGTACTTTGATCGATTTTGCCCAAATTTGAAAAATTCGATCCCCAAATACAAAACCAGTCCCTAAATTTTGCCACAAACATTAAATTTTGGAAATTAATTTTACCAAAATTTACAAAATATGAAAATTTGTTTCGCCTTCAAAAACTTTGAGGAATAAATTTGCCAATATTACGAAGCATTGGATAACGACTTTACAAAATCATACGAAATATGTGAACTAAAGGTTATAACCATGAAGGAGAAAATGTTAAAGAAGAGTACCAAATATTCTGCATTTGATTTCATCAAAAAATTATCATTCATACAAACTAATGACATTATTTATCGGGCGAATGGCATTTAAGGTCCCTAAAGTTTGTATGATTTAGTAAATTTAGTCCTTAAATTTTTTTCATTTTGGCAAATTTAGTCCTAAAAGTTTTGTGAAAGCAAAACAAGTCCTCAAACTTTGTATTTTTTGCATAATTAGTCCTCATATTTTGTAACTTTTGGTAAATCTAGTCCTTAAAGTTTTATATATGTGGCGAAATTAGTCCTCAAATTTTGGAGACCAAATTTGTCAAAAATATCACAGTATGAGGACTATAAATGTTAAATAAAAGTTTGGGGACCAAATTTGTCAAAATCACCAAACTGTAGAGATCAATCTAGTCATTTTCTCTTATTTATCTGGCTACCTCAACAGAGTATATGTTTGTCTGTCCAGCGGTGTCCTTCTCCACATAGCCAGTCCAACCCCTGTTGCGAGGAGGAAATGTCCCAGTGACCTTGGTTTTGTCCTCAGCTACCCACTCCATGCTCACTTTACCAATCTATTTTATTTTAAAATGAAGCCCATAAATCCAAGATTTATGAAGCCATTAAAAATTCAGAAAAACAGCAATATTATATGATGAAAAAATAGGCAGCCCAGCCCCTTCAGTTCAACCCCTAACAATACGCTTAATCACTTCTTGTTGTCTAAATGATAATAAAGTAACAGTTTCCTGCCAACTTAATTGCCGAAGAACATTCAGGTCTTTTTATATAAAAATTTTAAAAAAGGAAAAATAACCTCTTTATCAGGTGCGCATTCTTCCTCGTTGCAGTCATCTGAATCACCCGAAGAGGCTCTTACTTTGAGACAATAACTCACAGCCAGCCTCCTCTTGGGCTGGAAATCCCTTAACAACAATCTGCTGCTACTCGCCATCGCGGAAATAGCGCAGCTGCTGCTCCCTGACAACGCGCATGCCATGCTTTAAGATAATCAAGAATCAAGGATTTTTTCGAGCAGATCTTGATCAGCAAAATTGATTGAAAGGAAATATTTATGTTCGTGTGCTAGAGGAATGGATGCCGAGTTCTGTGGCTGTCTGTGTTTCACCGGATTATACATTATTTGAAAGGCTGGGCCTGGACTAGTTCGGGCCTGCAGTTTCTTGGTCTGGAACATTGTTTGTGTCAGCCCATATATTCCTGGGCCCATGTTTGATCTGACGTTTCTTACCGTTGATTGATCCAACCCGTATAATTATTGGGCAAGTTCAATCCATAACGTTTTTGGTTTGGACATTTGTTCGGCCAAGCCCATAGTGTTATTAGGCATATGTCGGGATTTCAGTTTCTAGGTCTGGCAATTTGTTCAGGTAAACCCGGCCGGACATGAGCCTATGTCAGGCATTCAATTTTTTAGTCATGATTTTTGTTTGGACCAATCCGTATTGTTAAAAACCTATGTCGAGCCTTAAGTTTCTTGGTTTAGACATTTGTTCGAGACAGCACATCTTGTTATGGGCCTTAAGTTTCTTGGATTGGACACTTATCTGGTCCAACCCGTATCGATGTCTCTGTGTTGGGTTTTCAGTTTCTTGGTCGGAACATTTATTTGGGCTAGTCTCTCGTTATGGGCTAATGTCGAGCCTTCAGTTTCTTAGTCTGGATATTTGTTCGAATCAACCGATCTCTTTATGGGCCTATTTCGGGTCTTCAATTTCTTGGGTTGACATTTGTTCAGGCCAACCTGTATCATTATGGGCCATGGTCAGACTTTGTTTCTTGGGTTAGACATTTGTTCGAGTCAACCCGTATTGTTATGGGCCTATTACGGGCCTTCAGTTTCTTAGTCAGGACAATTATTCGAGTCAACCCGTATCGTTATATGCATATGGCCTTCAGTATATTAGTCTGGACATTTGTTCGGGTTAGCTCGTATCGTTATGGGTCATTGGTGGGCCTTCAGTTTATAAGTCTGGATATTTATTCTACCAACCCATCACGTTATGGGCCCATATCGGGCCTTCAATTTGTTGGTCTGGACATCTATTCGAGCCAGACCATACAATTCAGGGCTTATGGTGTGGGTTTTCAGTTTATTAGTCTAGACATTTGTTCAGGTAAACCCGTATCGTTGTGGGCTTATAGCAAGCTTTCTGGTTATTAGTCTGCACATTTGGGCCGGATCATTTCAATATGGGTCTTCAATTCTTGGTTTGGATATTTTTTTGAGTCAGTCTTATCGGTATGGGCCTGTGTCGGCCTTCATTTGATTAGTCTGAACATTTGTTCGGACCAATCCGTATCGTTATGGGCTTATTGCGAGCTTCAGTTTATTAGTCAGCGATTTGTTCAGTCCAGTCTGTCTCATTATGGGCCTATGGATGGCCTTCAATTTCTCTCTGCATTTGTTTGGGTTGGCTTGTCTCAATATGGGCTAAATCATGTTTTAGTTTCATGGTCTGGACATTTATTCTGGTCAATTTATATCGTTATGAGTCTATATTGGACCTTCAGTTTATTAGTCTTGATATTTGTTTTGATTAGTCTGTATCGTTATGAAGTTTTGATGGGCCTTCAGATTATTAGTCTTGACATTTATTCTAGTCAACCCGTATCGTCATGGGCTTTTATCGGGCGTTGAGTTTCTTGTTATGGATATTTTGTCCGGGCTAGCATGTATCGTTATGGGCCTATGTAGGGCCTTTAGTTTCTTAGTCCAGTACGTATATTTATTGATCTGGTTCGGACGTTCTGTTTTTTAGTCTTGACCTTTGTCCGATCCACCCCGTATCATTATGTGCCTAGTTCAAGCTTGTGGGTTTCGAGCCAACCCGTATTGTTATGGGGCTGGCTCAGGCCTATCGATTCTTTATCTGGGCCCCTCGGTCATTCTATCTCATGGATTGAACCTGGGCTAAACCACTTCAGACCATGACGGGACCGGCCCGGCTTACTGGGTTCATGAATTGGGCTCTTCTGGTTCATTTTTAACAAATGAATTAAGCTTTTCTTAAAGTTCCCTCAAAGGGGTGTGTTTATGCACGCCTATGCTCAAAGTGAAATGATGAAAGACACACTAAACTTATACGCCAACCCGTAACGCTTGGAGATGAAGGAATTTTAATGGAATTTCTTTTAATCAAAAGTTTTATATAGATAAAATTTGCCTATGGAGGGTTAGTTAGTGTTATTAAACTTCTTTGTATATCAAATTAACGCATGAAAAATGTTAGGTGTAAAATTCACATGGGGAATACCATAAGGACATAATTTTCATATTATGTCAAAATGATTATGATAACATTGTTGAACATTCATTTTTATAATTATTACTGGTTTTAATTTTAAAAACTAAATAAAAAATATTTTAAATTTTATTTTATTATAATTACTTTTTTATTATAGAAATAACGATAAAAGGACGTCCCCTGGGTGTTTTCCTATCTCCATATCACAATCCACACCGCATCCTCATTCCGGCAGCTATCTCCGCCACAATGAAATACTTTTTCTTCTTATCCGTTCTCTTTTCCACCATTGCAGCCGGAGCTCCGGCGAAACCAAACTGCGATGCTGTTGAAGAAAGCTCAACACTCAGAGTTATCCATATGAGCAGTCCTTGCTCTCCTTTCCAGCCAATAACTCCGATTTCGTGGGAAGATTCGGTGCTGCAGATGCAGTCGGCTGATAATGCCAGGCTCCAGTATCTTTTAAGTCTCGTTGCTGCTCGCTCCGACGTTCCTTTAGCGTCCGGCAGGGCGGTAACGCAGAACCCCAGGTACATTGTCAGGATCAGAATTGGAACCCCGCCTCAGACTCTTTTTTCTTCCTTCGATACCAGCCGTGATGTCGCCTGGATTCCGTGCTCAGGATGCGTTGGATGCGCCTCCACCACCTTCGATGCTTCCAGATCATCTGGTTTCAAAGCTGTTCCTTGTGGAGCTCCTCAATGCTCTCAGGTTGGTTCTGTTTATTAGGCTTTCGCTTTTTTCACGCGCTGACGCGCCGCCGGAGCTTTCTTGGCATTGAGGCCGCCACGAGAATTTCCAGATAACTGTGATTACGAAAATAGTGAGACTAATTACCATTTCGCCGGAATTTCATAGGTGGCCAACCCAAGTTGTGGCGGTGCCGTCTGCGGATACAACGTGACGTACGGCAGCTCCGTCGTCACCGCAACGCTAGCGCAGGATACCGTTGCTCTCGCCGCAGATTCTATTTCCGGTTACACATTTAGTTGCGTGCGGAAAACAACTGGAATTTCATTTCCGGCGCAAGGGCTGCTAGGGCTTGGCCGTGGACCTCTGTCTCTGATATCTCAATCCAGAGGGCTTTACAATTCTACGTTTTCGTACTGCCTCCCAGGTTACAAATCCCTNTTTGTTTCAGCACCAGGCCTTAATGCCTGGGTTGCTTTCACAGCTTCATCAAGTCCCTCTTCTCCATGGACGAATCGGGTTACTTCCTCGGCCAGTCTGCGCTGAGCAGTGTTGGGGATGTAATCAGGGGCTAGCATTTGTTTCTCAATCAAGGAAATCTCTTCAATGGCGATGAAAGTAAGCATTTTTAGGAACCTGATCACGTCTTCATCGGAGACTGAGAAGAAGTACTGGTAGAATTGGTATGGGGTTAATAGAGAGGGAGATAGCCAAATGGCTCCGTCCTCGGACTTGCCGAATTTGGTACCGTCGTTCTTGAGGAGAAGAGGGAATGTGAGTCCATGAGCACCTTCTGTTTGAAGAATTTTGCGAATGAGATCGGTTCCAGCTGTAATGTTGCCCCATTGATCGCTACCGCCGATTTGAACATTGACGCCTTCGTTTTGGAAGAGATGAAGAAAATCATAGCCTTGGAGAAGCTGATACGTGAATTCAGTGTAACTCATTCCTTGTTCTGATTCCAGCCTCTTTCGGACGCTTTCTTTTGACATCATCGTTCCAACTCGAGCGAATCGGCCAACGTCTCTGAGAAAATCAAGCAATTTAACATCACTCCACCAATCGTAATTGTTTAGAATGGTGAATTTTGATAAAGGCGGCGGCGAAACCCGTCGCAAAATGTTGTCTACGGTGGTGGAAATGGCGGATACGTTCCTTTCCAAACTTATAGCGTCCAACTCTGGTCGCTCAAGGCTCTTACCGGAAGGGTCACCGACGCGGCCCGTTGCACCACCGATTAGGGCAACCACACCATGGCCGCAGCGTATGAACCAAGAAAGCACTATTAAGCCTATAAGATTGCCTAGGTGGAGACTCTCCGCCGTAGGGTCAAAGCCGCAGTAAACTCGGAGTGAAGGATGGTCAGAGAGGCGTACAGCGCCACCGCTTATAGATTCTACGAGACCTCTCTCTTGTAGAACCTCCACCACATTCCGTTGTGAAGAATACAGACGGCTTCTTTGACTCCGCGATGGACGGCGGAAATGATGGATTAACACGACGGTGCTCTGACTCCAATTGGCGGCGCCGAGAAGAAGAATTCTCAAGGAATTCGATGCGGCGGCAGCCATTTCTCACAGCGACGATGACCTTCCCTCATCTAAATTCATTTCGCGGATATGTTTTATTTTTAAACCATTTCCCCAAATTGTTCAGTTAAATGATTAAATCAAATCTCCGTATTATCATTGCATTGTAATTAAGCCCTACCATTTGTTTATTTTCAAAGTAACATATTAAACTAGAAAAAAATATCATAAAATATAATATTTTTATGAAGCTTTATCCCCAATAAAATTGGTACTCAAATAAGAGGCGATAGATATATTCAATTAATCATTGTTTTTAAATAAAACAAATTGTATTACCTCCATAGAAATCATTGTTTAATTGAGTTTAAAAGTGCCTTTTGAAATATCGTGATTTAAATCACGACTACATTATGCTTAATTTAATAACAAACATATGAAAACTCATCTTATTTTTTTATATCTAATAATATAATATACTTTTTGGCATAAATCACAATCCACAAATTTATCACACTTCTAGAAAACTACTATAATCTCATATATAGCTTATATGATCAGAGAAATGAAATACATTAAAAACATTAAATCAATTGAATTATTTATGATATTTTTACTAGAAAATGGCGGTCTTGATCCCCAAATTTTGTTGATTTTGACAAATTTGATCCTCAAATTATTTTTTGGCATATAGAATCCCCAAATTTCAATTAATTGGCAATATTCATTCTCATAGTTTGTAAAATTTGGCAAATTCAATCCATAAAGTTCATAGTTAGTCCCCAAAGTTTAAAAAATACAAAACAAGTCCTTATTATTTACGTTTGGTGGCAAACCTAGTCCCCAAATTTGGGGAATTTGGCGAAATTGGTATCTATATTATTTAACAACTGTTAGAATTTGAGTTTTTCAAAATGTTGAGGACCACCATTGCAAAATTATTTAACGGCCGTAATTGTCATTTTTCAAAACGTTGAGAATCTTTAACACCGTTAGGGACATTTTTTGCCAAAACTCTGGAATTACGAGGATCAAATACGCCATTGTTTTTGTTTGGGGACTAACATTGTCAAAATTGAAGAGTTTGATGACTAATATTGTCAATTTTGATAAATATTGGGGACTAGTTTTGCCACACCATACAAAATTCGGGGACTTGTTTTGTCATTCTAAAACTTTGGGGTTCAAAATTGCTAAATTTTCAAAACTATGAGGATTCAATTTGCCATAGCTCCTAAACTATGAGGACCATATCTAAGCATCGCCCTATTTTTACTCTTATAAAGTAGAATGCTTCATATATGATATGATATATATTCTCACCATCGATCTATTTTTGTTACATAAGTTCAATCTACTAGAGTTTTTTTCAAAATCATGACTCAAAACCCTAAACCCTAAATCCCAAAACACACCCTCGACCTCTGATTTAACTAGAACTTCAAAATTCAATGAGTGAATGAATTTTTAAAGGAGTTACACAACATCATACAACAAAACCTAGATTGTTGCAATTTTTAACAGTCTAGATATGGATATCACAATTTGTATACATGTTTTCGAGTAATTTCTTCATGTCTCAATATAACAGAAAATAAATCCAACAGTAGCAATTTTCTGCACCTGCTGGGAAGAAATAAATAACATCATGTGCCATTGTTATCTAGTGTTCTGCAGCTTCGAGAGTCATAAATTTACGCCTTCGTCGAGGATTCCCACGAGGCATTTCTCCAATAAGAATTCGGCATTAACCCAAGCATGATACTTGTCTGAGTTTTGCCCATAAGGATCACAAAGATTCAAAACAGCAAGAAACTAGTAAATAATGATTCGAGTATAAAGAAAGGATACTGAATAAAGATGTGCAATCTTTTCCAACAGCCTTCATCAACATATCAGCACCTTCCATAAGCAAAAACATACAAGTCGAATATTTTACTATGCCGAATGATTTACCGTAAATCAAAGAAGAATTTCGAGCCAAAATGAGACAGATAAACATATAGAGGTACCAGCTTAGAAGCTACTTAATTGTGAGGAAAAATAAAGGGTGATCTTTGCCTACGGTCCCACAATTTACTGGTTGTGTAAAAGACATGCCCTCCAAATTTTGAAATTGCAAATGTGGTACACTTTTTGATAAAAATATGCATTTATCGTCCTTAAACTTCAATTAAATATACATAAAACACTCCAAATTTCTAATAACGTTTATCATTGACATTTTAATATTTAATATTTTATGCACAATTCTCAAACATCAAGGGTCAAATTTGTATAATTTTTCAAACGGTTCTTATTTGCGTACTTTGTTAGGGGTTTTCAAACGTTTTCAATTTACGGAAAACCGAAAGCTAAAATGTCAGGGTTAAAAAACAAACGGTATTAAGAACTTTAATTGTCATTCTTGCAATTTCGTAAGTTGGAGAGCATGCTCTTTACCCAACTCGTAAGTTGGGGGCTAATTATGCAATTTTCTCGAAAAATAAACATGGAAGAATACTCATAATAAGAATAGAATGAGATACCTCCAGGATGAAACTTCATATATGGGGCAATGTTGTACACACGGCCTTTGAGTACAGTCCACAACTGATTTTGTTTGACTTCATTTAAAGATATTAGCCTTCGATTCGACTGCCCCTTCAATCCTGAATAGGAATTTGCATCAGAAAAACACATTATTTTCATTTCTCAAATCTCATGTAAGCTTTAACATAATTTGGTTTGCAAAAAAGCTCATATGCCAGCAAATAGAATTATGAAGATGATGCAATTGGCTTTTAGTATTGTACCTGCCAAGTCGGGATGCGTTCTTGTAAGCTTAAGCCAGTCCATTTGACTGTAGCCTTTCTCAAAGGGAACCTTGGCTCTAGGTGCAGGCTTACTCATCACTCGTGAATCGGGATCTGAATTTGCAACTTTCTTTTTGGATTCAAGCTTTGATCGCTGATCTGTTTTCCCAGATGAAGCATCCATGACAGTAAACAATAACGAACCGACAGATTCCTGCCGAGAAGAAGTAATACCCTCTTTCCATATAACACCAACATTATGAAGATTAGGACCACCTGAAACATTTTTATCTCCAGCATCTACATGTATGCTACCGATGGAATCAGCAACTTTCTCAATTTCAACATTATCTAATGGGGGCATCACCTTATTCCAAAAACAATTGTACGTTCTCAGAAACCAAACAAAACCACAACACACCATAGATAATTTTTTGCAGGCCAAGAATAAGCAAGAAAAGATATATGAAATTATTATGAAGCTTACTCGTGCAAAGGTGAAATCTTCATCATTATCCATGGCAACCCAGTTACAAATTCCACTAAGGTTTGCTCCTACACAAAATCCCATCATTGTAAGTGTGGGTGAGAATTTATACTCAAAATAATGGAAACCTAAACCGATATACATATTTAGGAATCCTTAAATCGGATCGATGAGCATGCCCTAAATGGATGATAACAACATATTTTCCAATATCTGAAATTTATTTTAACATTTGAATGCAATTTTCATGGACAGTCATCAGATTATCGCGAAATATTGAAAGTTCAAAATGAATCATATCCAACCTTGTAAACTTGATGAAATGGAAATAATCAATGGAGAAAATAAGCTACAACAAAGCAATTACAATAAAAAACTAAAACAGATGAAATCGGATAAATTCAACTTTACCTGATCTCGTCGAAGTTGGACGAAGTCGAATCTGAAGAATCGAAAGAAAAAGTTACAGGCCTCCGTTCAACACTTCACATTAGAATCGGTTTAATTTTTAGTTGCGGTTGTAACAATAATATTAAAAGAGTGTTCACATGGATCCAATACTTAAAAAATTATAAAGAGTATTTTAAAGTTTTATAGTTATATATTTTGAATTTCCTTAACCTTGAATATATATATAAATTAAAATACATTAATTTGTGAAATCCTTTACAAAAAATCATGTTCATTCTTAACCGATCTCAGCACCATATGTTACACGATTTGTGATACGACACGATTTACGATTCATAATACGTAATTTTTTAGAGAATCTCAATAGATTCGTTAATGATTTGTAAATTTTTTTATTATTATAATTGTTATAGTTATATAATTTATAATTTTTATAAGTTAAAATAACCGTATTTATTGATAAAATATAATTTAATCATATGTTTTTAAACCGGTCAGCTTTGTCAACCGATTCAAACCGTAGTTTGAACCGTAAAAACTTTTAAAAGATTTAATTATATCATATTTTTTATAAGATCAATACATTATTGTGTTACTTCATATATTAAATATAACATGAAATTTCATCAATATATCAAAAATAAAACAAATTCATAAGAATTTCGTAAAAAATAATTGAAATTATTTTATATATTATGAATATCCGCAAATAATTAAAATTGAAGTAAAGAAAATATATTGGAAAAAATATAATAAAATAATATTTAATTATAGTATCAATTTAAAATAAAAAATGTAAAACTAGAGCAGTTCAATTTGAACCGAACCGTGAAATACATGGTTCACGGTAGAATCGGTCCAACCACGGTTTAAAAATATATCTTTAATCATTAACAAAATAATAAAAATAAGATATAATTTTATCATAAATTTTAAAAGATTATTAGTTCGCTAAAATATAAAATTAAGAAAAATAATTATTATTAGATAAAAATTATATAACTTAGCAAATTTCTAACACAATAATTAATTAACTAATGAAAATAATTGATTTTTTATTTTTATATGACTTCAATTTTATCTTCCTATTTAACATGATTTGATAATCACAAAAAAATCATGAATCATAGAGAATACTATTCTTATATTTCTATAAAAACTAAAAATACTGATAACATAGTTCTTGACAGTTTTGAAATTTATTATGTTAAATGTGTAGTTTTCAAGCTTGAAGTATTCTTAATATTTGAATTGTTATCTACATGATTTTTTCGTCCATTTTAAATATTTTTTTAGATATTGAATTTAATATTTTTATTTGATTGACTTATACTTAAATTTGATATAAATGGTTAATTCAAAACTATTTATGAGTAGTTAATTGGTTTCTTTGGTTTAGTTGTGGGAAGAATGTTTAGGGTTGGGCATGGATCAACCCAACTTGTACAAATACGTTAACCCGTGGGCTGTTCCGTTAAATATCATTATACGGGTTGGACTGCGATTTTCAACCCATCGACCTGTAAGGGTTGACGGGTTGAAGTTGGCCAATTTTGATTTTTTTTAAAATTTTACGGGTTGAAAGTACGGCACAACCCGTCAACGGGTTGAAAAACCTAAACCCTAAAATTTAAAAATATTCAATTTTAACCTTTCAACCCTAAACCCTAAACCCGTTGATGGGTCAAGAAAAATTCTCAACCCGTTGGACTAATCCTTACGGATTGACGGGTTCAACGGATTCGACCCATAACCCGTTGGGTAGGTTCCCACAGCTAAGAATGTGGTGTGAGTATTTTTTAAAAACATTTTTTTTTCTAAACAAAAGTAAAGTCACCTTGGAATCATGTGATTATTAAAGATTAAATTGGAATTAATTCACTACCGTCTATCCACTTCACCTTGAAAAATATCAATTTAATCATTACATTTACTTTTTTATGAGTAAATATTGATTTAAAAATAATAATATTTGTTTATTCGAATTTGGAAATTGAAAGCTGTACAACATTGTGATTGTGGATGTTCCCGGTAGGCAGTATAGAGTATAAAAGCCCGACTCCAGCTAACAAAACAAGCGAGTGGTCTCGCTTGGCTCCTTGAAGCTTACTACCGAAAACTTCCATGGAGAAATCGATTCCTAGCTCCGTCATCATAGTCGGTGCCGGAATCTCAGGTAACGAATCTATTAATCATAATCTCTTCTTGAGAAAATGTTGGTTGATTTTCCGTGTGGAGGAACAGGAATTGCGGCAGCGAAAGTTCTGGCGGAGAATGGCGTGGACGACTTGCTGATACTGGAAGCGACTGACAGAATTGGTGGACGGATACGGAAAGAACACTTCGGCGGCGTTGTTGTGGAGGTTGGCGCTGGATGGATCGCTGGCGTCGGCGGTGAACAGGTCAATCCGGTTTGGGAGATCGCTCGCCAGTGCAATCTGCGTACTTGCTTTTCAGACTACAGTAACACACGGTTCAACATCTACGATCGAAGGTATGCGTTCAAAACTATCGATCCAAACTCCGGAAGCATAGAAGCTTTGCATGAAGTATATGCATCGGAACTTTCTCTCTATTTCTCCGTTTTTTAATGCTTAATTATCTGAACCTCGTGAAAGCTCTAATGAACTGTACTCTTCTTTGTGCTTCCGGTAATATTGCTCTCTATTGATAAAGACATTGCATCACAGACCTTGTTCTTCATCTTTCTAAACGTCATAATAATTTGTCTTTGACATTNTATATATATAATATAAATTATTTGATTTAGTTTTATTAAAATATATAAATGTAGATTATTTAGCAAATATTTTATGAAAACATGTTATTTTGCAAAACCTTTATCAAAATAGATTATTTTGTAAACGAATTTTTGTCATATGACTATTTTGCAAAATTGGTCCTGGAACTGGAACTAAGAGTGTTAGATGCTATGAAGAAGTTGTAGTTAGATCAGGTGAAATGTATATTCAGTTTTTTGAATCTATTTCACCATTACACATTCATTAATTATTGATTGATTTATGGCGTACATTACATAAAACACATGATTCCATATGAACTCGATTTCAGATGGGACCATTAGAAGGAGCTATATTTGCACAGTATGCCACAGGCTCAACTTTTCCAGGTCTGTGTTTAGTTTCAACATAATATTTAACCCTTTTGGTTTTGGGAACTTCATTAGCATCTCTAAAAAGGATTTGGCATTAATTATATTCAATGAATTGAATACTTTTTTTTTCTTATTCAACACATGTCTTTTAAAACATCTTTTGTTACAAGGTGATCCCACTAGATCAACGAACAAACCACGCAGTTGATGTGAGACCCCTCGAGGATGCGGAGAAATCTTAGGCAAATCTTAGCATCACCTATAGGTGATAATCTATAAGGTTAAATATAATAAATTCATCTATTATTTACATGAGATGTTTTCCCTAACAATTTGCCAAGGATACTGGTTTCGATGTTAAACCACTCACCTCGTGCATAGATAGGTAATCCACTTGGAAATTTATGGGTAGAGAAAAATTAAAGCCTTGAGATTAGATGTGACTCATTAGGGCAAGCGTCGTTACAGTGGATAGCTGGGTATCCGCGTGTAATGACGAATGAATATGTAGCTAGCTACAAAACTAGAGTCAAGTTATTTTAGTGCCTTTTTGTTTTCATTAATCTTCACCCCAATATGCTCCTTGAGAATTCTTTTGCAGTTGATAATGCCTTAGCTTAAGTAATTAGACGTGGGTTTATTCGCGGAATTTGGGTATAGTTGAATGTTTCTACAGGTGAGAAGTAGAGGTAAACCAAGAGGCTCCTCTCTATTGGTGAGTAGCACTTTTTTGGGAACGAATTGATGGTCACTTTTGTATGTGTTATATTTGCCTGGTTTCTTTATAGGCAAGACACTATATGTTGGGTTTGTGGATAAGTCAGGACCACCCTTGATTTCGGACCTTGGGCTGCTCCATTTTGCTAGGGGGACTATGATCTTCATAGATGTCCTGCCCCACTAATTAGTCTCTATTTGTAGCCTCCCCAAATAAATTTTGCCGGGCAAATTGGTATAATAGCACTCTATCAAAAGTCTCTTTGTAAAATATCATCGATTGATGAATCATTTGCAATATAACACATATTATTATTTTATTTATCAAATAGCCTTCATTTTTATATATTTAATAAAAATAAATAAAATAATTTATGTACCCTAAATCCTATATAATAATTTAAATACAATATTGATAAAATTTTAAATAAAAAAATATTTTTTAATATAAATTAATTTTGTTATCAATCGATATACCGGTTATACGACTCGTATCGATACAACTCATTATTCACGTATTTTAATGGTACACTCAAAAAAATCTAGGATTCAACCCAAAAACACGATACCGAGAGTTATCGGACATAACATCGATACAATCCGATATTTATGTATCGATCGGTATCCGACACTGTAACTCTGAATCGGAACATATATTTTTATATCGATCGATATGTGAAATACAAGGCGGAACCGGGTTACAGTGACGGATACCGTTGTACCGATACAAGTCGCATGATCGATATATCGATTGATAACAAAATATTTTTTTTATTTAAAATTTTATCAATATTATTCTTATATTTAAATTATTATATAGGATTTAGGGTACATAACTTATTTTATTTATTTTTATTAAATATATAGAAATAAAAACTATTTGACCAATAAAATAATAATTTATGTTATATTGCAAATGTTTTATCATTTCACATTATTTTGTAAAGAGATTTTTGACAGAGTGCTATTATGCCAATTTCTCCCAACTTTGTTTTTCTTCATAAAAAACCTCTTTCTTACAAATACAAATTCAAATATTTTTAATTTCTTCGACGTTCTTGTATCAATAATGACTAGTTTTGAACATCGGTGAATCGTGTGGTGTAGTCAATTGCATTGTTGTTATATCTAATGCAACCAAACATTAATATAAAGTGTATTTATTTTAACGTAAAAACAACGTTCTCATGAAAGTGGGTTTTCTTAATTATCATCAAAATGTACATGATAAAAATTTCATTTTTATCATTATTAAATTATTATTTAATTTAAAATTAAATAAAAATAAGGATAAAAAATCATTTCATTAAATCATGATCACTACACCGTTCTTACAATTAAATTTTTTTAAATAACGATTACAGTACAGTACAATGGTTTCACCTCACTGTAATTTCTGCATCGCTATTCCAATCATACACAATATTTATATATATATATCTAATTAGCGCTTGTAGTCATATTCAACTTTATGATAGTGTAAATGTCTAAACTTAAAGGTAGAGTGGCTCTATTAAAGTTTGAAAATTGCAAAAGAAACAAATGAATGATGATATACTCACTAATTTTTATAATTATTTATTTGAGCACCACAAATATTCAAAATTATTTAGGTTGGTAATAGTAATCATTAATGTTTTAAATGATGATTAGTTTATGGGTATATTTGGAACATCATTGGAGAAATAACGCTGATGTGAGACTATTCTATTGTGATGTGATGTCATCGTAGTATAAGTAATCGTGATTTTAAAAAACTATTTTTGAAATAGTAGTAAGTGATCGTAATTTCATTAAATGATTTTTTGTAGTCACTTCTAATTAATTTTGTATTAAGCAATAATTTAATAATGATAAAAATGAAATTTTATAAATTGCATTTTGTGACAAGGGAAAACCCCAGTGCGATCGTTGTTTTTTGCATTCAACACATTTTATATTAATGTTTATTTTGTACTAAATAGAATCACAATACCGCGATTGCACTGCACCACTCACCATAGTTCCAAATATAACCTATATTTGTATATTAATCTTAAAAAGATGTATTGACTATTACTCAAATAATATATATATTGTCAAAACCTTTCAAATAAAAATATATGAACCATTATTATTTACTTAATGATCATTCTTAAACGGTTCTAAAAGTTCATGTGTTAAATACTTAATTTCTAAATTATTGATAATCAAATTTACACTATTTTAAACTTGAAGTTTAATTTACATAATTTTTTCTATAATATAATATTTCCAAAATATTGAACTTTAAAATCGAACTCGAACCAAACACGTATGTGCCCCGCCAAAAGTTTTGTGGCCCGGATAGTTTGAATTGCTTGATAATTGGACCCCCCCCCCATTTTTTCCTATTTGGATGTAATATTGTCATAGCTTTTTATCCCTTCATAGAGCTCGGAAGGCCAGCGAAATTCTTTAACAAAAGTTGCATCATTTGACTGCAACTTTATAACAAAATGAAGGAGAGACGTAAATTTGGTTCCCATAATTTCATGATTTTAGTAATTTTGTTCTCTAGAGTTTTATGATTATGGTAATTGTGATCCCCAAAATATAAAGATAACAAAATGGTAACAGTACTTTGTAAATTTTAGCAAAACAATTTTCTAATGTTTTCAATTTTTGCAAATGAGATTCTCGATCAAAATCAAATTTCAGGGAGCGATTTTGCCAAAATCTTAAAGTTTATGGACTAAATATATCATTACAAATTTTGGGGACTAAAGTTACCAAAATGAAAGTTTGGGAATAAAGGCGCAATTTTCTCCAAAATAATACTTTATTACAAGTTATAGTTCAGGACCCATTATAATCAAACTATAAAACCCTTTGGATTTAAGTGGTTTTTTCCATGTTTGAAATTTCCGGTATTTCCGTCGTACCGGTTCTAGCCGTTATTTGGACAAAATACATGTCGGTACGAGTTTTGAGTAGATCAGATCCGATCTACTTTGTTGGATTTAGGAAAGAAATAGATACGAAACTTTTTTAAAAAAATTATTCTTATTTTTTTGAATTAAGAACAATATAAATTGAAAATTGCTAAAAAAGTGTACATTATCTCTATGTTAATAATTTATTTTATTTTATTATTCGGGTACATATCCCATATATCTTATATATATCCGATATATCGATATCATGAGCTTGTTCCAATATACAGACCGGTACCGACTTTTTAAAAGATCGGTTTTCTTACCTTAACATATTTGGGTTTTATTTACCATTATGCATAGAAAAATGAAGGAATGAAGAACGGATATAAAAAACTTGCATAGATGTTTGTTTACAGTGATTTCCGACAGTACTCTTTTACCTATGCAGTTGCCGGCACTTGTTTCACACTGTTTGTCAATTCCAAAGAAGCCCACAGCGCAATTACCCTCCTCCTTCTTCTTCCTTGTAAAAATCTCTGCATGGGGAGCTTCAATGTCAGTTTCAGAGTAAGTCCCGTTCGTTAACCCAAAGCCTTTATCGTTTGTGTTGTTGAGTTAGTGAAACACAAACATAGACCTAGACATAGACGTTTGCCTTACAGTCACAGTCGCAGTCTGTTTTGCCTCTACTTTTAACCCTAAAAAACCCTCCCCCTACAAAGCCTATTCTGCTAAACGCACAATAAAGACTTGTTCTTCTTCTCTTTTGTATACCTAATTCCATCTTTGTTCAATGGATCATCATCATCCCTTTCAGTACTCCATCAACCCAAAGCAGGCTTCAGTTTCAGTTTCAGAATCAGCAAAGGACAAGTCTCTTAACCTTCTCAAGCCCAATCAAGGGTTTGATCTAATGAAAGATTTGGAACAAGAAGAGATCAAAGGGTTAAATCTTGATTTAGGGCTTTCACTTCCTTCTTCTTCTTCTTCTTTCAAAGCTCCTGAACACAACAGTAACGATGATGATGAAGGAGTAGAAGAAGAAGAAGCTAATATAGCTACAAATATCCCACTTAACAGAGGACAGTATTGGATCCCCACCCCTGCTCAGATTCTCATCGGTCCAAATCATTTTACTTGCCCACTTTGCTTCAAGACTTTCAACAGATACAATAACATGCAGGTATTGAAATCCCTCAGCAAATCTTTATTCTTCTTTTTTTTGTTTGATAAAAGATTAGCTTTTAGAGAACCCTAAATCAACAGATCTGCACTCACCGGTCCCTCCCAACACATCCCATCAGAACCAGCTTTACCTCAGTCCCTGATATGACAACACGATTCTTATAACCTTTTTCTTCATCATGCGCGACAGCTTGTCCTTCTTCATAAATCATTATTGTTTTCAGTATTCGATTTGTGTGCTTAAAAGTTTTAACAAAATTTACTCTTGTAGCAAGTACTTCACTTGATTACTCTTCTTCCATAGAGCTGGCTATCCCTAGTTTTTTTTACTCATGACAATGATATTTATGTATCTTTTCTTATTGATTTACTGGATTTGTAAGATGTACAAAACCCTTGAATGAGTAAGCTTAGTGATAATAGCAGCTAATATACGTTTTCTCATGATTTTACTGTCTAGATGCATATGTGGGGGCATGGATCACAGTACAGAAGAGGGCCGGAATCGCTGCGTGGAGCACAGCCCACGGCGATGCTACGGCTGCCGTGTTACTGCTGTGCTGAGGGTTGCCGGAACAACATCGATCACCCACGTTCAAAACCTCTTAAGGATTTTAGAACTTTACAGACTCATTACAAGCGTAAGCATGGCATCAAGCCGTTTGTTTGCCGCAAATGCGGGAAGGCTTTTGCCGTGAGAGGAGATTGGAGGACGCATGAGAAGAATTGCGGTAAAGTTTGGTACTGTTCTTGTGGATCTGATTTTAAGCATAAGCGATCTCTTAAGGATCATGTTAGGGCGTTTGGTGCTGATCATGCTGCTTTTGGAATTGATTCCGATGACGATGATGAACCGGCGTCGGACGTCGATCAGGACACCGTCGCTCCGCCGCCACCGTGATTATTGACGATTTATTGTTAACGTCTAGGGTTTCACTTTTATTCACCCAACAAGGTGACTTTATCCGTGTTCATGTGAGTTGAAGTGCGCACGTTTGCCGAACCTTTTTTAAAATTAATAATGTATTTATTTTTATTGGGCAAAAACTATATTGTAGGTGTATGGCTTAATAATAATAATAGCAATAACATTTACTTATATTTTGAATTTGCTTAATGTATTTTATAGATAATGATGTTGTTTGGAACAACACTTCACCCCGGGGAACGTGCCGATATTGTATTCTATTTTAACCAAACATTATTAATAATTGCGTTTGTGCGATCGCAGAAAATAGCGGTGAGTTCACAGTTGGTTTAACCAAACTGCCACCATAACAAATATCAATTTTACTCTTGATAAATTATAGTTTAATTTTTTTAAAAAATAATTTTAATCAATAACTTCTTATATTCTATCAATTACATGTTCTAATATATAAAAATATATATAACAATTTAAAAATATAGTTTTTGATATAGAATATATCATAAAATAATATGAAATATAACTTTTAAGTTATATATAATTATTTATGAATAAGGGCAAAAAAGTCATTTTATGACATCAAGATTATTGCACCGCTGTTTCACGATAGTTTTTTTAAATCACGATCAGTTCATCTCACCGCACGGTACAGTCATCTCATCTCATCGCTATTTACCAAATAATGTTCCAAACGTACCTAATTAACGACGAGAAAATTAATAAAATAAACATAAGTTAAAATAGTGTTAAAAAACTCAAAGTTTAAAAATAACGTGTTTGGCATTCAAAGCTTAAGGTCAAATTTAGAGTAATACGAAATTTAAAGGATTTTGTATTTACACTAAAGTTTAGGGTCAAATTTGAATAATCGTAAAAATTATATAATAAGTATTGATCAAATACAAACATTAATAATTTAACATATAATAAGAGTTTGGTATAAATCATAGAAATCGTGTAATTAAGGTTTAGTGTTTGGTATCATTTTTAAAATTTAAACTAGCTTCATTACACAAATGAAAAAAATAACCTAATTCTCGGTTTTATTCAAATTATTTTTTTATAAAATTTATAAAATTAATGGATTTACTTGTTACAACTTATATATTAAAGAGAAAATGACGTATTTGGTCCACGTAGTTTGATCATTTTGGCAAATTTAGTCCTCTAAGTTTATTTTGACATTTTCAGTCATCGAATTTTGGATATTTGGCAAAATCGATCCTCCTATTTTGTAACATTTGGCAAAATCGGTCCTCAAATTTCATATTTAGTCCTCCAAATGAAATCGAACAAAACCGGTCCCCGTAGTTTGATCGTAGTGGCAAAATTAGTCTATGTGTTATATAAAAATGAAAATTACAAATTACAAATTCTGGGGACTATATTTGTCATACACATAAAACTTGAAGGACCTAATTTGCTAAATGTGGTAAAGTATGAGGACTAATTTTGCCACACATAAAGTTAAGAGATTTAATTTGCCATAATTGCCAAAATAGGAGGATCAAAATTACCAAAATAAGAAAATACGAAGATCAAATTTGTGCGTCGCCCTATATTAAAGGATGTAAGAAGATTGCACGGTTAAAAAATAATACATTTTGCATTTGAAACAAAAAAAGATGATTGATCATATATAATGAAATACTATTACGATATGATACAATGATTATACAATTGAACCCCGGGCACAAGTGAATAAGATATAATCTAGCTCAATGTGAATGTTATTTGGCTAAGACATGATTGTGCCCAAGACTGAACACACTCTCCTTAAGTTAGACGGGTCTGATCCACGATGTGATCCAACATTTAAGTTATTAATTTGGATGTACGGTCATGGGTTTTTATTTATTATTAATTTTTTAATACCCGGCCCAACCCAAACTCGACATTGTCTGATTTTGGGATCGTGAACTGAGTCTAGGGTTTAATTCGTCTTCCAGTAATGGATTCGTTTTCTCTGTACAGTTTTCGTGTTGCTGTTTTCTTAAGTGTTTCAACTTCTCAAATCAAGCTGTATTCTGTTTGAAACTGGTGGATTCTGCAGTTTTTTTTATTCCATTTGTTAATTGGAGGGATATAGTTTTCTGTTATGGATTTCGGCGGAGAGAAAAAGCGCGCCAGAATCGATGTTGGACATGTCAATGGTGGTCTCAAGAGATCCAAGCAAGGTTATTTTACCCTGCATTTGTACTTATATATCAACTACGTGATAAATAACCTTTCAGATTTTTTTTTCCTGGTCGTGCTGAAGGATGAAAATAGTTTTTTTTCCAGGATTATGTTCTCCCAATCGTTCTTTTACAAATTTTCGTATGGTTTATTTTTATGAAAGTGTTTTGTAGCATTTTACGTAGTAGGTTTGTCGCTGGGCTCGACCTACGTTAGCAAGATATTTCACAAGCTTGATTATTTTTCTTACAGTAAAATTATTCTGTGATTTTATAAAATTGAGCTTGAGTGCCATTGTATCTATCTCCTTTCCCATTATTATTTTAATTCTGTCCATAATCAGGATGAAGATATCACGAATATTTTTAGTTTGGATTTTAATAACTCAGAGAATATCAAACTAAACAAAATCATTAATTTCTGCAACAGAAATGGAGCCCTTTACTACTGGTATAGGAAGCAAATCGAAGCCATGCACAAAGTTTTTCAGGTTCTAATCATAAATTACCTAAAAACCAGTATCAAGTATATTTTTAATTTTTATGGTTGCAAAGTGGTATCAAAATTACCTAAGAGGCTGCACTGATATGAACTAATGAATTGGGATGTAAAGTTTGTGATACAGGTATTAGTATTCCCTAATTTGATAATGATGGCAACATGTCTTGGTACGGATGCATAATTGTTTTATTAAGACTTTTTCGCAAGAAAATTAAGATCGAACTTGTGAATGCAATCAGCGGTAATTTTCTCAAATGGTGCAGATAGTTGGTCGACAAGATAAATGAGGAACTACAACCTTTTTACTTTCTCATTGTGATCCTATTGTACGGCTGGGATTTTTTTTGTGCTAGAATGTTGGTTATTCCTCAATTTGATGTTTTTATTTTCGTTTAGTCATCATGTATTTATATGTCTAGAGCATAAGTGTGGTGCATATATTGATTAAATTCTTGATCATTGATTTGGTAATAAGAACTTGTTCTACTATTTATTATTTACTAGGATTCACTTGTCATGAACATAGTGCTCTATCACGCATTACATTTTGATCTATAGCACTGAAGTACATACTCTCTGTTTTTCAAACCATTTCATTTGCTCCCTTTCCCTCTTTATATACTACGTGTTCCTGCAGCTCTCAAAGATTTGTTGTAAAATTTAGTTCTATTTTTTATATTTCACTACTTGTACCGTCTTTTGTTGAAACTAGCAAGTACCAGTTGTATATGCAGTTTTTTGTGCTTAATAGCTTAATGTTATTATGATCCCAAAGGCTTAAAATTTGGTATTGTCAAGTTCCTGATTGTCTTTCATTGTTTCATTGTTATCTTTATGCAGTACTTCTGGATGTCCTTTTGGCGAAGGATGTCATTTTTTGCACTACGTCCCTGGTGGCATCAATGCTGTTACTCAAATACTTGGAAACAACCCAGCCCTTCCAGTTCCTGGTCGAAATCCCGTAGGACCATCATCCTTCCCCGATATATCATCACCTGCAATTGTAAAGACGCGTATATGCAACAAGTTTGGTACACCCGAAGGTTGCAAGTTCGGTGACAAATGCCGTTTTGCACATGGTGAACAGGAGCTTGGCAAGTCAACCCTCCCTTTCCATGACAACCTTCGCTCATTCGGTCAAATTCCCGGAAGATATACCAGTCCTCATATCGACCCAACCTTACAAAATTTCGGAGCAGCAGCTAGTTTTGGAGCTTCTGCCACTGCTAAGATCAGCATTGACGCATCAATGGCTGGTGCTGTGATCGGTAAGGAAGGGGTAAACTCCAAGAACATTTGCAGGTTAACTGGAGCCAGACTCTCAGTAAGAGACCATGAATTAGATCCCAACTTACGAAACATTGAACTCGAAGGCTCATTTGATCAGATCAAACAAGCTAGCCAGATGGTCCGGGAGCTTATCTCTAGTCTTGGTACATTCTCTTCGGCTGGCATGAAGAACCCGATGATGGGAAGCCATGGCGTAAGTAGCAATTTCAAGACGAAGCTATGCGAGAATTTCATCAAAGGATGTTGCACTTTCGGTGAGAGATGCCATTTTGCTCATGGAGCTGAGGAATTGCGGAGGTCCGGGATATGAGGTGGTTTCGATATTTTTGTACCTCATCTTGTTGTTTTTTCCCTTACATTTCTAGCTTTAATCCTTTAGTTATGTTGTTGATGCTTTATGATTTTGCAAGTAATTTATATTTGTTGAATTGGAGACTTCTTAATTAGTCTGTAACTTTTGTGTTGTTATAAACACCCTAAAATGTTTTCACATGTCCGGAATTTCGTACTGGGATGGTCGGTATATTGGAGGCTATGGTATTAGATATGTTATTTTTAAACCCTAAAAATAATAGTTGCACTCGAGGAAACTTGGAATACGATCATAAATATCGGTATCGGATAGTACCGAAAAAAATATTAGTAGAATTGGTCGGTATATTGACCGATGTGAAAATATGTTGAAATCGTCCATGATCTTCCAAATTTACTAACAATCAATGTTTCAACACCATAAGACAGGTGTACCGGTATATCGACTTTGTAAAAAATATTAAAATAAATTAAACTATTAAAATAACTTTTTAAATTCGTTATAAATTTGTATTATTATTACTTCAAAAAAAATATAAAAAAATCAACAATTTTTTTTTCCAAATTTGAAAATTTATATCCAGCTTAACCTACTTAAAACAAGTACCAATTGATATTTTAATTAAATATTGACCGAAAAAATCTAGGTTTGCAAACAATATCAGGCCGACACAAGCCCATCAACCAGACTGGCCGGGAGAACAACGCCCAGTGGGGCACAGCCCAATTACAGTGCCCAGCCGATGAGGGAACAGAAAACTACAAGGGCATCTAACTAGCGGGTTAAAAAGCACATGGCACGGCCAGATTACGACATGGATTGTAGCCCGTGGCCCAACAACCCATGATAATAGGCCAGAGCTAGGCCCAAACGAAATGCACTAAAGCCCTTATCTGTGCGTTTATATTTGAAGACGTACTAAAAAGGACATGGAGATGCGGGGCATCGATCCCCGTACCTCTCGCATGCTAAGCGAGCGCTCTACCATCTGAGCTACATCCCCAAGGCTACATAGAAAATTCGACATATATTTAATAATATTATAATATTCCCACTGTCATTTTGATCACAAAACTTGAAACCATAAAGTAGCTATGAAAGCAAATTTAACACCTCAAACCATATACCAAAAGACAAAAAGGATAACAAAACAAAGAAGCTAACTGCAGTGAGATTAATTAATGTGAAACAAAAGCACTAAAGCAGCCTGGTTTTCTACAAAATCTACTGTCCTCAAAATCACTAACTGCGCTACAACCTTCACTTTACACCACATGTAGTCAGATTCTACTTACTTCTTATACAAGAAGAAGCTAAATTATCTGCTCAAGGGATTACATTTACCCACTCGAAGCGCCCCGGGAGTGGCAAGTCATTTACGATGTCGAAATTATATCTGCATACACATAGAAGCATATATGAATAAGATTGTGTGGTTCCCTATAGTATGGAGATAAATATTCATACTTCTCGATGAAATCTCGTTGATCTTGCTGTTCATAATTTGAGAAGAACTCTTCTATATCATAAGATGTGGAGATATTTGTGAAATATGAGGTTTGGACAGTAGGTGTTCTTCGCTTTGTTGAAGATCTCGGCGTTTTGACAGCATTCGTAGTTTTGATCAAATTACATGGGGTGCTTTCTCTGGTGTTCCTGCTGAGAAAGAATATATCTTTACACAATTATCTACATAAAAACTAAAGATTCAATAAAGAAAGAGTCCCCCCAAATTTTGTGGTCCTGCTCTAGGCATTTAGTTGGGTCTAGAAGAACAAACGCAAGGATTGGATACAGACAAAATTAATGTCACTTGGATAAATGTAATTCACGACAACGTGAATCAGGATCTATAATAATAATGCAGGACAGGTACGGAATGAATCCGTGAGTTTTGGATTTACTTCAAGAAATTCTATGTTTTAAGAACACTTCAAGAAATCAAACAATTCCCAAGTCCAGAGTGAACATTGAGGTCTAAAGGTGGAATGTAAAGCACTTTTAAAGTGTTGTTTTCTGGAAAAAAACTAAGAATCCAAGGCTTCAAAAGAGAAAATATTCTATCTTTCTTAGAAAAATCAGATTCAGAGCATTAAAGCTTGAAATGAGCGAAGCCAAGAATCACATGGCAAAATACCAGAAACTTGAAAACTAATGAGAAAACCAAATGAAATACCTGTCTACGGCTTCCAAATTGTTTTCTCCGAAAGACCCCTCAGTCTCCAAACTCAAAAATTTGCTCTCAAAGCATGCTCCTAACTCCCCGGTCTTCCCTGCATAATGACCGTGACCCATACCCAAACACAAGTTATCTGCACGACGTTCAACTTGAGGAATTTCATTTTCCCTACTGCAAAAGCCTTGTTCAGGGGAAGTGTGAAGAGAATGCTTAAGCAAGTGGTGCGGCTTCTCAAGACATCTGGAGCGGAGTTCAAGACAATCAAATCTTTTAACCTGCAAGGAGTCGGAGTTGAGCCGCTGAACAGCTAATGCTCTTGCTCGGGTTCGGACGCCAGCAGAAGGCGGTGAATGCAATGTATCCATCACTGCAACCTCATGCTTGGTTGTGCCTGCAGGCTTACGCATGCACTTCCCCATCCTCTATCGCTCTCTACGAGAATGAAGCGAAAGTATTCTTATACAGTGAAAGAAGAAGAAATGGAAGAGGGGAGAGAAAGTAAGCGGTCCACTAAAAGAAGAAAACAATTGGGAATTTCCAGATTAGGGTTTCAGTAAACTAAGTTTGTCTGTGACCAACTACGGGACCCACTTCACGCTATTTTTAGGGATTTTTCACAATTACCGTTATTTTCAAAATTATATACTTTTTTAATGGATTTATTTGAATAGGCTTTTATAAAATATAGTGCGATAATATATTAATATGTGACGAATTGTGTTTTTATAATATGGATTTATTTATCTAAAAATATCAATATATTTTTATTGATATATTTATATTAGTACTTGTGATGAAAATTGTGTTTTTAGCAATGTTACCATAATTCTTTATTTTTACAAAAATTTACGAATCGGATTCTCTCGGATTGGCGATTCTCTCCCTATTCTCGAATCGGATTTTTTTTTTTGAACGGATTTTTTTAGAAGACAAAATTGAAAAAAATAAAAAAACAAATAAGAAATATAAATTTTTATATCATAAATTTGCTAAGTTATGTAATTATTATCAATTTTTAATTATTTTATTAATTTAAAATTTTAACTAATTTTTAGTTTTTTATTTTGATGATAAATTATTTATTATATCTTATATTTATAATTTGAAAATGATTAAAATATATTTTATCAATAATTATGATTATTTTTACTTATAAAAAATTATAAATTATATAACTAAAATAATTATTATAAATATAAAATTAACGAATCCTTAACGAATATTCTTGAATTCTCTAAAAAATTACGCACTACGAATCGCAAATTGTGTCGTGTCACGTATCGCGGTAACATTGGTTTTAGAGAATAATGCATTGTTTTTTATTTTGTTTTATGTACATTAATAAATAACAATTTTGGGATCGTAGATCAACGCACCGTAGTTTCATTCCGGCATTCCAAACAAAATCAATAACCTTTCATTCATCAATGAAAATCTATGTGTTTTTTATTAAATTTTTAAAATATATGACTTTAAATGCAAAAAGTTGTGTATTCAGTCCCCAAACTTTCAAATGTAAGTTTTTGTAAATTTAATTTTCATAATTTGTAATAACATATTTAGTTAACACATTTTAAGTTTTGGCAAATTTAATTCTTCAATTTTGCAACATTTGTATCCCCAAAGTGGAAAAACACCTCCATATGATTTGATTGTGGTCAATGATCTCAATTGAAGAAATTGAAAATTTTGGGGGCAAACTAAACTTTAAGATTAATTTTGCCAAAATTTACAAATTATAGGGACCGGTTTTACCGTTTTAATACTTTAAGAATCACAATTTAAAAAAACTCTAATTTATCATATTTTTAATTATATACATTATAACATTCTTCTAATAGTTTCTTTATGAATATAAAATTATAGTATTTCTATTTTTATTTTTAATATAAAGAAACAATTTAATTATATTGTATTTCAATTAAATTCAAAATAGTTAAAACATGTTATTAGAGCATGTTATTTGAACGAATATGAACATATAAATGTTTTAACAATATTCGAATAAAAATAGAAATGAAAACGAACATGGAGATACAGTACATTCGGATAAAATAAGAGTCATACGTATTTTTATGTATAGATAGATATATATTTTCCGAGTACAAGAGAGTTCGAATCGAGTTCAAATTAGTAAGAGAATGTACTGAAATTTATATTATTTTACGACAAGTCGAGCTCGAGATGTACTAATCATCTACATCTTAGTTTTGGACTCAAATATATATTAATTAATTTAAAAAAACAATAAATAGATTCATATATATTGTTGGTGTCATAGAAATTAGGACAAATATACAAAAAAAGTTTGTCATCTCAAAATGCTCTTCTTTTCAAGTTGCAGAAACTTTTGCTTTTTACTACAATTACCAATTCCCATTTGGAATCATTTTCTCAGCTTAGGATAAGTCATTTTCACACCATTATAAACTATTTTGACAAAATACTCACGGTAAAAGTGGGTATTTGCCAAAATACTCATGCAATACAAATTCATCTACCAAAATATACTGCAAATGAGTAGTTTGGTAAATACCCATTTTTGCCGTGGGTATTCCAATAAAAAAAACATTATATTTGTGGGGTATTTTTTTCAAATATGTACTTATTTAACTTTATTGACATTAACAATTCAGCATACTTTAAGCAAGTTATATGTGCAATCTTATTTAATCCAAATAAGGGGAATTGATTGTGTTTGTTTATATTATAATTTAGATGAAAAATGTGATCGAAAATTGTTCATATTTCTAAATTTTTGTAAATATTCGTTCTTGTTTGTATTCATGTTTATTTGTGTTTTGTTCCGTTCCTTTTGTGTTCGTGTATGTGTTTAGATTCGTACGTTTATGTTCGTTTGAGAACATGTTCATGTTTCTTTAAATTTTTATTCGAGTTTGTTTTGTTGTTTGAATAATATTCATATTTTAATTTGAAAGAACAAATACGAACACAAATGAGTCGAACGATATATGTATATAAAATGTTCGCACTTCTTAACACCCTAGTCATACCGTGCCTATATCCTCGACAACATATCTACAATATAATATGCACACTTGTAAATAATGGCTATCTAGATGGAACTCGTAGTATGTTCGTTTATCGAGCCCTCTTATCAAAACACTATCGACAATTAACTATTTTTTCCGATCAAGTACACAAAGTGATCGATCTATGACTTGAGCATTACTAAAAACAAGTTTGATTGTCTGAACATGACCATGGACAGTTTGATTTGAGGGTAGTATCTAGACTTGAGAGTGTCACACATCAGTTATAGAAATAAAAATATTATATTTTATAAGAATTAATATAATGACTAATTGATTTAAATTAACATTTTCAATATAATTCATCCTCTTATATATTAGGCTACACATAAACATTCATTATCTATTAAATCTTGAATTTATGCAATATTAATTGTGGAACACTTAAGTAACTAATTGAACAACTTATCGATCACCTAATATTTAATAGATTGATCGAACGAGTAATTCATAACAAAATACACCATTATTTTTGTTGTTTTTTAATACTCATTCGAGTTTCTTCCCTTTATATCTTCATTTTCCAAAAAGAACAATATTTGACTTGTACGGCTATTTCAACTTGTTCATATTTTTTTGGTGAAAGTCAATATTTTGTGAATCTATTCGTTTACTTAAAAAAGTGTATTACATCTTCAAATATTTAACCATAAATATATATTTTTTAAATTTTAAAATAAAAAAAATTGTTTTTTAGTCAATTAAATCCAATTTTAAGCTATTCAACCTGGATTTTTAGGGGTAAAATCGATAAATGAATTTTGATCATATAGATTCAATAACCCAATTTATGCACTCATTTTGGGTTTCGTTGCGGTGTCGCGCTTTTGAAGCCATAACTTTTTGTACATGATGCAAATGCAATCAAATAAGATCATTTCAGTGGCTTTCGGCGTGTTCACAATTGTGCAATACCCGACAATGCAATGAAATTATGCCGAAACTAGAAGAACCAACTCGAAAAAATCTAAAAATCGAGACAATTATTACATTATACGATAAAAAGCAATCTTAGAATCTGAAACCACCCCTAATGAAATTCATATGCACTACAAGTCAGTATAGAAAAACATGATCACTAGAACAACACAAAGCAACATGAAATTAGGCTCAAGAATCATTAAATTTAAATGGAACCACCTCTAGAAGTCTGCATCTTGTGATCTGTGAGAGGTTGTTTCAATGATCCATATAGATTTGCATCCCCATCAGGAGATAACAGAGATTCCACATTATCGTCTAGTGATCCGATATCTCCGAAATTATCAAAATCATCCTAAATAAACCGTGCATATATCGAATAAGCAATGGTACTTTTTATAGTTGATAAAATGCCTAGTTTAGAGTTACCAGTTGATTCGTGGATGATGCGAATGCACCGGCTCCTTCGTATCCCATCATACTCTTAACATGCTGCTGGAGACTGCTTGCGGTAGTCATTCCGTCACCAGGAGTATGTGCAGATTGTGGTGAGCTTGGAGAAGGGCCGGCTGTATTTGTCGTACCTGTACTGTCAGCTGGTCCGGAAGACGAATGCTGTTTCCTTTTCCTATTATGCTGTTTTGAGAAAGCCATGTGTTATATTTCGATAAAACACGTAGAGAAAGGTTATTAGCATTGATTTTAACGCAAGAATTCAACTTACTTGTTGCATTTGTTGCATCTGGTCCTGTCGAGAAGACGCGGGTAGCTGTATCTGTGCCATTTTCATCTGCTTTAATTATGTGAACTACATTAAAATAGAAATGATGCTCCAAAACAGAGATATAATACACATTTGAACACTTAAGTCAGCAAAATTCCATGCGTAAATAAAACCAGTGTCCCTAGAGAACAGCATTCTTGGCAAAGTTCTACTAAAAGCTTCGAAGCCTTCTAAATCGGCATGTAAGCAAGCAAATGCAGCAATATTCAAAGCTTTTGTAATCATTTGAAGGTCACATTCTCAATTGGCATGTAAGTAAGCAAATGTAACAATATTCAAAGCTTTTATAGTCATTTGAAGGTCACATTCTCAATAGGCATGTAAGTAAGCAAATTCAGCAATATTCAAATCTTTTATAGTCATTTGAAGGTCACATTTTGAATCGGCATGTAAGTAAGCAAACGCAGCAATATTCAAAGCTTTTATAGTCATTTGAAGGTCACACATTCTCAATAGGCATGTAAATAAGCAAATGCAGCAATATTCAAAGCTTTTAGTCATTTTAAGGTCAAATTTTCAATAGAAATGTAAGTAAGCAAATGCAGCAATATTCAAAGCTTTTGTAATCATTTGGAGGTCACATCCGTTAAGTGAAGCAGCATGAAAAATATAATCAAAAACTGGTCTCGGAGCTTTAAAAAAATTCCGAGACTTTCAAAATTATATAATAGCACACAGAAAACATGAGCCACTAAAAAAGTTCTCCATAAATCTCAACCTTTGGTGAATTTGACTGTACTGGCGAGCAAATCGATCCATCGTTCCTAGAAGGCTGACCATCTTTAACGCTGAAGTTTCCCCTTGGTAAGCCTTCCAAACCATAGTTACCTGTGTTTCCCCCCTGAGACTGAGCTTGTGCGAGAGCTTGTTGCTGTTGTGATGCCAAAAGAAACTGGTTCTGAGACTGCATTGTGGGGTTCTGCATTTGTAGACCCAAATTTGGTCTCAATTGGTCAATTCCCTGAAAGATATCATTACAAGCTTTTTTCAGGTTTATTCATTGGCATGAAACTCGGGAAATATGTGAGAACGGAGACTCGGGAACTCACTGTCAGTGGCCAACCCTTCAGAGGGAGACCACTTACTCCTTGATTTAAACCTGAAATGAATACACAGTCCATTTAAGTGTTCAAAAGATGGGCTAAAATAACTGTTTTTAAAAAACAAGCAAAAAAACAGAGTATGCATACCTGAATTGCCAAGTCCAGATTTTGACTGAAGAATTGCTTGCCCATACATGGATGATGGATCAATGGTTAGAGATTTCTGTGTGGCACCAAAGTTAACTTCTGGTTTGATGTCCTAGCGAAATCATGCACGTATCGGGGGGCTTAACGAAACAGATAAAAGCAGTGAAAAAGAACAAAACGTATTTTTACATTGGCAAGCTGAGGTCGCCCTTGCATTTGCTGCAATGCAGCAGACATGCTCCCAGAGTTTCCTTGCATCAACTGTCTGAACCATAATTACAAAAAAATAGTAACTCGTCAACTCTTCCAAGCCAACCATTACATTTTCATAAACCTCACCCTTGTTGATTGGATGGTGACTTCAAAAGTGCCATCCTATTAGCATCCATTATGCCTGCAGAAGCATCCAAATCCATGGAATTTGGATGCTTCATTCGTTCTTCATACACTTTCATAGCTAGTAAACTTGCAGATTGTTGCCCAATAATTCCGTCAGATGATAAGGGCCCTAGTTGGGGATGGTTTGGATCCCTTCGTTGTAAATTGTGCTGCTGCATAAGCTGGAATTGCTGCATTTGCAGTTGCTGTTCTTTTGCTTTAAGATGCTGCGTCTAAAATATTTACACAAATGTACAGAGTAAACATCACTTCATCATGCAAACAAGCAAAATTGCATTTATAAATAAAATTTTAGGAACCTCTATGTACGCCGCAGCTGCCTCAGAATGCTTCCCGTTTGTCCTAGCAATAAAAATATCCCAAAACACTGACCACCATTCAAAGAGAAATCCTCCGGGTGCATCAATAGCTACAGAATAGTTCAGAGTTGGGAATTTATATCAGATAAGGCTTATTTTATGAAATAAAATGCCACAAAGGACCCAATAATTCTTTAACCTCCACTGTTGCAAGAAAAACTCCTTACCAACAGGATCAGATGCTACTTTCCCTTCTGTCATGAAAGCTTTTGCGGAATTATGCAACTTTCTCTTCAACAGATAATCATGAATATAGACATCAAGCCTGTTAGGAACATTAAAAAATCTTCATCAGGAGACTCAAACATAACTGCATAAGTTAATATTACGCAACGTATTCTTGATATCCACTAGCTTATCATAAACATAAAATAACGTTAAGTATCAATATTTCCAGTTTCTTTGTCTACAACTATCAAAAATCCAGAGGGAAGTGCGAAAAAATAAAATTTCAAACACCATACATCTTATCGGCTTCCCAATTACTCTGTGCCATGACTGCCACACCAAGATACGAAATCCAAAAATTATACTTTCGTTAGGCCCTTCTCTGTGAATCAATAAGACAGGTTAAATGAATTAGCCAATTCATCACAATTTTCAGTGAAGTACAGATCTTACTCCAAAACTGCACAAGAACTAACCAGCAGAAGAGATCAAACTTGCATAAAAAATCCCACACCAGATCCATGCTTCTGAAGGCAAGATTTGAACTTGAATCACGAACAGGAAAGCAGATCACCACTCCGCTTCTTAAAATAAACAACTAGCTGAATAAAAATCAATTTTTTTCCTAAGTAGAGTACTACTCAGCTTCTTAAAAACAACAAATCCAAGTAAATAAAAAATCCCACTACAAAAACCAGAAAAAGCACTCGATCTATACCAATTCCCACCGTACCTTGTGTGGGCATGCAGAAATTAAATCTAGAATCGCAACGTCACAAAAATCAATAACTTGTCCAGACTTGAGAAGGAAATAAGTTAAACAATACAGAGCAAGTTGCCCGACCCTGAGACACGGAGTAAGCTTCACTTAACAGCCGTACACGTACATGGCTAGTGTGATTTTAGGCCAGAGTTTTGATGCGCCGCGATCGAAGCTATGTGCGTCGAAATTGTAATATGCTACATTATAGAGGATCTGAATATAAATTCCTAAAGTTTGACTAATTTGTACAAACGGCCCATATATGAAAAAAGGCCTTATTGAATGGGTTTGGCCCCTTGGTCGTTGAAANTATTTACACAAATGTACAGAGTAAACATCACTTCATCATGCAAACAAGCAAAATTGCATTTATAAATAAAATTTTAGGAACCTCTATGTACGCCGCAGCTGCCTCGGAATGCTTCCCGTTTGTCCTAGCAATAAAAATATCCCAAAACACTGACCACCATTCAAAGAGAAATCCTCCGGGTGCATCAATAGCTACAGAATAGTTCAGAGTTGGGAATTTATATCAGATAAGGCTTATTTTATGAAATAAAATGCCACAAAGGACCCAATAATTCTCGAACATCCATTGTTGCAAGAAAAACTCCTTACCAACAGGATCAGATGCTACTTTCCCTTCTGTCATGAAAGCTTTTGCAGAATTATGCAACTTTCTCTTCAGCAGATAATCATGAATGTAGACATCAAGCCTGTTAGGAAGATTAAAAAATTCTCATCAGCACGATTGCTTTGACGATGACGACATGTGTCGGGAGACTCAAACATAACTGAACAAGTTAATATTCTGTTAGAAAGAAACACGAAACTTCATTATAGTCAATTTGCAACATTGTAAATAACTGATTACACAACGTATTCTTGGTATCCATTAGCTTATCATAAACTTAAAATAACGTTACCTATCAATATTTCCAGTTTCTTTGACTACAACTAACAAAAATCCAGAGGGAGGTGCGAAAAAATAAAATTTCAAACTCCATACATCTTATCGGCTTCCCAATTACTCTGTGCCATGACTGCCACACCAAGATACGAAATCCAAAAATTATACTTTCGTTAGGTCCTTCTCTGTGAATCAATAAGACAGGTTAAATGAATCAGGCAATTCATCACAATTTTCAGTGAAGTACAGATCTTACTCCAAAACTGTACAAGAACTAACCAGCAGAAGAGATCAAACTTGCATAAAAAATCCCACACCAGATCCATGCTTCTGAAGGCGAGATTTGAACTTGAATCACGAACAGGAAAGCAGATCACCACTCCGCTTCTTAAAATAAACAACTAGCTGAATAAAAATCAATTTTTTTCCTAAGTAGAGTACCAGTCAGCTTCTTAAAAACAACATATCCAAGTAAATAAAAAAATCCCACTACAAAAACCAGAAAGAGCACTCGATCTATGCCAATTCCCACCGTACCTTGTGTGGGCATGCAGAAATTAAATCTAGAATCGCAACGTCACAAAAATCAATAACTTGTCCAGCCTTGAGAAGGAAATAAGTTTAACAATACAGAGCAAGTTGCCCGACCCTGAGACACGGAGTAAGCTTCACTTAACAGCCGTACACGTACATGGCTAGTGTGATTTTAGGCCAGAGTTTTGATGCGCCGCGATCGAAGCTATGTGCGTCGAAATTGTAATATGCTACATTATAGAGGATCTGAATATAAATTCCTAAAGTTTGACTTATTTGTGCAAACGGCCCATATATGAAAAAAGGCCTTATTGAATGGGTTTGGCCCCTTGGTCGTTGAAATGAATTCAGTTAAGAAAAACGGAAACTAAACCCTGCACCTCTTACAGCCGATTCGAGAATAAAATTCCCTGACAAACGGCTAGTTTGCGTTGTCGGGAATGTTCTCTAGATATCAAGGAACGCGCCGTGTATTTTGGGCACTTCCCAGTATTTATTATCCTGGTAAAGATGACCTTATGGCAATATCTTAGTTTATGTGTTTTCCTCATTGATGAATATAGCATGCATTTTAATGTCTTGAAGATGTTATGTTTTATGTTACAGGAAACACTGTTTCCGAAAATTCGTATTTAGTTGCATCATGGGCTATGGCGAACAATAGCGTGTGCAAAAGCCTCGGCTTAGCGGGCTTCCAAGTGCATAGGTGGAATTCGACTGTTTGTTTATTTATTATTACACTGAAAGTTTCGAATTTTTGGATGGTTATAATCTGTTGGTGACATCCTTTGTCAGGTATGGCAGTGTTTCAGATACAAAAGATCAGAAGTCTTTAAGATCCGATGTATTGTCTTTCATTGGATCTTCAATTGATAATCCTAGAGGTTCGAAGTGCTTATGTATGACAATTTTTCGATGATCTCTTATTTTTGAATACTCTACTTGGGTAAACTTCAGGTGACTCGCATTACTGGTTCAACGTGAATGAAGAAAGAGGGAATATCTTAAATAAAAGTGGGGTTTTTCTAGTTCTTGTTGGTGAGTATTTTGAGTCTTCTTTGGAAGCTAGTAAGTATGCTGTGAAAATGTTTGCAAATGCAAAATTACTTCAGCAAAGGTACTACTGCATTGATGCATTCTGGACTTTACTAAGTGTCTACATAAAAATTATTGACGAAAGAGGTTGATACCCACTTTTCTAAACCTCCCTGCAGGTATCCTTGTGTTCAGATTTTGGCTTTACAGTATACCAATTTTACAAACTGTTCTGATATTTCTATGGATGTGCTTCGGAGAATCATGAAGGAATATGTTACTTTTCCTATACTGTTCTGTAACAAGAATGCTATTGAGGTTTGTGAGGCCCTTGTTATTACAATGTTACTCATTTATTTGAAATTGAAACGTTTGTTCCATGAATACTTCTGGATTTGTGTGATTTTGCTTAATGAATACTTCTGTACATAGGATGTTTTTTTCTGCTCTTTCTTTTTGTATTTAATGTGGGTGATTCTTCACTAGTTTCTGCCCATGCAGTCTTCTCTTTATATCATTCTTCTGTGATTTTCATCGTCATTTTTTCTTTTTTCTGCAATAGATGGAAAGTGTGCCATGCTACATAATATGTGAAGGTTTGAAGGATCATTTGGTCTACTTGGGTCACAGTGTTGATATCAAGTTACTTGACAGTGGTATTACTCCTTTGTTTTATTTTCCGAATAATAATAAATTCGGATCATTTAGCATGATAGTCCATTTAATTTTTTATGAGTTGTTTCATCGAAAACTTTGCAATTATTTCCATGTTCTTTGTTTCCTTATAATGCTTGCGTTTCCCACTAGATAATATTATTTCAACCAACCTTTAATTTATGTGCTGTCAATAACAGCTATTTATGATTTGAATAAGCACAATGTCAAAGAAGTCAAAGTGGATGTCTTGAAAGGCAGTTGGGCCAAGCCCTTTTCAGTTATCAAGGAACCTGATGTTTGTTCAGCCTCACGAAGATTGCTTTTTTCTTTCCCGGGTAAGGATTACTTACGATAAGCACTCTTTTCACTACTAAATAGATGGGGAAATAGAAGTATGAATATCCTATTGATGCATATTTTTGCTGATTTGATTTTTTTGTGGCACATTTTCAGGCTGCATTTCCGCTGATGAGAATGGAAATCGCTTGTTCCTGTCAGATGTTAATCACCACAGGATTATTGTGCTCAACAGCAATGGAAAAATTTTAGATGCTGTAATTGCTTCTCTTAATACATGTCCACGGTAAACTATGTTTGAACTGAACCTTTTATTATAAGTTTGACATTCTTTCAGATTGGTTCTTTTCCCGGATTTGAGGACGGGGACTTTGAAAATGCAAAGTTAATGAGACCTGCTGCTTCTGTGTACCATGCTTCTGAGGATCTTCTCTATTTTGTGGATTCTGAGGTATGTCCAAAATATCCAGTGCTGGTCCGTTACTAGGCTCGTTTGATTCCCTTCGTAGATTTCAAACTTATTTGTCTTAACAGAACCATGCTATTAGGAAAGCTGACATGTCAAGAAGAGTTGTCGAAACCCTGTTTCCATCAAATAATACTAAGAGCAAGGGCTTATGGAGTTGGATAATGGATAGAATTTGGAATAAAAGTAATTTGAGGACGAAATCTCACGACTTAAATACCGAATCGCTTTCATTTCCTTGGCATATTCTGAAATCATCAGACAATAATCTCTTTGTACTCAATCAAAGGTAGTGAACACCTTATATCGATTTTCATATATTTTTTGCATGTGTGCATTTTTTAATTAATTTCTCCTATCTTATTTTAGCTGTGAGATACTATGGATCATCGAAATCGAATCAGCCTTTATTCGTGAAGTTTTTACGGGTATATGCTTGCCGTTTTTATGTTTTCATTTAATCCCCTTATTCTTCAACTATTAACTTGCTTTTTCCTTAAAGAATCTTCGAAGATTTTCGAGATATGTGAGCAAATGATTCTGGATAAATGTATGCCACTAAATCACTTACCTGTTGATTGGTTGCATCATCAAATAGCCGAAAGTTTTATAGCAAACGGACCTCCGTATGCTAGCCTTATGTCTTCTGTCACTAATCATTTAGATGACATAATATTTTGTGATACCGGTATGCAATAACCCGTATTCTTATTCTCATTTCGAAGCTCCCATTTATTATATATTAATTAGTTTATATGTTGAAGTTGCTCAGACTATAGTTAAATTCAAAAATGGATCTACATCGCTCGAAAATTTTCAGTTCTCAAACTTTGGTGTTCTTGGAGTTCCGTATTGGATCGAATCCTCTATGGAAAAAGTATATACTATGTAAGTATGTAGCCAGATTGATTTATTATATAGTTCTTAGTCATTTTATTGTTTTATTAACAGTGACGATATCTCTAGCGTTGATCATTCACAATCCTTCTACTTATTGCCTGGTATTATTGCCTTCGATACATATCTTTCCTCGAAGCCTCGGTTTTGTAATTTTGATGCGTTATGATTTACGGGATTCGTATTATGTATAGGGACCATTAGTATAGAACTAAATGTTGATATACCTCGAGGCACTCGTCTAGTCGAGCAACCACAAGAAGGATCCGTGTGGTGTCAAGCTAGAGGTGCTGCTGTCGAAGTTTCACGTTTAACGAACGCAAAGTCTTTCGAAAAGGTCATTTTGAATCTTTTGCTTAGCTTATTTTTCCACTCTTAGTACATTTTTTATTGTTTTTTTTGCAGGCAAGTCTTGCTCAACAATGGTACGATGAACTTGATAATCTTGTATTCGAAGAATCAATTAAAGAAAACGTCGAAAAAGTTAACGAAACGAGCTCCGAGGAGGTGCAAGATTGTAGAGTACACATTCGTTGTGCAATTCAAACTAGCCCCGGAACGAGCGAGGTTGTTATTAATGGTGAAATTTATTTGAGGCTTGAAAAGAGTGAATATTTATGTCGAAAAAAGAAAGTCGAGAGGAAAGTCGATATTTTGGAACCGAATCGAAAGTGGAAGAGAGATTTGTTGATTGAGTTATTGTTGGGGAATGAAAGAAGTGATATTGAGGATGTGATATTTGTGAAGAGTTTACATGTGAAGCTTATGTTTGTTACTAGAGATCATCCAAAAGCAGATAACACTAAAGTTGTACTTCTTACAGATTCTTCTGTTAAAGTTGATATAACCCTATAAGGGACGGGTCTCAATTGCTGAAATACTCATGCAAAAGTGAGTATTTGCAGATATATATATTCACGCCACTTTTCGGGTGAGATGTCAAAGAGGCATATGGGTATATATGTAAATGTCCTATTTTACCGTGGATATATCTGTAAAATAGCCCATATAAGGATTCAATGTATTCATGTACTTTTATGATATTCTTTCAAAGAAACATAGTAATTTTATGGTTAATATAATTGAATGGTGTTTAGTTAGTAATCTTGAATTTTGAAATAGTGTAAAGACGGTATTCTAAAGTTTGAAAATTTCATTTAAAGTTGATATAAGAGAAAATTGCATAAATAATCCTCAACTTATGAGTTGTGTAAAAGTCATGTCCTCTAACTTATAAAATTGCAGGAATGACACATCAAGTTATCAAAACCGTTTATTTTTTACCCCTCGTATTTAGCACATGATTTTTCGTTAAGTTTGAAAACATTTTTCGTTGGCATTATTCGTTCTCAATGTTCACAAATTATGCAAATAAGACTTTTATACAAAAAATTATACAAAATTGATACTTCAAGTTCGAGAAATGTGCATCCAGATGTAAAACAATAACAATGTCGTAAAAGGTCAATATTAAACGGTATTGTTTACTTGAGGTGTCGTAGATGCATTTAATTAAAATTGGAGGGTCATATGTACATATTTTTATTAACTTGAGGTGTCATATTTGCATATTTTTATTAACTTGAGGTGTCATATTTGTAATTTCGTAACTTGGAGAGCATATTCTTTACACCGCCCGAAAGTTTGAGGATCACCAGCAAACGTCACCCGTTGATATAATCTATATTGTTGACTCAAAGTTTTTAAAATTATAAACACTTTAAATGTTTTTAAAGTTTGAGAATTGTATGTTAGCCATCGAAATTCTAAAATCTTTTATATTTGATTCTATCACTCATAAATATTATAAATTATATTTATAATTTGTATTTTATATTTAATCTTAAAAAGATTTAATGATTATGTTTTCAAAATTTGAAAAATTTAAAAATAACATATAAATTATTAAATCACTCACAGAATAAAACAAAAACCATTTGAATGGTTTAAAAAATGGGTTGCATGATTAACTACGATTCCCGCAACCCAATGCACCAAGTTTGGATGTACATGATGCATGAATTTTCTACAAATAAATCCAACATGGGTGTGTGTATGAAATTGCAACATAAATGCCACATAGAATGTGGTCACATACCTCATTAATGGATAATACTAAAAAAATAAATGAATTCAAAATAGCCTAAAAATGAGAATACCTAGATATAGTAAATGAAATTGTATTGGGCCAAGGGTATATTGGACTGGACTGGGCCCATGAAAGTTATTCATCTTTGTTTTTACAATGGGCCTCGACGATCGTTTTCATTTGTGAAACTTGGGTTCTTTGCCTTCCTTTTGTAAGAAAACCCTAGGAGCGGTGGTGGTGTTTGTTTGTGTTCTCTCAGTAGAAGTATCGACATGGTGAAGCGAAGCAAAAGTACTGTTGAACGATGCATCTTTGTTTTAATATACAAATTCTGTGATGCAAGTATGTTCTGATAGTATTATTTTCTTTTTGGTTTGGAATTTTACAGAGAGCAAGAGTAAGAGGGTTTCGTTGAAGAAGAAGTACAAGATTATAAGAAAGGTGAAGGAGCACCACAAGAAGAAGGCCAAGGAAGCAAAGAAATTGGGATTTAACAAGAAGTCTAAGGTGGAGAAGGATCCTGGTATTCCAAATGATTGGCCTTTCAAGGAACAGGAACTCAAAGCCCTCGAGGTCCGCCGGCAACGCGCTATCCAGGAGCTTGAAGAGAAGAAAGCAGCGCGGAAGGATCGGGTAAGCCTTTTTATTTATTTCATATTTCGTATATGCAGTTTCTTTTCTGTATATTTCGAATTTCCTTTGTTCCATTTGGGGCATATTTAACTCTATTCTGAGATTGAAAGGCACGTTCTTCTTAATCCTATTTCTTGCTCTTTCAGGCTAAAAAGAGAAAACTTGGTCTCCTTCCAGATGAAAAAATGGAAGAAGATAGTGTGCAGGGAGATGATACAGTAGCCGATGATTCCACAGTAACTGTTCGACATAATGGTATTTGTTGAAATCCTTTTATACTTAAAATTGTTTGCTTTATATGATATTTTAATGTCACTTCAAAGAATTCGTGCATTTTGTACAGACCACTCGGAGAGGGCTTTCTATAAAGAGCTAGTCAAAGTCATTGATGCTTCTGATGTAATTATTGAAGTGCTCGATGCTCGGGATCCCATTGGAACACGATCTGCTGACATGGAAGACTTGGTGATGAAGTCTGGTTATGATAAGCGTCTTGTTTTGCTCCTTAATAAAATTGGTATGCATCAGTGATTTTGATGAATCTTTAAATCTTCATTTGTTGTTTAGTTTTCTGCTGTGGAGCAAGTTTATACTTAGAAAATCCTGATTGTTGCATGGCATTAATATACATTGTTATTTGTATTGGCATTTTCAGTTTTTTTGCTAGTTTTCGTGGATTTCTACCTGCCGTTGTTCATAACATGAACTGTGTGGAGGTTTACAGCCATGAATATATATGAAAGCTTATTCTCTGCTTATACAATTGCAGATCTCGTCCCTCGTGAAGCTGTTGAAAAGTGGCTTAAGTACCTTAGAGAAGAACTACCAACAGTTGCTTTTAAATCCAGTACCCAGGAACAAAAGCAAAACCTGGGATGGAAATCTTCCAAAGGGGCTGCAAAACCTGGCAAAGCAAACAATATTCTGCAAACGAGTGACTGTCTAGGTGCCGATACGCTGATAAAGTTACTAAAAAACTACTCTAGAAGTCATGAGGTATGTGACAATTGTTAATTTTTACTGGAAACTCTCCTACGACAACATATTTTCTTATTGAGTTCCTATATTCGCATTCTTCGTTTAACTGTGTATTATTTCAGATAAAAAAATCTATTACAGTTGGTGTTATTGGCCTGCCAAATGTTGGGAAAAGTAGCATAATCAATAGCTTGAAAAGATCTCATGTAGCCAACGTCGGTGCTACTCCCGGGCTAACTAGATCGTTGCAAGAGATTCAACTAGATAAAAATGTTAAGTTGTTGGACTCCCCAGGTGTTGTGATGTTTAAATCATCCGACAGTGATTCAATCATAGCCCTTCGTAATTGCAAGAGAATTGAAAAATTAGAAGATCCAGTGGCTCCTGGTTTGTTTTCTTCCATTCTAATGACAACTGCATTTATTCAACTGAGTTATCATCATCTCACTTGTGTATTCATTCTGCAGTTAAGGAAATTCTTAATCTTTGCCCGGAGAAAGTATTGGTAACGTTATACAAAATCCCTAGTTTCGAATCTGTCGACGACTTTCTTCATAAAGTTGCTACCATCCGAGGAAAGCTCAAAAAGGGCGGAATTTTAGATGTAGATTCTGCTGCCCGGACAGTTTTGCACGACTGGAATGCAGGTATATTTTTGCCATCAACACTAAAACTACATTTTTACCCAATATGACACCCTGTATCCAAGGAAGTCATTCCGACCCGTACAGGTATACCGTTAGTATATTGGTGATATATCAGAATCTCGGTGTACCGGGCACGACCAATATAAACCGTATAGTTGGTATACCACCCGTATGACTTTACCGCCGATATCATATACTATTGTTCTCTTCGACTCGAAACTAAGCAGCATCTATTTATCGCATTTAACACTTAAAACTTTGCTTGCTACAGGTAAAATACCATATTACACAATGCCTCCAACTAGAGATTCTTCCCAACCTTGCGAGGCTCGTGTTGTTTCCGAACTTTCAAAGGAATTTGACGTCGACGAAGTCTACGGCACTGAGACTACATTCATTGGGAGTTTAAAATCAATGGAAGAATTCAATCCCGTAGAAGTACCACCAAATTGTCCACTAAAATTCGATATGGAAATTCTCAAGGTAACCATAAATCTATTGCTCAAACTCATAACTCTAAGCTTTTTTCATTAAAATACAGGAAGATGAACAGTTACAGCCAACTCCAATGTCCACAGAAGACGTAAATCACTCGTTGGAACTCAATAACGCCTCCGTTCCTTCACGGAAAGGAACGATAAATAGAAAGCAAAACGAGAAACTGTATGCTGAGGAAGGGATATTGAACCCTAAACTGAGAAAAGCGAATAAGAAAAAGATGAAAATAGAAAATAAAGCTTCTGCAATGAGTGATGATTATGACTTTAATGTTGATTACTTGAGAAATGATTCCGTAATGGAGAATGGGAACGAAGAAGAGGCTTCTGGTGAAGAGAATACTAACAGGTTTGATTTGCCTTCTGGGGTTGATTTAGATAATGAATGATATGATGAGATATGGGGATTTATTTTATTCAGAGTTTTGTTTTTTAACGTTATATAATTATTCTGTCATTGTTTTTTCACTATGAGTTTGTTTGTTTCTATTTTTCAAAAATCACAATTTTGGTTAAAAACTGATTTTTTAATACAAAAAAAGTAAATTATAGTGTATTTATTTTAAAATTGTGATTTCTTTGTAGTTGGAATTGTGATTTGAAAAATGATTAATTTATTTTTTGATACTATAATCTTATAAATATTTGAAAAATGGTTGGAATTCGGGTTTTTTTATTTATTCTAATTATAAAATAATTTGTATAAAAAAAATTTTATTATACCAACCCATTGGTTTGTTTGGTTTAGTTTTTAAAAATGACAGTGTGGTCAGATATGATGATTGTGAATTTTTAAGTATATTTGATAAAATTGTAGTATTATGATCGTGATTTATGTAAAAATATTAATATACCCTTATATATATAATAATAATAAATATAATTATATTATAATTAATAGAAGTAAGAGTGAATAAGTCTTTTCCAAAATAACGATGAAGCTACAGTTGGTTTTAACAGCTGTGATGATATCGTAATTTTTTAACGATTATCACATCGCAATTAAGCTTGTGCTTTGCGTGTATTAAAAAAATCACGATTGGATCATCTCAACGTACTTTTAATCGTGGTACCAAACAAACCCAATATATCATTTGTATGATCTATATTGAAACGGAATTTTAAATCAATATGAAAGATGGTTATCTTACCACATCTCATTTTTTGATTGTATTTTGCTTGTTTAGGTTTTTAATGGTATGATAATAATATTTTTCTTTAGTTAAAAGATTATTGTAGCAATAATCTTATCATTTTGTTATCATAGTTATAACAACACAAATACATCGATCCTATATTTGCTTTGGTCATGATACAGTGTCTACGGTAACACATGATTAAGGGTGCAAATCAACCAAAAATATCTAAATTTGATTGTTTTTTCAATTTTATAATTCTATTTGAATATGAACAATTCGATGTTCATTTACGGTTCGTAGATAGGTAAAACCTTGAGTCAACCCACAAAAAATTAGTGTATGGATTGGATTGCAAAAAACAACCTATGAACTCGTACGAGTCAACATAGACTAATTATTATTTTTATTTTAAAATTTAAATTAAAATTTTTAATGTGTAATTTATATTATATTAACTCGTTGATGGATTGAGCCGAATTTCTAATCCGTTTGTTTGACCCATTGATAGGTCAAGAATATTTTTTAATCCATTGAATCGACCCGTACAGGTTGACTGATTCGACTCGTAATCCATTAGGTCAGATGTGTGTCCACCCCTATTTGTAAAGTATTAAATTTCATATTTAATAGTTACTTTTGACAATTATTATAAATAATTTATTTATTAAAATATTGTTTTTGTTATAAATTTTATTTATAATTTATAATGAGTTTGTTTGGTTTAGCTTTTTAATATTGCGATGTGGTGAAGTGTGGTGAGATATGGTGAGGTGTGGTGAGATATGATGATCGTGAATTTTTAATTATGTTTGGTAAAATTGCGGTATTATGATCGTGATTAATGTAAAAATACTAATATACCAATATATATATTATAATAATAAATATAATTATATTATAATTAATAGAAGTAAGGGTAAATGAGTCTTTTCCAAAATAACGATGAAGCCACAGCTTGTTTTAACAACTGTGATAATATCACAATTTTTTAACGATTATCATATCGTAATTAAGCTTGTGTTTTGCATGCATTAAAAAAATCACGATTGAACCATTTCACCGCACATCACCGCACTTTTAATCGTGGTACCAAACAAACCCAATGAATTGGTGTTCGGAATTCGGATTGGTCTTTTTAATAAAACCCACATGCGCTTTTCATAATTGAATGCTAAATTAATCTTAAGATTTGACAACCAAGACAAGTAACTCCAACCAATTTAAACTTTTCATGATTTAAAAATAATAATAAAAATGAGAATGAGAATGAGAATGAAATATTCTTCTACATAATGATAAATGAAAATTGAAAGCAAAAAAAATGAAGTGAAAGCTACTCTTTTATCTTCTAATCTCATAATCCTTTGTAGAATATAGAATCAATCTCCTATTTCGAGTCGACACCTTCAAAGCTCGAGCACAACATCTGGTAAAAACACCATATATCTAACGTTATATCATATCAAACTCGATATATATCTCGTATAAAAACGACTTACATTCGGAATCCGTAGTGATCCAGTTTCCGCTTCGACCAAATTCATCTCTAGTAATGCACCATTCCATTTCATTGCTTCTAGAGTAAATAGAGCTACTTATCTTGGGAGAATTTTGATGATCTTGTTTTGTTACTGCAGTTTTATTGAACCTCGAAATCGTATTGCTTCGGTTCCCCTTGACGTTTCTTTTGTTATCCAGACACTGATTTGTATCAGTTATTGGGAGAACTTTGTGTCGTACATGAGTAACAGAACTCAAACACTTTTCTTTCTTCGTGTTTTTCGAGTCTTTTCCTCGTAGGAAGCATAGAAGATTCAAGCTTGAGCAGTTCAAATCGGTTCGTTCCACTGCGTTAAGTTTCCTTCTTTGCTTCATATTCTCATCTGAAAATATAAAGAAACACTGAAACTCAACTAGATATCATAATACCGAATGAGAATCGTTACCTTTATAAGTTCTAGAATGCATCATGCTTGCAAGTTCTTGTTATTTCAAGGAGAAAAGAAGAAATAACGAAGAGGGTTAAGAACGAATGGGAAACGTATGATTGCAGTTTATATAAGAGCTATTTTATAGTTGGTTTCGTCCCATCTTTATAAATCATGCTGGAATGATGAAGGCAAACATGAATGCATTCAATCAGTATACTGTTTAAAGTCATACTAAAAAAAGAATCCCAGTCAAGATCATAAGAATCCCATAATAAAATTTACCTTAATGTCGGCAGTTCGGCGTAACTCGACTCTGTATTGCAACAGACAAATTCATGTGGTCCTGTAAGGTTACAAGTATAAGAGAGATTAAGTTGTGGAATCATAAAGTGGTTTAAGAGAGGTTACTCTCAAACAGCCTGTTCCAATCCATGTCCTCGAGGGATCCAACTTTCCTCGTCAACGACCGCATGATTTATCTTATACTAATCGACTAGTTGTTAAGTCTATCATATGAACAAACATTACTTCTTTCATTCTTATATTTGATGCTGCCAACCCATAGTCAGCTAAGGTATTGTTTCATTCTCATTAAGTGCAGGACCAGAGTGATAAATCAAGCAAATCACTACTGTAAGAAATTAAAACCTTAAAAGCAATTTCTTCATCGAATAAACACATAAAATGATGATCTTATGCAGTTATATTCATGAACACTTTCTCCACATAAATTTAGACCATAAAAAGTTGAAGAGATATATGAATTGGCTTTCAGATTTGGTTTACATGCAGTTTTGTTTGTCGCTTGTAGCTAGTCATTTATTAACACAGCGTCAACCCTATCAATCAATAAAATTATCAATTTGGGAGCAATGATTCACGTGAAAAGGACTCACAATAGCGATGATTTTCCATTGTGTAAAATCTGATCAACCTTTGTAAAACGCCAGCCTTTCACTGTAAAGTTGAGGAATCAAAAAAGGAATGGGTAAAGTTGATTACACAAGCAAATACTCTAAAATTGAACCATGTGTACGCACTAATCAAGCACCATGTTCACGTACACATTAAATCCATTTAGTGTGCCCTCGAGCTCTTTATATCCTTTCATTTTGACCCATATTTTCGATCCGATCATTCAACTTGAGTTTTTTAGCCAATTTCAGAAGGAAACCGTAAACGACGAGGAACAAAATAAATTCGCATTCTTACTGAAAATATCAAAAATTAGAAGGAAGAAGCTGCGAAGGATTGCCTGACATGGTGATTTCAGTTCCAGAATGCAAAGCTGCGATCAAGTGAAGCTCTAGCTTCGTAACTTTTCCTCACCTACTACATCTGTTAGGCCCTAAATTAAATGGGCTTCTTATTGGCCCATTAAGCCCTGGTCCGGTTTGTTAACACACGCCTCAGTTCTTTCTGGACCCCATGGAGCGACCAATTAAATAATAAAATTAAATAGAATTATTAAAACGCTCAAAAATCCAAGTGTAATAAGCAATGCTTTTGAACAGTTAGGTACAACTTTCTGTTTTTATAAAACGTTAATTCCATGTTAAAAATAATTTGTAATATTAACCGTATCGATTTATAAACCCTATTTATATGAACTTATTCGATTAATATTAACCCTGTTTTTATAGGTGATGAGGTATTCGTTAGAATTATTGTAAATTTTTAAATATATTTAATAAAATTATAATATTTATGTAAAAATAGTAATATATATTTATATATAACAAATAATAAGGATAATTATATTTTAATTATTAAAGTGAGAATAAATTAGTAGCTGCGGGGCAAAATTGCTATTGCGCTACAATTATTTTTAGTAGCGACGGTGAAATTGCAACTTTTTAAGGATTAACGTACCATAATTTTGGCTCGTCTTTTAAAATTGAAGTGTGGGAGGTGAGTTGAGATATGGCGATCTGGGATATTATAATCGTGATTTTTAAATATCTATGGTAAAATTATGGTATGTTATTTATGTAAAAAAATATTATTATATTGTTATATATAAAAATAATAAACATAATCACCCTAAATTATTAGACTACCAATAGATTTTTCATTTTTAAATCGTGATGATGTCACATATGACTTTAGTAGAGTGATGAAATCATAATTTTGTAACGATAAATGTATAGTAATTTTGTTTTTATAATATGTATTTAAAAAATACGATTTGAATATCTCACTTTTATTTTAATTAGGGACCAAACTAAACCTTTTATTTTAAGGATCTCATCCCACCAAATCTTTATTTAGATTTAAGTACCTAATAAATCCAATAAATTATAAATTGATTCCATTGGATTTATCTTATATTATAAATTAACTAATGGTTTTGTTTTTTTAAATTATCTCTTGTTATTTTTGTTTTGGTCCTTGAGATATTTTTCTTTGTCAGGATGCCCTTGTCCCTGAGCCGTATGCGCCTCCCTAACATTGCGGCGGTTGAGATGGAGGGTTTCAGATTAACAAAGCCGATTGTCAAATTGAAACAGGAGGCTTCTCTCATCATCGTTCGTCGTCGGATTGCTTCAGCCGAGCCTCCGAAGCGGTAATTTTCAAGAGGTAAGGATTTATTTGATCAAATAATTGGTTTCTGAAAATTCCATCACGATGTTGATCTTATCCTCTGTTGGAAGTGTCGAGATTCTGCTACGGATGCAGCTTTTTAGCCATTTGTAATATGTGGACCTCAGCATTAGGTTCATTGAGAGCCTCATCTTTTTTTGATATCTCAGTATTTTATATTCTCCACAGCAAACACATTGATTTTAATGGTTAACATATACTTTGAGTGAGTACTTGCTTGTAGCTAGGGATGAATGATTTTCATTTTTTCAAGATGTTCTGTAACCTAGGGATGATGCCAATATTGGAAAATGAGCCATTTTGTCTTGTATTCAGTTTATCCTTCACACTCCTTTATGAAAAATGTGGCTTCTAAGTTCTACTACTTTCTTCCATAACCATTTATTGACTTTCACAACAGAGATAAAGAAAAGCAACACTTCTGAACTCAACTAAGATCATGCTTTTAGCCTTTGACTATATGTCTATATTCACCAATTGAAATCATTCTCTTTTATGGTGCTTAAATCTTTTGAATATATGCAGGGAGCATGCCATAGCATTTGTTGAGTTAGAATGAAGAAGATAACAACAAAAAGGTGATCCCAAAATCTTTATTCTAAAGTTAAAGGCTCCACTACCCCCAAAGAGATAGAGATTCCTCTTCACAACCCATGTTACCTTGCTCTTAGTTTCTTTTCCTACCAATCATTCTGTCTGCTATGCAATCCAGGAACTCATTCTCCATCTCTTATATACTTCATGTAATCTATTCTATTTATCCATCTTGTCAGATTACAGACAGTCAAACATCTCTAAATTTATTGTCTCAATAACTCAACTTTCATAAAGCCACCATGCCCTCTTCATTACCCTTTGTGCTTCACCCTTTTCTAGGTCCTTTACATTGTTCTTGCAATGTTTACTTGTAATGAATCTTTTAACATTGTATATTCTCTTGCAGATAGTGTAATGGAGGAATCACAAAGCGGTCCAAGGCTTAAATCATTTCATTGTCAATATTGTAATAGAAAGTTTCGCAGCTCACAAGCTTTGGGTGGTCATCAAAATGCACATAAGAAAGAGAGAAATGCTGCAAGAAAGATTAAAAGAGACTCTTCATCTCATTACAGTTTTTTGCCTCAATTGGGATCACAACAAATGCTTGGCTGGTTCGATTCTATTAGGCCTCCGGTGTTTCGTATTAGTAATATGAACGAAGTTTATTCGAATGGAGCGGAGGGAAAGAGCTCCGGGTACATTACAGGGAGTGTAAAATGCGGTAGCTCTAGTGAAGAACTTATCACTTTTGATTCTCTTAAAAGGATCAAGAAGTGTGATCAGGGCCTTGATTTGTCTCTTCATTTGTAGGTCAATAACATATGACAAAGACTTACCTTTTCCCTCTTTATTTTTGTGAATGAATCATGTAATTGCAGCACATGAATCGAGTCACTTTGTGAACTATCTGCGATTGTTCGATTAGAGCTCAAATTCATGTTTGAATTCCAAACAAATTCGAACATTTTGTGATGAGGTTCCCATTACCTATTATATAATTTGTAATTAGTTCTGTTAAATTTCTAGAATCGAGTTAATTTATGTGAGGAGTGTACACAAATATAGCGTATAAACCTAAGGGAATGAGACTACACCGTAAAAGATTTGAATAAATTATTTACTATTGTGCACATTTCCTCTTATAAACCAATTCAATTCACATATAAATTTCAACTTGAGACAACTCATTCATATTCAACACACCCCACACCTAACAAGTTGGATTTGATAATTCAAATCAGTAGATTATCAATCGATTAATTTCATTCAGTCAGACTAACCCTCAACAAAGTCATCTATGATTTTTCGAACTCACTCTGATACCATGTTAAGTTATAGAGTCGAGTCAATTTACGTATAGAATTTGTATATATATATGTTATAAGAGGAGGAGATCACCATATATTTGACTTGAATAAGTCATTTATTATTGTCAATATTCGCTCTTATAAACAAATCAAATGCACATCTAAATTTCAATATGGAACAAATCAATCATATTCAAAAAGTACCAACATTAAGTACAAATTGAAACAAACTATGATGTTTATCGCATTAAACCTTGAATTACATTTGTCTTAATTTTCAAATTAAATTGACCTTAATTCATTTAAAGTCGAACTCGAACCTTAAAAAACAGTATGATTCGATTCAATTGTAGTCCTACTCCTAAATTTCTAGATCAAGAAAAATCTCGATAAATAGACTATTGGTAGCTTAACCATTTAACCCATCTTCTCTTTTCTCATGCCAAACTCAATAATGTTAATTGAGTACTTTGTATATTGTACAATAATTAATTCGAAAATGTTATTTTCAACGATAATATAGTTATATAAAATAAATCTAGGAGCATTATTTAGAACGATGATCTAATCACATAAAAACATTAATGTTATGACATTATCACTTTTATAACATATGCAAAAACAAAAATATGACAATGACATAATGGGTTTGTTTGTTACTCAAATTAAAACTGCGGTGAGATGCGATGCGATGTCCATATCGTGATTTTCTTATGTTACACAAAACATAAACTTAATTGCGATGTGATAATCGTTAAAAAATCACGATATCATCACAACTGTTAAAACTAGCTGTGGCCTCATCGTGATTTTGGAAAAGACTAATTTACTCTTAATTCTATTAATTATATTTATTATTTTATATATATAAGGGTATATTAGTATTTTTACGTAAAGCGCGATTATAATATCACAATTTTCCCAAACATATTTAAAAATTCACGATTATCATATCTCACCACACCTCACCGCACCTCACCACATCTCACCACACAGCAATTTTAAAAAACTATACGAAACAAACCCAATATAATTAAAGAACCAAACAAACTTATTATATTATATTANATATAATTATAGAATCAATTGCAAGTTATCCATAAATTAACGTTAGATTATTATACTTTGAAGTTTAAATAGTATATATAGTAATATAAATATAATAAAACACATGGTAAATAAATATAATTTTTACGTGAGAAGTTGATTCGAGACGGTTGATTTCAAATTAAATTGCCCCGACCAATCTGTCGGACCACAATAAATGTATTAAAGTAAATATTAAAAAGTAAATAAGTTTAATTATCGATTTGGGGTGAAATAATAAATAAAGAAAGTAATAAGGACAAGCAATAATTTAGTAATTTACTGTTGCTAATTTTACAATAAATAAATTTTGGGAATCTAGGATGATAGAATCCAATATACACTATATGTTTTTTAGTGTTCGAGTTCGGTTAAAAAAGAAGTTAAGTATGAAGTTCACATCGAGTTCTAACAATTTCGTCATCAACTTTGTGGGTTATATTTTTGTTTTGAAATCTTCCACGAACTTCAAACAAGTAATAAAGTACTCGAAGTTCGGTAAATTAAGAATTCAATTTAATTCAAAAAAATCCAAGTCTAACTTGAGTTTTGACCAATTCGCAAAGTGACTCAATTGGATTATATAAGGGTGTAAACGAAACAAACCGAGTTGAACTTAAGTGTTTTTAATGTTTGGGTTCAACCTGAAATAGACAAAATTCAGTTCGAGGTTTGACTCGGATTCGAAAACTTATAAAAATATGAAGAATTTATTAACAATAATATATATTTAAATATAATAATATAAATTAAATACTATAATATATGTAAATAATATTAACCTATGAAACTATTCGTCGAAATTAAAGGTATGAAACTGAGATAAAGCATCTTAGAAGAAAGAGAGCTCTAATTAGCTCCAGTTTCATATACTTAGGTAGGCTATGCTATTAAAGTAAAAAACCACATGCATGCAGTAAATTCCTTTATTATCCCTTGCCAACTAACTTTATTCAGAGTACGTAATACAAATAATATAAAATTACAAGGACCCGACAGCAAATTCAAACACAGGCAAAAAAGTAGTGCAAGTTATATGTTATCTTTCTGCATGCATTAAATTCTCTCAACTGCTTCATTCATTGATTTCTACTACGTCTCTCTTTATAATCAGAGCAAATCACAGAGATGAAACCAGGAAAAAAAAGAGTTATTTTAGTATAAAAAGAAGAATGAGCAAGTGGGTTCTCATCTGCCTTGTGGCTCTTCTCGCCGGTCACTTCGCCGCAGCCAGGGAAGCTCCCGGCACAGGACTTACAGACCAGAAAAACGTTGGTTCTTTCACCGGAATTGGCAGTTACTCAGGTATCGACAACAGCGGGATGCCGTTCGGCGGAGTTCTAGGCGGGATTGGGGGAGGTGGCGGCATTGGAGGATCTAATAACATCGGAGGACTTGCCGGCGGAATCGGAACCCTACCCGGTGGTGGTGGGTTTGCCGGTGCTATCCCTGCAGGAGGATTTAGCGGCGGGGGTGTACCGGGATTTAGTGGAATGCCTTTTGGTGGCTTGGGAGGAAGCAGCGGCGGCGGCGCTGGTGCTCTGCCGTCACCTTGAAGTGGAAGTTCTGCTTGTTAACTATTTGTTCAGTTTCTTAGTGTTTGTTTCAAATGAATGTTTCCTTTCATGCTTTGTTTTTACATTCTCTTGTGTTGAGTGAAAGAAGAACCCTTGTTTCTTTAAGTTTTTGTGTAACCTCAATGAATGTTTAGAAAAAAGTTTGTAGTTATTAAAAAATTAACGGCAGGTATTTTTGCCGTTTGTAGTTATAGAGCTCCGCCGTGAGCTCCGAATGTATTTAAAATTGGAAGCCCCCGGCTAAGAATGAAAGAAAGCTTAGACGCTGCAGTGTCGATAGAAACCCTAGAAATTTCTCGAATTTTAAATTTAATAAATAAATAAAAACAATATGGGTATAGCCCTGATTTAATAAACTAGTTCGAATCGATCCATTTGATCAAGAATTGATCGGTTACACTAGTGGTTCGATTCGAACCGATTAGCATGATATTTTAAAAATTGGTGTAGTCAAGTTAGAAATCGGTTTAAGCTGATTTTTTTTGCCCGGTTACATAACCGGTTTGCATTTAAAATTAGCTTAAATATGAAATGCTTGGCTCTACGAATATTAATTTCTTCTATGTCAACTCACGATTATCTAAGAAAAGAAACAATTAATATGATATTATTAATGTGAAATTTATGTCTATACAATTAATCCAATTCCTTATTTTGTGTATTTTTACAAGTTACACAGACATTTGATTCGATTTTGTTCATTCAAACATCTATTTGTTTGATAACAATTTTTGTTCTATATCAACAATCTTTATTTTAGAGAATATAGTTATGACTTCAATGTCTTATTAGTAATATGTTTAGAGGTAAAAGCTATATAAACCGTATAAGGGATAATTATGAAGATCGAGTCCTAGATTAAGTTTGATAAATTTTTCTTATTTTACTTCATATTGTTATTTAATCGTTGAACTTTTGATACATAAAACTCTAGTTCTTAAATTGTAACAATTAAGCGTAAACTTTTGTTTCTATTAAGCCTTTTTATATTATCTGATGGCATATTTTTAAAAATTATTTAACTTTTTTGTAAAGGAAATATATTTTTAAATATATATTATTTTTGTTTCTTAATGTTATTATTTATTTTTATATCAAAGATAAGTCCAACAAATGAAATGTTTTCAAAATAATTATTGAGATATAGAAATTGAAATTTATGCATTAATGAATTTAAAATGTAGGGGAAAATAAAGGGAAAACCCTTACAAATATTACCGATTTTATTCATAATTGTATTTTTTCTACGAATTGCGATAGGCTATAGAGAATCACAACAGCCAATCGCGAATTGCACATTTATTTAATTATTTCATCTAACATTCTTATTTTAAGTTAATATTACCCGAATAAGAAACGAAATATACATGTGATGGAAAATAAATGTTTAGAATATTTATTTTTGGTATATGTTGTATATTATATTAAATATCATATATATACGATATATATTATGGTTACCAAATCAAGTAATATTACAGTAACTACTATGTATATGCTATATATATTATGGTTAGCAAATCAAGTCACATTAATATATTAGTGTTTTTATATTATGTAATATTTACATTAATGTTTTTTCGTCTAATGCAAAAATTATTGTCTTGTATTGAAGATTTTGTGGAAAAGAATAAATTTGGTAAAGAGAATATCTCTATTATAGGTATTGATTTTTTGATCAATAATGTAATGTGCTATATATATATATATGCATGCCATTGATTTCCTAACTATAACATAAATATGATTTGATTTGCTAACCGTAATATTTATCGTATATACATGATAGTTACTATAATATGCAAAATATACCAAAAAAATATTCTAAATAGTTAATTTCTATCACGTTCCAAAAATGTACACAAAAAAAATATTTGTGTACATTTTGTTTGTTATTCGAGTAGGAATTAACTTAAAATAAGAATATTAGATGAAATAATTAAAGAAATTGCATATATGTTATAGGTTGTTGCGATTCTCTATAGTCAATTGCGAGTCTCAATAAGAAATCACGAATTGTCCAAATATTGGAGTTCGAGATAGCCTATTGCGATTGGTAGCAAAAATACATATATGAATAAAATCAGTAATATTTTTGGGGTTTCCCCTACCGTATCTGTTATCAATAAATATTATTTTGAATAAAAACGTTTTTACAAGATAAATAAGTTTGTTGAACAAGAAAAATTTACATAAAACGTTTTTACATAGAACTAATTCATTAACTCTTAGAATGTTTGAGCCAATTTGTTTTATAACTCGTATAAACAGATTAATTTGTGTGTATATATGTCGAAAACATTAAGGTTTAAATCATAAATATCGTTGACTCTCGATGACCTAATTTTTTTTATTTTGTTTGATTTTAGTATATAAATGAAAAACAAATTTTATGAATTCGTATGGGTTGACGAATTCGGAATTATGATCCATAAAACATTGGATGAGGTATTTAAAATGCATTTGTTTTTTGCTTGCTCAATTTTTAAAAATTGATTGCTCATGAGATGTATTGAAATACAATGACATGAATATTAAATGTTTATTATAATTGTGATATAGTAATTATAATTTATTTAGATTTTTAATATGCTCTTATATAAAAAAATATTAATTATAACAATTATATTTTAATTAATTAATCATTTCTCAAATTTTACCATATTTTTAACAATGGAAGAAATTGTTATTTTTTAACCATTAGACATCACAATTTTTACTTTTGTTTTGTATAACAATGTTTTCATATCGATCCAAAATTTTGTATCAGTTTATACGGATATTGGTGACACTAGATGAAATCAAATTTTATTTTAATTATTTTTTAAAAAAATAATATTAAATTAGTTTTTAAGATCCGATCGAAAATTGACCCAAATACTTGATACCGTTCGATACAAAACACTATTCGAGTATCTTTTGATTGGACAAAAAACCCACAAAATTAAGAAAGTCATTAACCATGATAGTGTAAAAGAAAAACTCACAAATGTCATAAATTAATATTTGCTACAGAAAAACAAAATACTCAAAAATCTGAATAACAAGTAAAGTCCATAATTTCAACGACAAACTCATGCACAATATTCTCCAGTAAATCCCCCGCAATATCCTTCTTCAAGTCTTTTACCTCGACTCTCAAATAATCCGACCACCCTCGTCCGATCACTTCATCCTTCACGACCACCTCGACAGCCACGGCCTTATCATTTTCGCATCCCTCCGAAACCCCTCGAACTTCTCTCGAAAACCACAAATTCAGAAGCCCCAAAACCTTATCCCCTAACGAAGAGTTCGTATTTTCTAATGTATAATCTTCTTCTGCAACTTCTAACAATGCTGCATTTACGCAATCGTAAACGAGATCTCTAGTCGATCGAATACGGCTTCTTTTTGGGTCTTGTTCGATATCCTTGTCTTGTATATCGGTATACTTGTCTTTGAGAAACGGATCTAATGGGATCTCGGGTGAATACCATCTTTCGATAAAAGAGTTCTTCGAAACTATATCTTCAAGACCCGAAACTGAAAGTAATGTTTTTGCGAACAAAAGCCAGTCGGATTCTTCGTTAGTTTTTCGACTAACCGAAAACTCTGCAGTAGGATTCAATGAAGCTGTATCTCTACGTAGCTCTTTTGATGAAATCGTACGAGGAATTGATCCGATGGCTGGTGATTTACCGAGTAAATTCGACGCTTGAGATTCACCTGAGAGTCATATAATTATTTTTAGGCCAGAATAGAAACACAATGTTTTAAAAACTGGCACCCGCCGGTATACCGGACAAACTCATTGGATCGGTATACCGGAATATTAAAATAAATTAAATTATAAAATATTCATATTTTATTTTTTTAAAACAAACCCGACCCAACCCGCAAACTCGACCCGACCGGGAAAAGACCCGTACCGGCCGATATTTTACCAAAATACCGGCCAAAACCGGTACGCCCTTTCAATTTCCGGTATACCGGAAATTGAAAACATTGTAGAAACAAGAATGCAAAATACAACAACTTGTACCTTGCTGGTTTAGCTTTAAATCTCTTTCGGTGCATTTATCTCCGAAAACTGGATTCATCAAAGACATTAAACTTGGCTCTAAGTTCGACTTAGAAACCGAATGTACGTGCTGCCAATGATCAAAACGAAACATTTAGTAGCACAAAATGAATATAAAGATCAAAACTTACGAACTCACCTCGTGAGGCATCGTCCCCATTTGGATCGATGATCGACTTTCATTCGAGTTCGATGGTTTCTCCGAAAAAGGCAAAGCCTCGTCATGCGATTTGTATATGCCGGATTTCTGCATATCGGATCGTTTGTTCTTCGAGGAGAACAAATTTGAAAGCAAGCCTCTAAATGATACTTTCCCACTTTTTTCCTTGGCTTCTTCAAGATAAAAATGCTGTTTCATTCCCTTATCCAGTACAGGAACAGATTTTGATCTCATTAGATTTCTCGGAAAATCTTGCAAATTTTCGTTACTTTCTAGTTGATGAACAACTACCGTTGGATCCTCCGTTTCTTGAGTATCGTTATCGTCGTCTTTACCGCAAAAAGCACCGATTTTTGAATCAGAAAGAGCAAGCATTTCACCTAATGAAGTGGTGCTTCTCAAATCAGGTGTTTCCTCTGGGCATATATCATCAGATGCCATTGTAGCCCATCTGACGGAAAGCCGTTTCTTTGCTTCTCGGAAAACAGAAGAGTCCGGAGAATACGAAGTCTGGCTATACGATCGAGACGAGCAAGGACTACAATTCTTTTCAGCATAATCAAATGAACATCGAGGTGGAAAAAACGAACTATCATCACTGCATTGAGCTCCGATTTCGTCTTTACTCGGTTCTTGACTCTGATCATCATCGACTTTTCCAAAAAGAACATTATTACACCACTGTTTTAATGGCTCGAGATGCGGAGAACCAATAGGAATACCACCATTTGCTTTCTCTAGACTCGGCTTTAGAACCACTATTCGAGTTGTTTGAGCGGGATTACTGATCTTCTCCGAACAAGTTCGAGTTAAAATCATATCTTTCTCAACTTGATGTCCATTTGCAGTTGCAGAATCTGAGATTCTCGAGGGAAAAAGAACAGTGATTCGTCTTGTGTCCGGAGGAGGAACAGAAGAAACTAAATCGGGTTCTTGTAAATACTTGAGAAGCAAATCATTATTCGAACTCAAAACTTGTAAAGCATCTTGAAATTGCTTCGAGTTACGAACTTTTCCATCCTTAGCTTCCGAAAACTTCTGTCGAACAAACTCCATCTTTTTGAGATTTTCAGATCCTCTAAATGGTTCTTTTCGACTTTTTTCCTCATGATCAATCGAAGAATAAATTCGATGACTCCCATTAACTGAAGGAAAGGCATCAAGCCCCATTAATCTCGCAACTACATTCGGTTGATTACTTAAAGAATCCACTTCCTTTGACATCTCTTCAGCAATCAACATTTTAACTGGTGTTCCAATCGATTTACGATTCGTATATGTGCTTCTTATGTATTCAGATGTACTCTGCAAAACAAAAATAACATCCAAATAACATACAGAGAAAGGCTAATCAAAACTGCAGAAAACTACCACTTCTTGCTCTAACGAATGACGAGATAAATACATCTTCCTCGAAGCATCCGAATCGCCACTTCGCAAAAGGCTATAATCTGTACATTAACATTTTCTTGATATCTGAATCACAAATTTGTGCTTCATAAAGTAAGTTTTTACCAAAAAGTAGCCTATCCGAAGGCATTCTCGAATTCTTCTCAACGAGGTTTGCCATCGTTTAACTATCGAATTCAAGCAGTTTCAGTCTGCAGTTATGACGACACATTCTAATGCATCAATTAAAGCATGTTACAACTTAATAACAATACTGGGAAGCATTCCCAGATACAGAAACAACAAATGTGCAATATACAAATAACAGAGACTCAAAAGAACAAGAATAATAGAGGGAAACATCCAAAAAACTCACTGCAAACTCAAAACGTAAATTTAATAACAAAATAAGCAAATTAAACAGTAACCCCAACTTCAACAAACAAAATAATGAGCAAATCTGATAAAGTAAAGTGCAGTATCTCAAACTCCAAACTAACAAAAAAAGCAAATCCAAACAGATCCCGCATTATTCCCATAAAAATACACAACCCCAAAGCCAAAAAGCTCGCTTTTTTACCTAATCATTACAGGCGTGGATAGGGAAACATTCCGGCGAGAAGCATTTGATGGCAATATCCTTCTGTGTAACGAACAAACCACACCACATCTCGCTCTCGTTTCTTCTGTAATTAACAAATATTTTTTTTTACGGAAAATCATAAATCATCCCCACCCTACGCCATTAAATCAAACACCTCCCTACCGTCCGTCACGTGATTTCATCAACGGCTCGGAAGGTGGGGCAGCGGTTTGTTGATTGTGACAGGGTAACGTGAATAGCCTTCTAGATAGGGGTTTTACGCATCTTTTTTTACCTTGGTCCAATTATGAAATGTCACTCTTATTATAAATAAATAATTCTTTTCATTAATCCATCATATTTTAGATGATATTTGAATTGTAAAAATGTTAGAAGTAATTTATTGGAAATAAAAAATTTAAGTATTAAAAAATATTAGATGTTTTTTGTTTCCAATAAAATATATGACAACACACAAATTTGGTTATCATAATTCAATAATTTTGATACATACCATTTTATGATTTTGACAATTGTAATATTAAATTATTAAGTTTACAAAATGTATTTTGTAAATTTTGATAAAATTAATACTTAAAATTTAATTTATTTTCAAAATTTTTAATTTTAAAATTAATATTATGGACCATAATTTTGGGAAGTGAATTCATCATTTCTCAATATCTATATATTGGGTTAAAATAAATCTACCAGAGACTTTTTGATTGGGCCTCCAATCTGACAGCTGGACCGGAAACATTACGAAAACTGCTTAGATATAATTTTTGGTTATTTTTTCCATAAAATTATATAAATAACCAACTTACTATCTGTGTAAAAACTATGTTCTCCAATTTATAAAATTGCAGGAATTATCTATCAAGTTATCAAAACCGTTTGTTTTTTACCTCTGGTATTTAACACATAATTTTCCGTTAAGTTTGAAAACATTTTTCGTTGGCATTATTCGTTCTCAATGTTCACAAATTATACAAATAAGTATTTTATACGAAAAATTATACAAAATTGATACTTCAAGTTCGAGAAATATGCATCCGGACGTAAAGCAATAACAATGTCGTAGAGGATCAATATTAAACGGTATTGTTTACGTGAGGGATATTACATACATTTAATTAAATTTGAAGGGTCATATGTGCATATTTTTATTAACTTGATGTGTTATATTTGTATATTTTTGTTAACTTGAGGTGTAATATTTGCAATTTCGTAACTTGAAGGACATGCCATTTACATCATCCGAAAGTTGGAGGATCACCGGCAAACGTCACATATTTTATAAATTATAAATTCAATCCAAATTGTAAGCATTTTTATTTATTAATAAAAAGAAAATAAAATGATATATTGGGCTTTGGGCCTCAGCAAGCCCATTTGTATTATTTGTGTGACAACTCAAAACTATTGGTCTATTTTGATTTAGATAAAAAAATTTATGCAGCAAAATAAAGCAATTTATGACTCGATTACTACCGATTCTATTGGCACAAGTGTGTATTTATGACAATTTGAATTGATTAAGAATGTTAAATTGAAACGTTCTCATCCGATATGAAAATATAAATATCTAATTTATAAGTTAAATAATATAATTAATAATTCACTTCTCTTATATATTGAATTATATACACTTTCATGATAATTTAAACAATATAAAATCATAAATGTACTACTTGTTTGGATCATTGCATTCAATTACGAGTACAATAAAAGCATTACCAAATCCATGTGTGACAATGACCATTTTTAGAAAATGTCCAAGTACACAAATACCCTTCCCATTTAGTGATTTGATTAGGACGGTTAAGAAACTCAATAATTCGTTAAGATATAATGTTCGAGTAATTCATATTTATATTATATAGTTCAAGATAAAATATGAATATTATTTGAATATTAAAATTAGTTCTAATAAAAATTTGAACAGACACAAATATATGTGTAAAGATTCTTATTTTAGAATTTCTAATGTTATACCCATACCTTAGAGTCGAGCTAAGTGCAATAATGGAACTTTGAACGAACACGAATGAACGGATACAAAGATGAATTTTATCTCAAAATGAGATATCCAAACACAATAAACATAAATAGGAACACGAAAACAAAAACAAAAACATTGACATTAAAATGAACATGAACANATTAAACAGTAACCCCAACTTCAACAAACAAAATAATGAGCAAATCTGATAAAGTAAAGTGCAGTATCTCAAACTCCAAACTAACAAAAAAAGCAAATCCAAACAGATCCCGCATTATTCCCATAAAAATACACAGCCCCAAAGCCAAAAAGCTCGCTTTTTTACCTAATCATTACAGGCGTGGATAGGGAAACATTCCGGCGAGAAGCATTTGATGGCAATATCCTTCTGTGTAACGAACAAACCACACCACATCTCGCTCTCGTTTCTTCTGTAATTAACAAATATTTTTTTTTACGGAAAATCATAAATCATCCCCACCCTACGCCATTAAATCAAACACCTCCCTACCGTCCGTCACGTGATTTCATCAACGGCTCGGAAGGTGGGGCAGCGGTTTGTTGATTGTGACAGGGTAACGTGAATAGCCTTCTAGATAGGGGTTTTACGCATCTTTTTTTACCTTGGTCCAATTATGAAATGTCACTCTTATTATAAATAAATAATTAAATAAATATGTAATAATGCATAAATAATTCTTTTCATTAATCCATCATATTTTAGATGATATTTGAATTGTAAAAATGTTAGAAGTAATTTATTGGAAATAAAAATTTAAGTATTAAAAAATGAGTAGTGTTTGTAATTGACACATAATGTTTAAAATAGTGTAAAGACGGTGTCTTTAATGTTTGTAAATTACATACAAAACCCCCCGAAATTGATATAATGTACGCGGTTGGCTCCCAAACTTTTAAATGTTGTAAACACAGTGTCCTTAAAGTTTGAAAATTGTGTGGTTGACCCCTGAACTTCCAAAACTGTTTATATTTAACTCTTATACTCGTTAAAATTTTAATCGTTCGATAATTTATATTTGACTCATTAACCTTGAAAAGATATTATGACTATGCCTTCAAACTTTAAAAATTTTAAAAATAACGCATAAATTATCAAAACCACTTATACGAAAAAAGACGAAAACTGTTACTATTCACTCGAGGGTCATTTTCGAAATGTTTTGAAACTTCGGGGGCTTTTCACACAATTTACAAACTTTGGGGGCATCGCCTTTACACTATTTTAAACATTATGGATCATTTACGCATTTTTCTCATTAAAAAATATTAGATATTTTTTGTTTCCAATAATATATATCACAACACACAAATTTGGTTATCATAATTCAATAATTTTGATACATACCATTTTATGATTTTGACAATTGTAATATTAAATTATTAAGTTTACAAAATGTATTTTGTAAATTTTGACAAAATTAATACTTAAAATTTAATATGTATAATTTAACTGATTTTCAAAATTTTTAATTTTAAAATTAATATTATGGACCATAATTTTGGGAAGTGAATTCGTCATTTCTCAATATCTATATATTGGGTTAAAATAAATCTACCAGAGACTTTTTGATTGGGCCTCCAATCTGACAGCTGGACCGGAAACATTACGAAATCTGCTTAGATATAATTTTTGATTTTATAAAGAGAAAATGGTATAAATAGTCCCAAATTTAGTAGTTATGTAAATGTTATGTCCTCTAATATATAAAATTGTATGAATTATCCCTCAAGTTATTAAAATCGTTTCTTTTTTATCCCTGGAATTTAGCACATGATTTTCAGTTAAGTTTGCAAATATTTTTCGTTGGCATTATTCGTTCTCAATGTTCACAAATTATACAAATAAGTATTTTATACGAAAAATTATATAAAATTGATACTTCAAGTTTGAGAAATATGCATCCGGACGTAAAGCAATAACAATGTCGTAGAGGGTCAATATTAAACGGTATTGTTTACGTGAGGGGTATTACATGCATTTAATTAAAATTGGAGGGTCATATGTGCATATTTTTGTTAACTTGTTGTATCATATTTGCAATTTTGTAACTTGGATGACATATCATTTACACCACCCGAAAATTGGAGGGTCGCGGACAAACGTAATCTGTTTTATAAATTATAAATTCAATCCAAATGTAAACATTTTTTATTTATTAATAAAAAGATAATAAAATGATCTATTGGGCTTTGGGCCTCAACAAGCCCATTTGTATTATTGGTGTGACAACTCAAAACTATTGGTCTATTTCGATTTAGATAAAAAAAATTATTAGAAAAACGTATTTGACTAAAAGCAACAAAATAAAGCGATTTATGACTCGATTACTACCGATTCTATTGACACAAGTGTGTATTTATGACAATTTGAATTGATTGAGAATGTTAAATTGAAACGTTCTCATCCGATGGGAAGATATAAATATCTAATTTATAAGTTAAATAATATAATTAATAATTCACTTCTCTTATATATTGAATTATATATACTTTCATGATAATTTAAACAATATAAAATCATAAATGTACTACTTGTTTGGATCATTGCATTCAATTACGAGTACAATAAAAGCATTACCAAATCCATGTGTGACAATGACCATTTTTAGAAAAAGTCCAAGTACACAAATACCCTTCCCATTTAGTGATTTGATTAGGACGGTTAAGAAACTCAATAATTCGTTTAAGATATAATGTTCGAGTTATTCATATTTATATTATATAGTTCAAGATAAAATATGAACATTATTTGAATATTAAAATTTGTTCTAATAAAAATTTGAACAGACACAAATATATGTGTAAAGATTCTTATTTTAGAATTTCTAGTGTTATACCCATACCTTAGAGTCGAGCTAAGTGCAATAATGGAACTTTGAACGAACACGAATGAACGGATACAAAGATGAATTTTATCTCAAAATGAGATATCCAAACACAATAAACATAAATAGGAACACGAAAACAAAAACAAAAACATTGACATTAAAATGAACATGAACACAAATATAAAAAAAATTTTAGAAGTGTGAACTATGTTCAAACAACTTTTCGTTAGAATTATAATATTAACGAACACGAGCAAGTTTAACTCGTCTCAAACATATATCCGTATTAAAAAATATCCACCTTTTAGCTCTGCTGCACCAATAAAGGTGCGGGGTACGAGATTCGGGATACGGGATTCATTAATTTTTTATGAATCATATTAGAGTGCTTTAAGAGTTCGTTGATTAAAATAATATAAATATATTATTATTTTACAATTTACTTAATATTCAAATAATTTCAATTACTAATATTATGAATTGTATAATTTTTCATGTAAATTAATTAAAAATTATTTTTTTGTTTTTTTTAATAAAATAAAATATTTACGCATATGATACACACCATGCACACTCCACACGTGGTGTGCACTGAGTGCATTAGGTTGCAAGAATCTGATCTAAACAACATAGCCTTTTAGATTGAACTTTCATAGTTAACGGTTTAAACAATTCGAAAGGTGGGTTAACCCAAACCCGAGACCCGAACCGATTTGATCAATATAATATTTTCAAATTTCAACTTTTAATGCTCACGCCTTTCCAAATCATAAGGCGATTTTGTTTACACTGAGCAAAAAATGACAATCTTTACAAATTACAGTAGCGAAATTCAAAAAAATCGCATTGGGTTTCTCTGTATCATCTAAAGCTATCTTCTTTAGTTGTTCTACGCACAAAAAATGGAAGAATAATCATAGCGTGGAGCGAAGATGACGCAATCCTCTCAGGTTCACATCATTCTTCCACATTCTTGCAATCTCTTCTGATACTTTAATCGCATCTGAAGATGCACCAGCGAGTCCTTTTCTCGTGAACCAAACTGCGTATAATCCATTTTTTTATTTTGGGAATCCATTTTCTGTAAAAAACTCCGTTTCCTGTAACAATGGAGTTTCGTATCATCTGGGAAGATGAATAAACAAAAGTTTTCTTACTTTTAGCCATTGAGGAACATTGCTACGGTAACCAGTAGCGAAAATTACAGCGTCAATTTTCATCTTTTCGCCATTGATGAGCTCTGCTAAACCATGTGAAAGCTTCTTTATGTAGAGAATGGAAACTAAATCTATCTTTCGAAGTTAGACTTTGATTATGCTATCTAAATGCATATGCCTATATTCCGGTGAATCAATTAATGATATTAGTTATTAAGAATTTATGAATAAAGCAACAATTGTGTTTGTTGCCTTTTTAGTAATATTTTATTTTATAAATTGGATTATGTACTTTAGTGTAATACATTTTGTGTGATCATTCTGCTATCAATAATACAATTATCTTTTGCTTATTTTTGAAAGATTTGTGTATTTGTTGTTAGTAGAATCTGTTTCTTTTTATTGTTATTTGAATCTATTTCTTCAATTGGTATCGGAGCCCAATGTTGTACCAAGGGGTTGTATCTTTTGTTCTGTTTTTTGAGAAGTATCTTTTGAAAGTTCAACATTAATATTCTAGATGGAATTCTTAAATTCACAGGTGAAGATTATGCTCTATGGGCCATTCAAATTAGAGCTACATTGGAAGCGGCAAAATTATGGGAAGTTATTGAAAATGATTCAAAGCCAGTTGCTCCACAAACAACTGATTCAGTATTTGTATTGAACAGATATGATGAGATAATTGCGAGACATTGACAAACAAAAAAATTGTTGTATGTTTCATCAGACAGAAGTGTAATGGCAAGGATCCTTGCATGTACAACTGTAAAGGAAATCTGGTCTACATTGAAAGATGAGTTTGGAGGTGATGAAAAAACTAAAGAAATGTCAATCAATAATTTGGAACAAGACTTTGATTCTCTCAGGATGCGAAACAATGAAAAGATGAAAGAATACATTGATAGAGTTTCATATATTGTCAATAGATTGCATCTTCTTGGAGAAAAAATTCCAGAATTAAAGGTTGTGAAAAAAATCATGCGAACAGTCACTGCGAAGTTTGAAAGCAAGATCTCTACTTTCGAAGAGACAAAGGAAGCAAAAGACATCACAATTGCTAAACTTTCAGGTTCCCTTCAACCAGTTGAAAATAGAAGCATTTTCCAAGAAGAATCCTTGAAAGAAAAGGCATTAGTGAGTCTGAAAAATACATATAAGGAAGGAAAGTTTGTTACTAAAACAGAAAATACTGCAAATGGAGAAAACTCTAGCAAGACAAGATATTCACCTGTCTTCACATTTGGAGAGGTTTTGTTGGAAAAGGCCAGATATTCAATGTCATTTCTATAAACATCTCGGTCACATCGAGAGAATATGCCCTGAAAAGAGACAACGTGTTACCATGGCTGTTGTTATTGATCAAGAAGAAAAAATTGAAAAACTTTTTGCAACCACTACAAATAAGCAACAAAATGGTGAAAGTTTTTGGGTTTTTGACTCAGGTTGCAGTCAGCATATAGTCTATAAGAAAGAATTCTTTAAAGTACTGAATTCACAAGAAAAATGCAAAGTTCAATTAGCAGATTGATCCTTCTTATATGGAGAAGGGAAAGGATGTGTACAAGTCGAGATACCTTTTGGTAAAAGAGAGATATATGATATATTATGGGTACCTTTACTTCAAATGAATTTTCTGAGTATTAATCAACTCATTAAAAAGGATATTCCACCCGATTTCTAAGTCAACATGTGAGATTTTCGATAAACGAGACGATGTTTTAATCAAAGTTGAGGTTGAAAATGGAACATTCACACTAGAATGACCATTTATTTTACACATTCAGCCTACTGTTATTGTGGTGGCTAAGAACGACGGCGGAGGTTCCACCACCGTGCAAGGAGCGGTTGATATGGTGCCGGAATATAACTATGAGAGAGTCATGATTCATATTCTTCCCAAGGTCTACAGGGAAAAGGTGTACATTCCTGTAACAAAGCATTATATTTCATTTTTCGGAAATCCATTTAATGCTCCGGCGATAGTGATAACATCACACGATAAGGCGTCTGATTGGGACAAAAACAGGAGAGATGTTGGAATGCAACATTCTGTGACAGTTGTTGTTGAATCCAGTTTTTTTTGTGCAACACAGATCACTTTTTAGAACACATCATCAATTCCAAATCCAGGTACACAATGATACTAGGCTGTAGCACTAAGGATCGCTGGAGATAAGTCACTTTTCTACAAGGTTCGTTTTATGGGGTATCAAGATACACTTTTGGATGAAGTAGTGACACATTTAATTTACCATTGTACGATTCAAGGAACAAGTGATTTCATATTTGGAAATGGAAGATCACTTTACCAAGAATGTGAAATTTTCCTTGTGGGATATGCATATTCAATAGGAGGTCAGAAAGGAAGTTCACAAGATAAAAACACGTGCTTCTCTTTTGGAAACTGTAACATTATTGAAGATAAATCAAATCAGAAAAATACTTGTTGAAAATTGTCTTGAAAATGGATTCAGTTTCAAATGGGCTATTGAGAATGGAAACTAAATCCATTTTTCGAAGTTAGACTCTGATTATGCTATCTAAATGCATATGCCTATATTCTGGTAAATCAGTTAATGATATTGGTGTTGGGGATTAAACACGTATGCGAACAACCTCGATAGATTAAATAGGACCCGAGAATTAAAGTAAAGAGAGAACAATGACACAAGAAATTAACGTGGAAACCCGGAAAGGGAAAAACTACGTGACCGGCGGAAACGACCAAATTACTATCACTTGAGAAGATTACAACACACACGAAGAGGAAAACTCGGAATACAAGAGTATTGAAGTATATAACAATGAACTATAAGACCTATTTATATAGATGAGGTGATTGAGATATTAAGGTAACAAACAAATATTCCTAATATTTGATCATATCTCCATATATGATTATTCATAATCAAATCATATATATGCGTCCATATATATAGATTTGATATGATATTATTTCTTTCAATATCTCCTTCCATAACTGCCGATATCTTTGACCAGTGGGTCCCACCATATATCAGTTCGTTCCTCGACCGATTGCCTCAATCTCATATCTTCGGATCATATGCTTCGGTCCTCTACCGATTACTTCGGTCCATTTGTCACATTCGGTATTGAGTACTTCGGTCCTAAACCGATCGGTACCAATACCGATCGTCATCCAAGTGTGACCGATCGATACCAATACCGATTTTCACACCTAACAATTAGTTATTAAGAATTTATGAATAAAGCAACAATTGTGCTTGTTGCCTTTTTAGTAATGCTTTATTTTATAAATTGGATGATGTATTTGATAATCTTGTAAGTTTTGACACAGTGTGTGAGAAGAGCAATAGAACAGAGGCGGCATACATTCATGAGAAAACATAGGGTTCACAAGTGTTTTATAGTCCTATTTTCTTGTACGGATATTTAAAGGATACAAAATATATCAAAAGCGTTAGTGCGCNTGACAATGACCATTTTTAGAAAATGTCCAAGTACACAAATACCCTTCCCATTTAGTGATTTGATTAGGACGGTTAAGAAACTCAATAATTCGTTAAGATATAATGTTCGAGTAATTCATATTTATATTATATAGTTCAAGATAAAATATGAATATTATTTGAATATTAAAATTAGTTCTAATAAAAATTTGAACAGACACAAATATATGTGTAAAGATTCTTATTTTAGAATTTCTAATGTTATACCCATACCTTAGAGTCGAGCTAAGTGCAATAATGGAACTTTGAACGAACACGAATGAACGGATACAAAGATGAATTTTATCTCAAAATGAGATATCCAAACACAATAAACATAAATAGGAACACGAAAACAAAAACAAAAACATTGACATTAAAATGAACATGAACACAAATATAAACAAAATTTTAGAAGTGTGAACTATGTTCAAACAACTTTTCGTTAGAATTATAATATTAACGAACACGAGCAAGTTTAACTCGTCTCAAACATATATCCGTATTAAAAAATATCCACCTTTTAGCTCTGCTGCACCAATAAGGATGCGGGGTGCAAGATTCGGGATTCGAGATTCATTAATTTTTTATGAATCATATTAGAGTGCTTTAAGAGTTCGTTGATTAAAATAATATAAATATATTATTATTTTATAATTTACTTAATATTCAAATAATTTCAATTACTAATATTATGAATTGTATAATTTTTCATGCAAATTAATTAATTTTTTTTTTGTTTTTTTAATAAAATAAAATATTTATGCATATGAATACACACCATGCACACTCCACACGTGGTGTGCACTGAGTGCATTAGGTTGCAAGAATCTGATCTAAACAACATAGCCTTTTAGATTGAACTTTCATAGTTAACGGTTTAAACAATTCGAAAGGTGGGTTAACCCAAACCCGAGACCCGAACCGATTTGATCAATATAATATTTTCAACTTTTAATGCTCACGCCTTTCCAAATCATAAGGCGATTTTGTTTACGCTGAGCAAAAAATGACAATCTTCACAAATTACAGTAGCGAAATTCAAAAAAATCGTATTGGGTTTCTCTATATCATCTAAAGCTATCTTCTTTAGTTGTTCTACGCACAAAGAATAATCATAGCGTGGAGCGAAGATGACGCAATCCTCTCAGGTTCACATCATTCTTCAACATTCTTGCAGTCTCTTGTGATACATTAATCGCATCTGAAGATGCACCAGCGAGCCCTTTTCTCGTGAACCAAGCTGCGTATAATCCATTTTTTGATTTTGGGAATCCATTTTATGTAAAAAACTCCGTTTCCTGTAACAATGGAGTTTCGTATCATCTGGGATGATGAATGAACAAAAGTTTTCTTACTTTTAGCCATTGAGGAACATTGCTACGGTAACCAGTAGCGAAAATTACAGCGTCAATTTTCATCTTTTCGCCATTGATGAACTCTGCTAAACCATGTGAAAGCTTCTTTATGTTGAGAATGGAAACTAAATCCATCTTTCGTTAGACTCTGATTATACTATCTAAATGCATATGCCTATATTCCGGTGAATCAATTAATGATACTAGTTACTGAGAATTTATGAATAAAACAACAATTGTGCTTGTTGTCTTCTTAGTAATGTTTTATTTTATAAATTGGATGATGTACTCTAATGTAAAACACTTTGTATGATCATTCTGCTATCAATAATACAATTGTCTTTTGTTTATTTGTGAGAAGTTTGTGTATTTATTGTTAGCAAAATCTGTTTCTTTCTATTGTTATTTGAATCTATTTACTCAATTGGTATCGGACCCCAAGGTGTTGAGTGGAACACCAAATTTATGCATGACGATCGATGGACTGCAGGTCACAGGCGATCGACAGACTGCAGGTATATGGTGATCGATTGGATTGCAGAGGCGATCGACGGATTGCAGGTCCAGACAGACGATCGATGGATTGCATGTCACAGGCGATCGACGGACTGCAGGTCCAGACAACCGATCGACAGACTGCAAGTCAAGACAGCCGATCGACAGACTGAAGGTCGACAGACTGTAGGTCGACTCAAGATAGAAAATCTGCATGGTCGATAGCATGGCGTTCTCACAAGTTCCAGCCTTAGAGCAGATGGAAACTTCGGTGGCAGCTACCCCATCGTCAGCCGAAGAAAGATACCGAGCTGGGGTCAGAAGTAAAGGAGGATACCGACCAGTATTGGATGACCTAGATACCGACGGGGTTGGATGGTCTGATACCGATCGGTAGCCAGAAGGGTAAATGTGTCTTAAACCTAAGCTGATTTCTATGAGTGTATTTATACACAATCAGCTGCAATTAATGCGGGACAAGGATCATCATCACTAGAGGGAAAAATGCAGAGGAGAGCACGGGAGAACAACAAAGGTTGCAAATGAGTTTTGCGGATATAATCTTTATTGTTTGTTGCTCGATATCAGTGTTTCAAGAACGTGATAGTTCTTGAAATGTATCTATTGTTTATTTAGTGATAGTGGATTGACCAGTGTTGGTCCGTGGTTTTCTCCCGGTACTCGGGTTCCATGTAAAAGTTTTGTGTGTCTATTCCATTCCGCCGTGTGTGCGTCTGAGTTCCAACGGAAAAGTAATCGGTAAAATTCATTTTAAGCTAACACAAGGTTGTACCAAGGGGCTGTATCTTTTGTTCTGTTTTTTTAGAAGTATCTTTTGAGAGTTCAACATGAAAATTCTAGATGGAATTCCTAAGTTCACGGGTGAAGATTATGCTCTATGGGCCATTCAAATGAGAGCTACATTGGAAGCGGCAAAATTATGGGAAGTTGTTGAGGATGATTCGAAGCGAGTTGCTCCACAAACAACTGATTCAGTATCTGTATTTGTTAATACATGACTTACGACGATACGATCAGGGTCAGGTGATATGACCGATCGAACGACAATATCCTCTTGCCGATCGGACGAGAGAATCGGTGATCAGTCGATCGGTACCCTACGGAGTGTTGCAGGATCGGTAATGAATTGCTGGAAGAAGGGTGTGCGATGGATGTCCTCAGGAGAAAAGTCAACGAAGGCTGCGCCATTACTTCAGGCGGCGGTGTGCGGCTTCGGCGTGCACAAAAGTCTCATAAATTGGCTCGAGGTGGCTACGGTGAGATCGTAATAGATTACGATAAGATTGTGTGCAATTAAAATATGTAGAATATCTGTCTATAAAAGGGAGAGGTCTGGAAATGTTGAGGACATGCTCTCTGGAGAGTTACAGATCAAAAGTTCTTAGTGAATTCTTCCTGGATTTGGTGCCCCGTGGGTTTTCCTTCCGGTTCTCGGGTTTCCCACGTATAAACTCTTGTTTTCCTTTCATTACGGCAATCGAATACCAGCGGTATCCTCACCTGATACTTAAAACATCACAGAGTAGATTTTTACTCTTAACAGTATTGAACAAATATGATGAGATAATTGCGAGACATAGACAAGCAAAAAAGTTATTGTATGCTTCATTAGACAGAAGTGTAATGGCAAAGATCCTTGTATGTACAACTACCAAGGAAATCTGATCTACATTGAAAGATGAGTTTGAAGGTGATGAAAAAACTAAAGAAGTGTCAATCAATAATTTGGAACAAGACTTTGATTCTCTCAGGATGCGAAACAATGAAAAGGTGAAAGAATACATTGCTAGAGTTTCAGATATTGTCAATAGATTGCGTCTTCTTGGAGAAAAAATTCCAGAATTAAAGGTTATGAAAAAAATCATGCGAACAGTCACTGTGAAGTTTGAAAGCAAGATCTCTACTCTCGAAAAGACAAAGGAAGCAAAAGACATCACAGTTGCTAAACTTTCATGTTCCCTTCAAGCAGTTGAAAATAGAAGCATTTTTCGAGAAGAATCCTTGGAAGAAAAGGCACTAGTGAGTCTGTGAAACACATACAAGGAAGGCAAGATTGTTACTAAAACAGAAAATGCTGTAAATAGAGAAAACTCAAGCAAGACAAGATATCCACATTGTCTTCATTGCAAAAGAACATCACATTTGGAGAGGTTTTGTTGGAGAAGGCAAGATATTCAATGTCATTTATGTAAACATCTCGGTCACATCGAGAGAATATGCTCTGAAAAGAGACAACGTGTTACCATGGCTGTTGTTATTGATCAAGAAGAAAAAATTGAAAAACTTTTTGCAACCACTACAAATAAGCAACAATATGGTGAAAGTTTTTGGGTTCTTGACTCAGGTTGCAGTCAGCATATGGTCCATAAGAAGGAATTCTTTAAAATATTGAATTCACAAGAAAAATGCAAAGTTCAGTTAGCATATTGATCCTTCTTATATGGAGAAGGGAAATGATGTGTACAAGTCTAGACACTTTTCGGTAAAAGAGAGATAGATGATGTGTTATTGGTACCTTTACTTCAAATGAATTTTCTGAGTATTAATCAACTTATTAAGAAGGGATACTCCACCCGATTTTCTAAGTCAACATGTGAGATTTTCAATGAACGAGACGATGTTTTAGTCAAAGTTGAGACTGAAAATGGAACATTCACACTAGAATGACCATTTATTTTACACGTTCAGCCTGCTGTTATTGTGGTGGCTAAGAACGACGGCGGAGATTCCACCTCCGTGCAAGGAGCGGTTGATATGGTGCCGGAATATAACTATGAGAGAGTCATGATTCATATTCTTCCCAGGGTCTACAGGGAAAATGTGTACATTCTTGTAACAAAGCATTATATTTCATTTTTTGGAAATCCATTTAATGCTCCGACGATAGTGATAACATCACACGATAAGGCGTCTGATTGGGACAAAAACGGAAGAGATGTTGGAACGCAACATTATGTGACAGTTGTTGTTGAATTACATTTCTTTTGTGAAACTGGGATCACTTTTGAGAACACATCATCAATTCTAAATCCAGGTATACAAGGATACGAGGCTCTAGCGCTAAGGATCGCGGGAGATAAGTCACTTTTCTACAAGGTTCGTTTTATGGGGTATCAAGATACACTTTTGGATGAAGTAGTGACACATTTAATTTACCATTGTACGATTCAAGGAACAACTGATTTCATATTTGGAAATGGAAGATCACTTTACCAAGAATGTGAAATTTTCCTTGTGGGATATGCATATTCAATAGCAGGTCAGAAAGGAAGTTCACAAGATAAAAACACATGCTTCTCTTTTGGAAACTGTAACATTATTGAAGATAAATCAAATCAAAAGATACTTGTTGAAAATTGTCTTGAAGATGGATTCAGTTTCAAAGAGGTTGTTGAGAATAGAAACTAAATCCATCTTTCGAAGTTAGACTCTGATTATGCTATCTAAATGCATATGTCTATATTCCGGTAAATCAGTTAATGATATTAGTGTTGGGGATTAAACACGTGTGAGAACAACTTCGATAGATTAAATAGAACCCGAGAATTAAAGTAAAGAGAGAACAATGACACAAGAAATTAACGTGGAAACCCGGAAAGAGAAAAACCACGTGACCGGCGGAAACGACCAAATTCACTATCACTTGAGAAGATTACAACACACACGAAGATGAAAACTCGGAATACAAGAGTATTGAAGTATATAACAATGAACTCTAAGACCCCTTTATATATATGAGGTGGTTGAGATATTAAGGTAACAAACAAATATTCCTAATATTTTATCATATCTCCATATATGATTATCCATAATCAAATCATATATATGTGTCTATATATATAGATTTGATATGATATTATTTTCTTTAATATCTCATTCCATAACTGCTGATATCTTTGACCAGTGGACCCTACCATATCTCAGTTCGGTCCTCGACCGATTGCCTCCCTCTCATATCTTCGGATCACATGCTTCGGTCCTTTACCGATTACTTCGATCCCTTTATCACATTCGGTATTGCGTACTTCGGTCCTAAACCGATCGGTACCAATACCGACCATCTCATCTTCCATGTGTGCCCCGACCGACCACATTACCGATTGTCATCCAAGTATGATCGATCGATACCAATACCGATCTCCACAATTAACAATTAGTTATTAAGAATTTATGAATAAAACAACAATTGTGCTTGTTGCCTTATTAGTAATGTTTTATTTTATAAATTGGATGATATATTCTGGTGTAATACACTTTGTGTGATCATTTTGCTATCAATAATAGAATTATCTATGAGAAGTTTGTGTATTTGTTTCTTTCTATTGTTATTTGAATCTATTTTAATTCACTTTATACCTGTAACCACTTGTATTTCTCTGGTTTTGATTCTTTGCAAAGCGCCTGTGTCAAGAACTGGAGTATTTCCTTGAGTGTTCTTCAGCTTCAATGGACCAATTCGAGATCTTTTAAGACCATATTTTTCGACATTTTCGAGGATAATCCAAGCAAGAACAAGCATTATCTTGTCCACAAGCCATAACGGTAGTAATCTGAGTAACAAAACCGCTGTTTCGAACGTTGATTTGCCGAAAATTTCTCTGGGAAATACGTGAATCTGATTAGAACACAAAACCCATTAGAAAAAAATTTATTGGTTTTGAATTTAAGCTTGAAATGAGCGATTTTTTAACGTTTTTACCGAGCTCCGGACAACTATTGCAGGTTTCCCGTTATGGATGCAGAGATCAAGAGAAAGCTCCATACCGGGGTTTCCACAACCGATAACAAGTACTTTCTTGCCTCTGTAACTTTCACCAGACTGGAAATCACAAGCATGAATCACTTCTCCGTCAAACTTCGATAACCCTTCTATCTCTGGCACCACCGGCTCCGTATTCTCTCCGGTAGCAACCACCAAATGCTGTCAGATATACTCCGTTACTCCTCCCTCAGATGAAACAGTCTTCACTCTCCACAAATTATACGCTCCGTCGAACTTAGCCGATTCCACGGACTCATTAAACTGAGGGTTGATATCAAAGTGATCTGCGTAGCTCTCCAGGTATTCGACGAATTGTCTCTTAGAAGGATACTCAGGGAAATCACTAGGAAACGGGATTTTCGGGAGTTGACAGAATTTCTTAGGAAGATGAAGCTTTAACCGGTCGTAAGTTCTCTTTTGCCACAGAGACGCGATGCAATATGACCGTTCAAGTATTACAAAAGGTACGCCGTGGTCTTTCAACCCTGCCGCCACCGCCAATCCCGACGGTCCAGCTCCGACGATAACAGGGCCGTTTACCCAGACACACCTTTGGAATACTTTATTGTTAAATTTGATTCCAATCAATTTATACGGCGAGTGTGTTCTAATATNATCTATTCTTTAATTGAGTGAATATTATCGTATAATTGCTTTTTTTGAAAATGGAAAAATTATTATTTTAAGTAATTTAATAAATTAAAGATTTGGTAGCATTTTAAAATTAGATTTACTTAGTTCATCTTCATCTGTTCATCATCATGCAATTTTATATTTAACACGTGCACCGCGGTAGTGGTAGAAAAGTTGACTGGTCAAAGAAAGCATTTAAATCCCAGTCTCTCGTTGACCACCTTTATCTTTAAACTGAAGTTCAAGTTTTAATGCAAAAACTCAAATCTCACGAGTTATCCATTTCTTCCTTTTCTTAAACTTCAGATTTCAGTTCTACAGACGCATAAATTAAGATAAAATTAATGGTAAATTTGTACGCTAACAGAGATTCTGATTACGTGAATTTCACGATTTACAGAACCAGATCACGACGAAGAAGAAGAATCGAACTTGTAATGTTTATCAACAGCAATAGAAACATCCCAAGTGCAGCTAAGTCCTTTAGGAATAATAACCAGATCACCAGCCCCAAATTCCACAGTTTCCCCTTCTGGGTTTTTAGGGTAAACCTTCACCTTCCCTTTTACAAAATAACACGTCTCTCGTGCATCGAATTTCAGGTTGTATTTCCCAGGAGAACAACCCCACCTGATAAACCCAAACAACACACAGTTATAATTTACAAAGAAAAAGAAAAGGGGGTTTAGGTTTTAGGTTACTTTGGCCATGATTTGATGCCGAGTTCAGCGAGTTGTTCCTGCGTAGGATTGCTCTCAACTGTAATTGTGAGATTTGGAGATGATGACGATGAAGGAGGCTCGCCTGCCATGAAATCTAGGGTTTACTGAGATTAAGGAATTCCGGCGAAACTTTTCCCCAATATCGTCGTCGTATAATTGTGTAGCGCCCGCTCTTATATATATACTAGTGGTAGTGAACACTGAACAGCCTTATTTTCAACGTTTTTTATTTAACAAAAAAATCAGTGTTTTCGTAAATGTAAACACGACTTTAAAGGTAAATATATCAATTAATTTAGTGGTACTAACTCATTCAAATTAAAATGTAAACATAAAATATTAAGTATATTGTAATATTTTGCATAACAAATTATCAACAAAATACCATAAGATTCAAAATGTGGTTGGGGTGGTGAAGACCCCTCGGGGTGGAATCTTAGGCGAATATTAACATCAACTATTAAAAATTATGTTTAATTTTCTGGTATTAGTTAGAAAAATGAAATTGATTAAATTTATAAATTAGAAATATCATAACATAATTATTTGATAAGTCTTTTGAATATATAACTTTCTTCCCTAAATTCCGTTTGTTCATGTTCTTTCATCATAATTTCAGTTATATTCTATAATTCCAACAATATATCGGAGTTGATTCGTTCATTTTAATTCGCAAGTCTAAACCTTATAATTGGATTTGAGGGAATGTGTTGAATTTGTTCCACATGAGTTAGAAACATGTGATTGATTATGTTTATAAGATGAGAAATATCATCACATAATCGTTTGATCAAATCTTTTAGAAGTGTGACTTCTCTCTTAATCATATCTGTTCACGTTCTCCCTTTATAATTTTGACTAGACTATATTATTTCAACAAATTAATTTTATTAAGTTCATATAAGTACAAAACTAGTCATCAAATTTTGTAAATCAATTTTAAATCATATTAAATTTTGACAACTAGTTTTTTCAAATTTTAAAAATATATGGACTAGTTTTGAATTAAAAAAACATTGAGGACTAATTTAGCAAAATTTAAAAATTACTGAGATCAAATTTGTCAAAAAATATAAATTAAAGGTCCTTAAATGTTATGCACCTAATAAGAAAGGTTTCTATGAACTATTAAAATGAATTGTGCCCACTTGAATTAAATAAGCTTTAAATTATTCTTATTAATAAAAAGTCGGTAATGAGATTGAGTCGTGATAGGCGCATTTTGTCTATTTGCTAATCATATAACTTGAAATTGACTACGTCCACATCACCATATGCGTAATTAGAGAGCGGGTCAATCATGCCTATATTTTAATTATGGTTTCTTTCAATTTTAAAAATAATAATATAATAATAAATAAATAAATAAATAAAAATCATTTTTTTATTATAGTTTCTTTCAATTTGGACCGTGATGATATTGGGCCGGGTATATTTAAGCCCAGCCCATTATTGTTCAAGATATAATTGCTATTTGCAACTCCAATCATAGAAATTTGAGGTTGGCGAGTGTGTGTGATCCATCTTCTCATCAATGGCTACTCAAGGTCAAGTAATCACATGCAAAGGTATTGATTTCTTTGTGGTTGTGTGTGTTGATTGAATGTTTAGTGCTTTGGATGTGAATCTGTTTTTTTACAGCGGCGGTGGCCTGGGAGCCCAATAAGCCGCTAGTTATCGAGGACGTTCAAGTGGCGCCGCCGCAAGCGGGTGAAGTTAGAATCAAGATTCTTTTTACTGCGCTCTGTCATACCGACGCGTATACCTGGAGTGGCAAGGTAATTTCTGAGATGCATTTTGTATATTTTGTCATTTGGGTTTGAAATGGGGCAAATTGTTTTCATTTGGGTTCTGATTGTTGGACTGCAGCTAGAGATAATGAAGTGTTTGTTGAGTTTCATAGTGTAAATGTTAATGCAACCTTATTTTTCTGTATTTTTTGTTGAAGGATCCGGAAGGTCTTTTCCCTTGTATACTAGGGCATGAGGCTGCTGGGTATGTTGTTTCTCTAGAAGAATTCATTTTTGACTTGATGTACATAAGTTCATTCTTAATTTTTTCTGATTCCTCTTGGAATTTCAGAGTTGTTGAAAGTGTTGGTGAAGGAGTGGTTGATGTTCAGGAAGGAGACCATGTCATCCCATGTTATCAGGCAGAATGTGGGGAATGCAAGTTCTGCAAATCTGGAAAGACAAATCTCTGTGGAAAAGTGAGGTCGGCTACTGGAGTTGGGGTGATGTTGAGCGATCGCCAAAGCCGTTTCTCTATCAACGGAAAACCTATATTTCATTTTATGGGCACATCAACATTTAGTCAATACACGGTTGTACATGATGTCAGTGTTGCCAAAATCAATCCTGCTGCACCATTGGACAAAGTTTGCCTACTCGGTTGCGGTGTTCCCACAGGTATATGCTCTTTTTACTTTTTGATTTATAGAATATTGCTGAGATGCAATGGATAAGCTGCGTTTTACAGGCCTTGGAGCTGTCTGGAATACTGCCAAAGTCGAACCAGGATCCATAGTTGCCATATTCGGGCTTGGTACTGTTGGCCTTGCTGTAAGTGTTATTTTCACGATCCATTGTAGGTTTTTACCCTTATCGGCGACCACTGATTAATTCCAACGTAAAGGTGGCTGAGGGAGCAAAAGCTGCTGGTGCTTCGCGTATCATTGGAATAGATATTGACAGTAATAAGTTTGATATTGGTATATCTCAGCCTCTTCATTCTTAGCACACTTTAATTCATATTGCATTCTGGCCTTATATTCATATTGAATTTTGGCCGTATATTCATATTGCAGCAGTATAACATTCCAAGTGATTATGTGTTATAGATTTGTAACCAAGAAATCAAATTGATTGATTCTTTTACTTTGATCATTTTGCAGCGAAGAATTTTGGCGTGACTGAATTCATTAACCCGAAAGAGCATGAGAAGCCAATACAACAAGTCATTGTTGATTTAACTGATGGTGGCGTAGACTACAGCTTTGAATGCATCGGGAATGTATCAGTGATGAGATCTGCTTTAGAATGCTGCCATAAAGTAATTCATCACTTCAAAAAATTCTTCAGTTCATTCAAGTTACTACTGCCTAATAATCAGCCATTTGATATACTTTAATAGGGATGGGGCACATCAGTTATAGTAGGTGTTGCAGCATCCGGCCAAGAGATATCCACACGCCCTTTCCAGCTTGTCACAGGCCGTGTCTGGAAGGGCACAGCATTCGGAGGTTTCAAAAGCCGTTCCCAAGTTCCATGGCTCGTCGACAAGTACATTAAAAAAGTGTGTACATGGATTATTTACTACTTCAAACCTTGATGTTTCTCGTCTCGTCATGCAATTTGCTCACTCTTTTTCAGGAGATCAAGGTAGATGAGTACATTACACACAACCTGACTCTTCCAGAGATAAACAATGCGTTCGATCTAATGCATGACGGAGCCTGCCTCCGTGTTGTTCTTAACATGCACTAGTAATGTTGTGATCAACTCTTGTTACTTATTGCACGTCATCGACAACTCGTTTTTACTGAATTTATATGGACTCCGAGTTTGTAACTTTTCTGTACTTTCAACCTTTGATGATTGTGTTTCAGTTTGTTCCGAAATACGCCTGTTTTTTTCGTTGCTTCCATTGTGACAGATAGAAATTGCTGCATTCGATATGGAAGCTGATGCTTGCAAGTACTACTGAAGCAACTCTTGTAGGGAACAGTAAACTTGTGATGATGATGCCATGTAAGTAATAAATTCTCCATTAAATTCAGCAAAGAATTTCTCGTGAAAGTATCATAAATACTAATAGCTCCTCATCTAAGGAAAAACAGAGGCAGCTCTAACTCGTGAGGAAGAGCTCTTGCTTTTCATGAGCTTCAAACAATGGCGCCTTCTTCAAATACCCGACTTTCAGATGCGAAGAACGTAGCTAAGAAACTCATCTCTTCCTCAATGGAACTTAATATTAAGCTCTTCATTTTCCTCTTCAGTTTTTACCTAAACTTGCTTTGTTCAAATGCAGAGAGCTTGCAGACATATCTCATTCAACTCCATCCCAGTGGTGAATCTCGCACTTACTTTAGTTCCAAGCTTCATTGGCACCTCTCATTTATCAGTAACATTGCTGAAGATGATTCTTCGTCGAGGCTTTTGTATTCGTATAACTCGGCTATCGAAGGTTTTGCTGCTCAGCTCTCCTTATCCGAAGTTGAGTTGTTGAAGAAGTTCGATGAAGTTTTGGCTGTGAGACCAGACAGGAGACTTGAACTTCACACTACTTACTCTTACCAGTTCTTGGGGCTGAGCCCCGTAAGAGAAAACGGTGCTTGGATTCAATCGAAATTCGGTCAAGGATCGATTATCGGAGTTCTCGATACCGGAGTTTGGCCTGAAAGTCCAAGCTTCAATGATCATGGTTTTCCTCCTGTTCCTAGAAAATGGAAAGGAATATGCCAAGAAGGCCAAAACTTCAATGCTTCAAACTGTAACAAGAAACTCATTGGAGCAAGATTCTTCAGCAAAGGACACACATTGGCTACAAATTCACCAGGTACACTTAATGAATATAATTCGGCTCGTGATTCTCGTGGTCACGGAACACACACAGCCTCGACTGCAAGCGGATCTCCAGTTCAAACAGCAAGTATTTTTGGTCTTGGAGAAGGTAAAGCCATAGGAATGGCTCCTGGTTCACATATTTCTGTTTACAAAGTTTGCTGGTTCAGTGGCTGTTACAGTTCCGACATTCTTGCAGCAATCGACGCAGCTATTCTAGATGGAGTCGATGTGCTCTCACTATCATTAGGTGGATTCCCGGTACCTCTATACGAAGACATTATAGCAATCGGAAGCTTTCGAGCAATTGAACATGGGATTTCAGTAATATGTTCAGCCGGAAATAACGGACCAACCCAACGTTCAGTCGCTAATGATGCTCCATGGGTAGTCACAGTTGGTGCAAGCACACTAGACAGACGGTTTTTAGCTGCGGTTCGGTTAAGTAACGGTAAGCTTCTCTACGGAGAATCGATGTATCCCGGGAAAGGTATTCCATTAGCTGAACAAGAATTCGAGTTGGTTTACTTATCAGAAAGCAATCTAGGAAGTGAATTATGTCTCAAAGGAACTCTTACAAGATCACAAGTACAAGGAAAAATGGTTGTTTGTGACCGAGGTGTTAATGGACGAGCTGAGAAAGGAGAGGTCGTTAAGGAATCCGGTGGTGCCGCGATGATTCTTGCGAATACGGAGATCAATCTCGAGGAGGATTCAGTTGATGTGCATGTCCTACCAGCGACATTGATAGGTTTCGAAGAATCAAATGAGCTAAAGAGTTACATAAACTCGACAAAACAACCAAAAGGGAAGATCATATTTGGAGAAACTTCATTTGGTAAAGGAAGAGCACCTTCGGTAGCTCAGTTTTCGTCGAGAGGACCGAGTTACGCAGACCCTTCGGTTCTCAAACCAGATATGATTGCTCCGGGAGTTAATATCATAGCTGCGTGGCCACAAAACCTCGGACCAACCGGACTTCTAGAAGATTCTAGAAGAGTTAACTTCACTGTTATGTCTGGAACTTCAATGTCTTGTCCACATGTAAGTGGATTAGCAGCTCTGGTTCATTCATCTCATCCAAATTGGACTCCTGCTGCTATAAAATCTGCACTTATGACAACATCAGATATAACTGATCATCGAGGAAAACCGATAATGGACGGAGATAAACCTGCGAAAATATTCGCAATTGGAGCTGGACATGTGAATCCCGGAAGATCAATGAATCCCGGCTTGATTTACGATATCAAACCGGACGAATACGTAACTCATTTATGCTCACTTGGTTACAGTAAACTAGATATACTTAGCATCACACAGAGGAATGCAAATTGCCATGAGATTCTAAACAAAAACAGGGGGTTCAGCTTGAATCTTCCTTCATTTTCTATCAGTTTCAGTAAAGAAGACACAACAAAGATGCTAAAGAGAAGGCTAACGAATGTGGGAATCTCCGATTCCGTTTACACCGTAGAAGTAAAGGAACCGGAGGGAGTTAGCGTAAGAATTAGACCCTCTCGTCTGATTTTCAAGAACATAAACGAAACTCTGAGTTACCGAGTTTGGTTTGTGTCGAAGAAAGCAGTTTCGGAGAATGAGAATGGAGTTTACAGCCAAGGGTATCTAACATGGGAAGACGAGAGCAGACATTACATGGTACGAAGTCCGATTTTAGTGCACTGGTCTTCGAAGAAATGAAGAAAACACACCATTGTTAGACACTAGAAGCTCTCTTTTGCTACTAGAATACTAGATATTGTAAAACAAATGCCATACTTTGGCTGTGTTTCATCGACTTTTTAGGAATAAAGTTCTTATAGCAACAAAAACACCTTAACATAAGATGAAAGCAACACAAACAAGCTCATACAACAAGAAAACCATGCCTCCAAAAGAAAGAAAAACATAGTAAAAAAACCTTCATGTGGGAAGTTTTTATTGTGTTCTTATTCCGTTGCCGACTGCGGAAGCTGCAACGACGAACAAACATAATGAAAATAGACTAAGAAGAATTTGGGAGGGAATATTACCTGAACTATTTATTCCCTTAGCTTCAGCACTTCTCATGATCCGAAGTCTCTTTACGGTGTTCAAAAACATTCTGAAAAAACGATAAGAGTGAAACGGAAAGGCGAAAAATTAGTTCATAAGTAACATTGTAATAGACTTACTCCCAAGGAACATCTCCAACTAGCATCCAATCTCCATCTTTATCTTCATATGTCATTACATAGTCGCACAATTTGTCCGATTTTGGAGCACCTGAAACAACTTTATGTATGTTCAGACAAAGCTTAGAAAAATAATGAATCTAGTCTTACCATGTAGAAACATTTCATCAAGTGACAGAGCTAAAGCCTTGTAAGAGTTATGAGCAAGTAAATCCACTTTTCTTCCTATGGAAACTCCATCCATTGTTACCTTTACAAAAGAAGACATTTTCGGAAGGTGTTTTTCATTTGAGACGACATTTAGCTTCGTAATCGGACATCGATTGATATTATCCCTATCTTCAGTGTTGTTTAAGAACTCCTTAGTCTTTCCATTGTTCACCAATGTGTTCATTCTGTATGATCTCACTGGAGGCCATCCAATAACCTTACTGCTTCAAGAAATTGAACATTAAGATGCTAAATCACATATAAAAGTATCAGAGTAATCTCATTTTGTGGTGTAAATCAATTTTTAACACAACCCATTCATTCATTCACATTATCTTTCATTATCCTAAGTTAACATTGATAGAATCTAATGCAGAAGTATATAATATAAAGAAAAGTTCAAGTGTTACCGAGGGGGAGGTGAAGAGGGAAACCCACTGCTCCTTTTAGTACCAGCAGTGACCGAAGAGGAAGACGATGAAGAAGAAACTTCTACAGAAACCACAGAATCAAATTCCTTAGCAGTCAAAATCCTCGGGCACTGATTAGCCTTCCCACAACAAAGACTGAGGTCAAGTTCAAGTTCAAGCCCAGACACATCAGAATAAACAAATGATTCTTCAGACTCCATCGGATTTCAATCAACCGATCACACGATTGTGCATCAAATCCTCAAAGGGAAGAAGGGTATGATTCCGTTTTGTTTACATAGAATGTTTAGGACAAGAAAAAAGTTGGGAACTGAAGTGCGGTTGGCAAGGCATCCCTTGTCGGCCTTATTCGTTTCAAAGGATCATCATCCTCTAAACTGGGTCCCATTTGCTTGCTTCACCCTTCAAGGCTTCGTTTCTTTCTTATACAATATATACAAAGACAGTACAAAAAAAACCCATTTTTCCCATCTCTGGTCTGCTTGCTCATCTACAGCAGAAATATATTTAATATATTATACAAATACGTGGCTTTTATACGTTTGCAAGAACTACAGAAAGTCGTTTTGTTTTGCAGAATGCAAGAGACAAACCGACAATACGTGGGCCCCACCTTATGATAGATTCTCTGGGCCCTCCTTTAAAAGTTAATTGGGCCTTGAATAAGTAAATAGAGTAGTAGGCCTGGTTATGTTATAAAGCGCATTAGGCCCGATTTTGAGAAAACCCTAGGATTAAGATAGTATAAATAATTTGAACCGTTGCCTACGGATTGATTCGTTTTGAACTCGAGGCGGCGGAGGATCAGGAAAAATGTCGAAGCGAGGTACTAATGCGATATCTGAGTTGTTTTTGTACTTGATTTTATTGTTTTTTTGCGTTGATTACTTGGGTCCAGGACGGGGAGGATCGGCTGGGAACAAGTTCAGGATGTCGCTGGGTCTACCGGTGGCGGCGACGGTTAACTGTGCTGATAATACAGGTGCGAAGAATCTGTACATAATATCAGTCAAGGGGATCAAAGGACGCCTGAACAGACTTCCATCTGCTTGTGTTGGTGACATGGTTATGGCCACGGTGAAGAAGGGTAAGCCCGATCTTCGTAAGAAGGTTATGCCTGCCGTCATCGTCCGTCAACGCAAACCCTGGAGGCGAAAGGACGGAGTCTTCATGTACTTTGAAGGTTAGCATCTTCAGAAAAGCCTAGTTGTTGTCTTTCTGTTACTTATTTCATTATAATTCATGTGCTTTTTTACTGGTATTCAAACCCTTCAATGTCCATTTTTTTGAATCTAGAAAAGTTCCCTTGCAATCGCAGATCCTAATAGTACACTGAATCCATCGTACATTCCCAAGTGGCTGATTAATTACTTTGATTATAGTCTTTCTGTTCCTTATTTGTTCTTTCATTATCGATCCATGAGCTTTTTTAATGGTATTCAGACCCTTAAATTCCCAATTTTTGGTATCTAGAAAAGTTTCCTTGCAATCATAGTTACTACTAGTACATCAAATGCATCTGATTTTCACCGTATGCTGAACGTACAATCCCTTGTAGCGGATTAATTAGCTATTTTATGCAGATAATGCTGGAGTCATTGTTAATCCAAAGGGTGAAATGAAAGGTACACAATCTAATAATGCTTCTTTTTTGTATTCATTCTTATGATTTTGCATTGCTTTTAAAAGGCTCTGCAATTACTGGTCCCATTGGAAAGGAGTGTGCTGATCTTTGGCCGAGAATCGCCAGTGCCGCCAATGCAATCGTCTAGACAAAGAAACCAAGGTTCAATCTTCCCGTTTTACCGTTTTGTTTAAAGCTGAGCTTTTCACATTCTTAGACTAAATTTCCTCCTGAAAATGATAACAAAATGACTCAGGTCTCTATAGATTGTTATGATATAATCTTTCTGCTACCTAGTATGAGCATATATCTAGTTTTTTTGTGCAATTCTCGATACGATACGACACGACTTTACTCTAGTTGAATTATGACTAAGTTTTGCTTCCATATCTAGAAAATTTGATTCACATACTAAAGTAGCTACACTAGCAATATGCAAATGTATAGTTCTATACTATTGAATATCATTATTGATCGATTTATTGGCTTTATTTGGTTCTACTATCATTGTAGCATTGTTTTTTTATATGGGCATCCAAGTTTGCATATTTAGCTAATTGTATCCGGGCAAAATCGTTTCCCCAATTTTTATTTAGGTCGAAACTTTTTCATATTTTGATATCAAGGTCGAAAACCATGAAATTTTTTATCAAATATATGAGAAAATTGTACAAGTAACTCCCAAGTTACGAGCGGTGTAAATGCATGTTCTCAACTTACCAAATTGCAAGAATGATATTTAAAGTTATCAATACCGTTTGTTTTTTACCACTAACGTTATAACACTTGGTTTTTCGTAAGTTGAAAATTGTTTGAAAATTTTATAAAGTACGCAAATAAGATTCGTTTGAAAAACTTATATAAAATTTACCCTTGATGTTCGAGAATTGTGTATAAAATATTAAAAATTTACGAGTTCGTTAAAGTGCAAATGATAAAGATATTGAAAATTTGATGTGTCTTATTTACATTTAATTAAAATTATGACTATAAATGTATATTTTTACTTAAAAAATGTATTATATTTGTAATTTCGGAACTTGCATAAAGTCGTGGACAAACATCACTTTCAAATATATTACCAAATGATACCAAAAAATTAATACATGTTCCTTGTTATTTTCTATTTTTAGTCCTTTCCTTAGTTTTAGTTGCCTACATTTTCAAAATTACACCTTATGTTATTATATATACCAATTTAATTCTAATATAATTTGTCCTGTGTATAACTTGTCCTATCTTTTAATTCTTCTATCATGTTGCATTTGTAATGTTTGTACATTATTTTTAAGTATAATTTTGGTGAATAATTAATGAGTAGGATTGGCGAGTAAAATTTTGCAATAACAGTGTCATATACGGTTGCTGCAAAAAATAGCATTATTTTTTCGTTCGTTTTATTTTTGTCATTGAATAAAAAAGCTTTACAAATATAGCATTGATTTACAGTTTAAAAAGATGATGATAAGGCACAATTTACGATTTAAAAAAATATGGTAGCTCGATTTCTATATTATAGAAATCGAGCTATAGAAAAAATCTGTTATTTCAGTTTGCAAATCAGTGTTATACTATAAATGTAAATTAATTCAATGATTTAAATAAAATTAAATAAAAAATAATGTTATTTTTTATTATAATAATATGTGACGCAGCTTTATCAAAAAACTATAGGATTGGCGACAACCTTCAATTTGCAAGGCCCACTTTTTATTACAATTTCCAAAAACAAAAAACAGATAAAAAATCATTAGAATAATGAACTTTAATTTATATCCGTCAGTCAATGGGCCCATACCCATTCCCGTACTTGGGGATGGGCCGGTTCGGTTTTTGAATGAATCTTGAACCGAACCGTTTAATTAAATATGTATATAAGAACCTTAAAATTGATAAGAATAATGTTTTTATCTCTACCAAAAATGTCAAATGTATATTACATTAATTATATATTACAAAAAATCATATTAAACATTTGATTTCTAATTCATTTATAAATTTAATAACTATTGTAGTGGTATTCTACAAACTTGGCTTTGTAATTCTTGAAACGACGATACAAGATAAATATACAGTTTTTTCCACAAAAATATTGGTTTCTTACCGATTGGTAATCTGTATATCATCGGAAATATCGGACATCACTGGCTAGTTATTTTCATAATAAAAATCAATAATTGGTATAATTATTATTGATTGTTTTAGGAATCAATGTAGCCAAAACTGATTGCTACCGTCAAAACCGAATCGTACTGGCCTGTTCATTCGCAAATCGATCATAAATTATGTCCAATTCTTCAAAACGTTGAAAAACCAATCCAATCCGCAAGACCCCAGGTTCAAACGCTAAAAAACCAATTGAACCGATTTAAAATAAAATTTTATTTTAATTTTAAAAATAATATTGTTGTGGTTCGAAAACCGGGGGTGTCAACAGTCGACCGGTTCGTTGCAAGACGAACTCGGTTATAATTTTTTTGATGTGTGGAGAACGATTATAAACCAAAGGTGAAAAGACACAGCGATTTTAGAGTGGAAAACCTCGAAGACGAGGAAAAAACCATTTGACTAATGGCTAAAGAAAGTGCCCTTAGTCGATTCAATAAGCAAATTAATGATCATACAAGTCATGTTTGTTCTTAAAACAACAAAGAGAATGAGAAGTATCGAAAATAAATCGACAGAGACTTCTCTATGCGAAAGCTCCAAGGAAAATCGGAAGATCTTTTTCTCACGCTCTAAGTGTCCTTTTTATACTCTCACTGTGCTGTATACAGTAGGGTGTCGTTTTGTGCCTGTCCTTTGCGGCTAGGTCGGCTAATGTCAGGCGGAACAGCCGTCGGTAACGGCTTCACAGAGCTGCATGGCGCTAGACCTTTCGGCGCTACTAGCCGGCTATTCCCTGGCCACTGGAGGCTCGTACGACCTCGCCGGACCATGCCTCTGACAAGGCTGTCGAGGGTTGTCGTTGCATGGGAGGAGTATGGATGGCCCGAAGTAGGGCCTGTAATATGTGGACCGATCGGTCTTGGCGCGTGCGATAAGCTGAACCCTACATATCGGGACCGATCGCTAGGGACAATCGATCGGGCCACAGGGTTTGGATGGGTCATTCACTCATGTGGGCTGGATCTGGGCCTTCAAGTTCGGCTTACGTTGTATAGACTCTTCTGATCAAGTTTGGCCTTGATCATGTTCGAGGCAATGGGTTCCGGAGATCTCATCAAATATATATATATATTATTCATATTTGCGCTAAAGGTTAAATCTTTGAACCTTAAACGTGTAATTTAACCTTGGGTATTCAACACAATTTGTACAACATTGGCTGAAATAAATTAGGAGTATATTGAGTTCTTTATTTATAGTATAAATATTTTTTATTGTATGCTGATGAGTATTTTCCCTTTTCTTTTTCATTTAGTTTGATAATCTAAGCCTTTTTGAATTATAAGCTCGATTGTATTAGATAGACTCTTTAAACCAAATCCATTTCTAGTAGTTCTAATTAATTTGAACTCGAGTCAAATCTAAACATAGAACCTATGTTTTTAAATCGGTTTTTTAGATTGAATCGGAAGCTTCCAGTTCAGGTAAACCGGTACCTAAACCGTAGTGAACCGTAAATATTTTAAAATATCATTCTATTTTAAACGAACTGAAAAATCTCTGATTCACTAAAAACATGTTCGAACCGACGGTTTGAAAACATAGCATAGAACAATTAAAGTTTTGATTTTCGAAGAACCAAAAATCAAACAAACCTTTTTATATCCAAATGAACTCGAACCTTCAAAAAACATATGAATTCCATCAGTCAATCCGGTTTAAGTGGAATAAGTCGATTTGGTTTTTGACACCCGGTCCAATGCCAATATGTCTTCAATGAAAAACCGAAAACCGACAAATGTAAAAATATTGTTTTATTTATATGGTGGGCCCCATAAAGACATTATCCAATAAGAAACGAGGAGTGGGATCAATATCGACAGCGTCCCTTCAAGTTAGTGAAAAGGTTACAATTCCAACCTCACCCACGTGTCGGTCTTTATAGAAACGTTTGTTGCCTCACGCGCTTTAGCCTCCGTGCGCGTACCTTAATACAGTGTTTTAACGGTATTGTCTTATTCTCTATATTTATGTCATTTAATAATTAAATATAATGAAGAAATATTAAAATGAAGGATTCAATACATAAGTAAGGAAAATACTATGAGATCAAATTTATTTTTGTAATGATAAATTTAAATATTAGATTATACGATTTGCTCGAATTCGAACAATAAACCGAGTATAAAATTTTTAAAATAGAAAAAAAAATGTTGGTAAAATGCATGAAATTTTTTATAATCCAATGTATTGTGTCTGGAAATAGCTTGAATTATAATCTTATGAAAGATAATAAAAATCATATTGTTATAGTTTTAATAGATACAATTCTACTTTGTTGCTACTAGCAATAAGTTAGATCTATAGCTATGTCACATCACAATTTTCACTATATAATTGAAGTATGACATACTATATTTTTTCTAAAAAAACATAAGGTTAGATCCACATGTCATACGAGGTGTGGTTAAATTTTAGAAGTATCCGATATATGTTGTGTTAAATTCAACATAATAAAATAATTAATATAAATATTTAAAATTTTCAAAATAAACAAATTAATAAAAAATAATGAGTTTTAAAATAATTTACGAATGAAGTATTAAATTCTTAATTCACATTTGTTAACTTTTTGTTATTACCGCCTTCGAAGCATCTGGGTAGTTTTTTTCACCACTTAAAAGAGCTTTACTATAGTTTCTTATCATCTTAGTCTCTTTAACCATAACTTTTTTTTAAAATGTGTATTGGTGCGTAAATCCGAAAACCCAAACACCTTGTTGGAGTTGCTTGAATAAGTTTACATGTTATAATAAGTCATCCTAGAATTTAGGAAGAATAATTGATCATGTATGTGGTTGTTAGTCTTCCTAGAATATTGGAAGTTGGGTTAGTTGTTGTAGACGTGAGTAGAGTCTATAAAGCTCTATATTCTTTAATAAAAAAATAGTCATTTCTTTCCTTCATTCAAGTTTCTAACACGTGGCGTCGACAGCAGGGTAGAAGGCAAGAAAGATGACTCATAAAGCATCAAATGGAGAATTCATCCAACCATCAATTCCTCGTTTTGATGGTTATTATGAGCATTGGAGCTTGCTCATGGAAAACATCTTAAGATCAAAGGAGTATTGGGACTTGATTGATCCTGGGTATGACACATCAATAGCTGGAACTCTTACAGAGGTGCAAAACAAGCAAAGAGAAGAAATGAAGTTGCGTGATCTAAAAGTGAAGAACTACTTATTTCAAGCTATTGAACCAACTCTTCTAGATACGATTCTTGACAAAAGTACATCGAAGGGAATCTGGAATGCTATGAAGAAAAGGTATGCTGGTAATGCAAGAGTGAAGAGAGCTGTTCTACAATCACTTCGGAAGGAGTATGAATTGATGGAGATGCAAAATGATGAAACTATTGAGGCATATTTTTCTTGGGTTATGGCAGTGGTGAGTAAGATGCGTGCTAATGGGGAAAACATTAATGACACCATGGTAGTAGAGAAAATTCTGAGATCTCTTGCTGAAAAGTTCAATTACGTAGTATGTTCGATTAAGGAAGCAAAGGATATAGATACATTAACCATTGATGAACTTCAAAGTTCTTTATTGGTTCATGAACAAAAACTCCGACGTCCGGTGAAAGATGAACAAGCACTTGCTGCTATTGAAGGGCGTGGAAGAGGCTGAGGCCGAGGTAATTTTAGAGGTCAAGGAAGAGGCCGAGGTCGCCTAAACAGGGGAACGATTGAATGCTATAGATGTCACAAATTGGGACACTTTCGGAATGAATGTCCGCAAAATGAAGCTAATTTTGCAGAAACAGATGAGGATATTTTGCTGATGGCATATGCTAAAAACACAACTCTAGAAAATACAGCATCATGGTTTCTAGACTCTGGTTGCTCAAATCACATGTGTGGTAACAAATCTTTATTCAATACATTTGATGACTCATTCGGTCATTCTGTAAAGCTTGGGAATGACTCAAAACTTCTAGTTATGGGAAAAGGAAGTGTGTTTCTACATTTTGAAGGTGCTCGTTACATTCTGTCTGATGTATATTACATTCCTAATTTGAAAAGCAATTTATTGAGTATTGGCCAGCTTCAAGAGAAAGGATTATCAATTTTATTCAAGGAAGGAAGTTGCAAAATATTTCACCTAGAAAAAGGACTCATCTTATACACTACAATGACTTCAAATCGGATGTTCATCATCACTTCACAATTAGCTTCCGATGGGGAAAAAGATGAATCGCTATGCCAAGTGACTATTGCATAGATGACAAAACTGTGGCATCATCGATATGAGCACTTAGGTTGTAAGGGTCTAAGCACATTAATAGAAAAACAAATGGTGAGTGGACTTCCTAATATATCTACCCTCAAATTTTTGTGTGAATGCTGTCTTCGAGGAAAACAACATCGGACATGTATTCCAAAAATCAGTAAGTGGAGAGCAACGCAACCACTCGAACTTGTGCATGCAGACATTTGTGGTCCCATTACGCCGATCTCAAATAGCAAAAAGAGGTATTTTTTAATGTTCATTGATGACTATAGCAGGAGATCTTGGGTATACTTCTTAACAGAAAAATCAGGGGCCTACACATCGTTCAAAAATTTCAAGATTAGAGTTGAGAAAGAATCTGGATTATGTCTTAAAGGACTTCGAACGGATAGAGGGGGAGAGTTCACATCGGAGGAATTCAAAGTCTTTTGCGAAAACAATGGGCTACTTCGACAACTCGCAATTGCTTATACTCCTCAACAAAATGGTGTAGCGGAAAGGAAAAATCGGACAGTAATGAACATGGTTCGATCGATACTTTCTCATGCTAATATGCCCAAATCATTATGGCCGGAAGCTGTAAATTGGAGTGTATATATATTAAATCGATCTCCAACTCGTGCAGTCCATGATATCACTCCCGAGGAAGCATGGATAGGTGTAAAACCAAGTGTTGCACACTTTCGAGTATTTGGATGTATCTCACATGTTCACATTCCAGAAAGTCGGCGGAAAAAGTTAGATGAGCGCAGTATCACTTGCGTACATTTGGGAGTAAGTGAAGAATCAAAGGGTTATAGATTGCTAGAACCCATTGAAGGAAAAATTATCATAAGCCGAGACGTTATATTTGATGAAGAACATATGTGGAATTGGGATGAGGCTCAACCAGAACATCGATCTACTTTGCTGAATTTTGGTGATTATGAGCAAGAAGTTACAAGTAATTTTGAAGATAGTGACGTTGAAGGAGTAGCAGGAGAAAATTATGTCAGGGAAGACATTAATCATGGGGAAAATGAAACTGAAAATCCAAATATCTATGATCTAGAGAACAATGAATCAAACACCAACAACAGAATCTCAGAGGAATCGGCTCCAGAACATCGAGAGCGCAGAATTAGAAAATTGCCCAAATGGATGGATGACTATGTCACTGGAGAAAGTTTGATTGACGATGAAGCACATATAGCTCGGGTGCCCCCTATTGATGATCCTGTCACATTTGAAGAGGCGGTAAATTCGGAAATTTGGCGGGGAGCGATGGATAAAGAAATGTTGTCCATTGAAAAAAATCGGACATGGAAACTCATGAAATTATCCACTGATGCAAAGAAGATCGGATTAAAGTGGATCTTTAAGACTAAGTACAAGGGAAATGGAGAAATCGATAAGCATAAAGCTCGTTTAGTAGCTAAAGGTTATTCACAACAACATGATATTGATTACAATGAGGTTTTCGCACCGGTTGCAAGAATGGATACCGTAAGAATGATTCTAGCAATCGCAGCCTATAATGGATGGAAAGTTTGGCAGCTTGATGTCAAGTCGGCTATTCTACATAGAGAGCTTAATGAAGATGTATATGTGGAACAACCGAAGGGATACGAGAAACATGATGACCAATATCTCGTCTATAAACTTCAAAAGACACTATATGGTTTAAAACAAGCTCCTAGAGCTTGGTTTGAACGACTTGAGGCTCATTTCGAAAAAGAAGGTTTTCAAAAGTGTGGAGGGAGGAGACTAAATTTATTAAACACAATTCACATGGTCAGTGTCTAATTGTGAGTGTGTATGTCGATGATTTACTCTTCACTAGTGATAGTGACCAATGTTTTCATATCGGTACGAAATTACGTACCGGTCCGGACCGGTATGAGCGGTACGATCGGTATACCGGTTGATATACCGGTCGGTACCAAATTTTATTTTATTTTATATTTTAAAAAAATAATATTTAATTAGTTTTTTAGGATCAGACCCGAAAAAACCCGGAAATCGACCCTAATACCCGGTGCCGGGCGATAAAAAAAAAATACCGGTACCGAGCGAAATTTGATGTACCGGGCGATATACCGGTAGTATACCGTCCGGTATGAAAACACTGATAGTGACGAGATGGTGCATTCTTTCAAAAAATCCATGCTACGCGAGTTTGATATGACAGACTTAGGTCAAATGAAGTATTTTCTTGGAATCGAGATTCTACAACTAACAAGTGGCATCTTTATTTGTCAAAGGAAATATGCTGCTGAAATATTACAACGCTTTGAGATACTTAATAGTACATCAGTTGGAATTCCAATAACATATGGGATTCAAATACACAATGATGCAAATGGGGAACCAGTTGATGATAGCAACTTCAAGCAATTGGTCGGAAGCCTAATGTATCTAACATCGACAAGGCCTGATATAGCTTTTGCAGTCTCACNAAAGAAAAACAGATGGTGAGTGGACTTCCTAATATATCTACCCTCAAATTTTTGTGTGAATTCTGCCTTCGAGGAAAACAACATCGGACCTCTATTCCAAAAATCAGTAAGTGGAGAGCAACGCAACCACTCGAACTTGTGCATGCAGACATTTGTGGTCCTATTACGCCGATCTCAAATAGCAAAAAGAGGTATTTTTTAATGTTCATTGATGACTATAGCAGGAGATCTTGGGTATACTTCTTAACAGAAAAATCAGGGGCCTACACATCGTTCAAAAATTTCAAAATTAGAGTTGAGAAAGAATCCGGATTATGTCTTAAAGGACTTCGAACGGATAGAGAGGGAGAGTTCACATCGGAGGAATTCAAAGTCTTTTGCGAAAACAATGGGCTACTTCGACAACTCACAATTGCTTATACTCCTCAACAAAATGGTGTAGCGGAAAGGAAAAATCGGACAGTAATGAACATGGTTCGATCGATACTTTCTCATGCTAATATGCCCAAATCATTATGGCCGGAAGCTGTAAATTGGAGTGTATATATATTAAATCGATCTCCAACTCGTGCAGTCCATGATATCACTCCCGAGGAAGCATGGATAGGTGTAAAACCAAGTGTTGCACACTTTCGAGTATTTGGATGTATCTCACATGTTCACATTCCAGAAAGTCGGCGGAAAAAGTTAGATGAGCGCAGTATCACTTGCGTACATTTGGGAGTAAGTGAAGAATCAAAGGGTTATAGATTGCTAGAACCCATTGAAGGAAAAATTATCATAAGCCGAGACGTTATATTCGATGAAGAACATATGTGGAATTGGGATGAGGCTCAACCAGAACATCGATCTATTTTGCTGAATTTTGGTGATTATGAGCAAGAAGTTACAAGTGATTTTGAAGATAGTGACATTGAAGGAGTATCAGGAGAAAATTATGTCAGGGAAGACATTAATCATGGGAAAAATGAAAGTGAAAATCCAAATATCTATGACCTAGAGAACAATGAATCAAACACCAACAACGGAATCTCAGAGGAATCGGCTCCAGAACATCGAGAGCGCAGAATTAGAAAATTGCCCAAATGGATGGATGACTATGTCACTGGAGAAAGTTTGATTGACGATGAAGCACAAATAGCTCGGGTGCCCCCTATTGATGATCCTGTCACATTTGAAGAGGCGGTAAAATCGGAAATTTGGCGGGGAGCAATGGATAAAGAAATGTTGTCCATTGAAAAAAATCGGACATGGAAACTCATGAAATTATCCACTGATGCAAAGAAGATCGGATTAAAGTGGATCTTTAAGACTAAGTACAAGGGAAATGGAGAAATCGATAAGCATAAAGCTCGTTTAGTAGCTAAAGGTTATTCACAACAACATGGTATTGATTACAATGAGGTTTTCGCACCGGTTGCAAGAATGGATACCATAAGAATGATTCTAGCAATCGCAGCCTATAATGGATGGAAAGTTTGGTAGCTTGATGTCAAGTCGGCTTTTCTACATGGAGAGCTTAACGAAGATGTATATGTGGAACAACCGAAGAGATACGAGAAACATGATGACCAATATCTCGTCTATAAACTTCAAAAGACACTATATGGTTTAAAATAAGCTCCTAGAACTTGGTTTGAACGACTTGAGGCTCATTTCGAAAAGGAAGGTTTTCAAAAGTGTGGAGGGGAGGAGACTCTATTTATTAAACACAATTCACATGGTCAGTGTCTAATTGTGAGTATGTATGTCGATGATTTACTCTTCACTAGTGATAGTGACGAGATGGTGCATACTTTCAAAAAATCCATGCTACGCGAGTTTGATATGACAGATTTAGGTCAAATGAAGTATTTTCTTGGAATCGAGATTCTACAACTAACAAGTGGCATCTTTATTTGTCAAAGGAAATATGCTGCTGAAATATTACAACGCTTTGAGATACTTAATAGTACATCAGTTAGAACTCTAATAGCATCTGAGATTTAAATACACAATGATGCAAATGGGGAACCAGTTGATGATAGCAACTTCAAGCAATTAGTCGGAAGCCTAATGTATCTAACATCGACAAGGCCTGATATAGCTTTTGCAGTCTCACTAGTTAGTCGCTTCATGAGTCATCCAAAGAAAAGTCATTTAGCAGTCGCAATGAGGATTCTTCGATACATTCAAGGGACTCAAGAATTTGGAATTTTCTATCAAAATGGTAGCAACGGAAAATTAATTGCCTTTACAGACAGCGACTATGTTGGCGATCCAAATGATAGGAAAAGCACTTCCGGCTATGTATTTATTCTCAGTTCAGGGGCTATATCATGGTGTTCGAAAAAACAACCAATTGTAACATTATCGACTACTGAGGCTGAGTTTGTTGCCACAACTATGTGTGTATGCCAAGGTATTTGGATACAAAGAATTCTAGAAGCACTGGGCAATAAACAAGAAGATAAACTCAAAGTATGGTGTGACAACTCATCTACTATTAAGCTCTCGAAAAATCCAGTGTTACATGGTCGAAGCAAACATATTGATATAAGATTTCATTTTTTTAGAAATCTAACAAAAGATGGATCATTGGAGCTAGTTCATTGTGGAAGCATTGATCAAGTTGTTGATATTATGACTAATGGCTTGAAAATTGATGTGTTTCAAAGGTTGCGGAGTTTACTAGGAGTTCGTCAAGTTCCTAAATTATTCAAAAAACTTATGTTTTAGGTTAAGGGAGGGATTGTTGGAGTTGCTTGAATAAGTTTACATGTTAGAATAAGTCATCCTAGAATTTAGAAAGAATAATTGATCATGTATGTGGTTGTTAGTCTTCCTAGAATATTGGAAGTGGGTTAGTTGTTGTAGACGTGAGTAGAACCTATAAAGCTCTATCTTTTTTAATAAAAAATAGTCATTTTTTTCTTCATTCAAGTTTCTAACACACCTAACACGCATTGGGTGTATGAAATTCTTAAATTTGAAGTAGTGGTGCATCATAGATAATAAATGAGTAGGATTGGATGTACGCGACAACCTTCAATTTGCAAGGCCCACTTTTTATTACAATTTCCAAAAACCAAAGACAAAAAATCATTAGAATAATGAACTTTAATTTATATCCGTCAGTCAAAGGGCCCATACCCATTCCCGTACATCTGGATGGGCCGGTTCGGTTTTTGTATGAATCATGAACCGAACCGTTTAATTAAATATGTATATAAGAACCTTATAGAGATTGATAAGAATAATGTTTTTATCTCTACCAAAAATGTCAAATGTATATTACATTAATTATATATTACAAAAAATCATATTAAACAATTGATTTCTAATTCATTTATAAATTTAATAACTATTGTAGTGGTATTCTACAAACTTGGCTTGATGATTTTTAAAATGACGATACAAGATAAATATACCGGTTTTTCCATAAAAATATTGGCTTTCTTACCGATCGGTAATCTATATATCATCAGAAATATCGGGCATCATTGGCTAGTTATTTTCATAATAAAAATTAATAATTGGTATAATTATTATTGGTTGTTTTAGGAATCAATGTAGCCAAAACTGATTGCTACGTCAAAAACGAATCGTACCAACCGGTTTATTCGCAAATCGACCATAAATTATGTCCAATTCATCAAAACGTTGAAAAACCAATCCAACCCCTAAGACCCCATGTTCAAACGCTAAAAATTCAATTGAACAGATTTAAAATAAATTTTTTTATTTAATTTTAAATTTAAAAATAAAAAATATTATATTCATAAATAAACCATCAGTAAAATCTTTGAACCTTAAACATGTAATTTAACTGATTCGATATTCAACACAATTTGTACAACCTTGGCTGAAGTATTACAAACTCGAGTTGTATTGGATAGACTCTCAAAACCCAATCTTTTTCTAGTAATTCGAACCAAATTTGAACTCCAACATTAAAAGATCAACCCTTTCAAGTAAACAAAAATTTTAAAATCGAGTAAAACCCAAATGTCAAACAATTAAATTTTGATTTTTAAGTAAAACCAAACTTCAAACGAAACTTTATATTTGAAATGAACTTGAACCTTAAATACATGAATTCGGTTAGAGTCAATTCGGTTTATGTGGAATAAGGACATCTGCATCGGTGGCTGTCCAGTCTGACTGGGCGGCCACCGTGTCAAATTTTTTTGACACATGGGATTTTCCCATGTGTCTCCGAGGAGAGAGAGTGTCCCGGTTGAGACACTCTCTTTGCTCTATTTTTTAAAAAAAAATTAAAAATCATTTTTAAATAATTATAAAATATAAATATGTATAATATAATAATTTTATCGATAATATTATGATTGTTATATATTAAATGTGAAAAAACGTTTGTTTTATTGATTTATATGTTTTAATCGATTCGATTAAATGATTTTTAATTATGATTTTAATAACCAAAACCGAATTAAATACATATCAATTTAGTAATTTTCGATTACCAGGTTCGTATTTACATAAAAAACATGTAATACAAAAAAATAATAAATATAAGTGTCTGGACATTGATGCAGAGATGAGAATAAAGTTATATATAAAAGTATTGATATTAGTATTAAAAATTAAGAATGATGATGTGTATAGAGAGAAAGCTGATGTGGAGAAAGAGAAATAACTGTCCGGGCCGAGATGTTTGCTTGAATATACCGGGTTTCAAAGTCGATTCGGTCTTTGAAACCGGGTCCAATGCCAATAAGCAATGTCTCCAATAAACAATCGACAAATATAAAATATTTTGTTATTTTTACGGTGGGCCCCATAAAGACATTATCCAATAAAAAACAAGGGATGGGACCCATATCGACAACGTCCTTTCAAGTTAGTGAAAAGGTTCCAATTCCAACCTCACCCACGTGTCGGTCTTTATAGAAACGTTTGTTGCCTCACGCGCATTAACCTCCGTGCGCGCACCTTAATACAGTGTTTTAACGGTATTGTCTTATTCTCTATATTTATGTCATTTAATAATTAAATATAATGAATAAATATTAAAATGAAGGATTCAATACATACGTTTGGGAAATTTTATGGAATCAAATTCATTTTGTAATGATAAATTTAAATATTTGATTATACGATTTGCTCAAATTTGTACAATAGATCAAGTATGTCTTTTGTACATACACATCTTTAAAAATAGTAAAAATATGGTCGTAAAAGGTATGATATTTTGTATAATCCAACGTATTGTGTGTCAAAATACCTTGAATTGTATAATCTTATGAAAGATAATAAAAATATACTTATAGTTTTACTCAAAGAATCATTAATGAATCCTAGCCGAATTTGTAATTAAATTACGAATCATACCCCAAATCTAGGACCAAAAACCTATTTGGTGTACGATAGTTTAAATTGACGCAATTCCACTTTGTTGCAACTAGCTATATATGCTCTCGTTAAGTATTGATCATGGTCGATACACCGACATCATACCAAATGATACATGTAATTAGAGTAGGTTTTCGTGTTTAACTTATATACATTCAAATGTTTTTTTATAAATCATACAAATAATATTAAAATTATCTAGATATATACTTGCATATTATTTAAACGAGAAAATGACGAGTTTGATTACCAAATTTTGTAATTTTGATCAATCTAGTTTTCAAACTTTAATTGATAGTTTTGATAAAAATAATATCTAATTTTTCCAAATTCAGTTTCATGTGACAAAACTGGTATTCATAATTTAAGGATCAATTTTACCACACATATACAAATTTTCAGAACTAGATTTGTCAATACGTAAAAAATGTTAATTTTACAAATAAATCAAAGTTTGATAACTAATTTTGTCTTAAAAAAACTATAAAAATTAAATTTACTAAAATTAAGAATTGATCAAATATGTCAAATTATGCAAAGTCAATTAATGCACGTTTTAACGATAAAATTAGGTTTGAAAAGATTAGTTTTTAGGATTATAAGAGTGAAAAGAAAAAGATAGAGCGTGTGGTACACGACTAATTTGACTCACGTGTAATTGGAGATTGTATGGTTATGAATAATTGGGAAAGAAGATGCCAAAGCCGTAAATAAAAGAAAATAAGGGCACTAACCACCATACGATTCTACTTGGGCCACTTTCCGGCGGCAGAATCTCCGACTTTGCTGACCGCGCTTGTGATTTCTTCCATCCGCCGCCGCCGCCGCCGCTGTGTTTCTTATACTTCTCCAGGTATGGAATCTTCGTATTGATTTTATTACGGGTTTCGTGAAGCTATTTGATTTGTTGTTCTTTTTCTGGCTTCGGGTATGTAAGAATTTGAGTTGTGTTGGGTTTTTTTATTTAAAGATTTGACTTCCTTATGGATTTCTGGATCAAATCCTATGGGTTATTTATGGTATTGAAAGAAAAAGTATGAATTTTATTACATAAAAATGTATTTGGATTCGTTTATTGGGTTTATTTGATATGAATTTAGTATAAATTCTCTCGTATTCTGATGGATTTGATGTACAGACTATGGAAGCTAAACAAGCTGGTCATATATTTTCATCATGTGCTGGATTTTCTACTGATCTTCGTAGTTCGTTGATTCGACGACCGGAGAAGCATTTAAGGAAATTTTCACAATCAAAAAGTGATGCAGATTCTAGAGTAATTCAATCCCAATTCAGTGATGAAAATTTTGATTCTTGGAGCACAAGTCGATTCCTCGATTTTCTCGATTTTCCAATACAAAACAATCAGATAGATAGTTGTAGCAACGACGGATATTCGGTTGCATTCGAGGAGTTAAGTAAGCCAAATGATTGGCAAGAATGGGCTGATCAGCTTATAACTGATGACTGGAGCGGGATTCTTGCTGATACCGAACCAAAACTCGAGGTAATTTCGTAACAAAACGATCCATCTCGGGTTCGATTCTGTAGCTGGAATAACTTTTGTACATGATCCAGATTCCCGGAGAGATAGCAATGATCTCAAATGAACAAGCTATTATATCTTCTCAGCATCTTCCAGCATCTGTTTTACCGAAGCAACGAATGCGTTGGACACCCGAATTACACGAGACATTCGTTGAAGCAGTGAGCAAGCTTGGAGGAAGTGAAAGTAGTTTCGAAATCTACTTGCTTTTCGGTTTTCATGTTGTTATAAAGATTGCATTTTTAATGCAGAAGCTACACCAAAGGGTGTTTTGAAGCTAATGAACATCGAAGGGTTAACGATATATCATGTAAAAAGTCACCTTCAGGTAATCAAATTATCTACCTGCATTTGAAGAACTCGTCTTTTCGTTTATTTGCTTGTTTTTTTCTTGACTGCAGAAGTATCGAACTGCAAGATTTAAACCGGATGATATAAATACAGAATCTTCGGAGAAGAAACTCGCATCGATACAAGAGTTATCGTCACTAGACATGAAAGCGTGAGTTCGTTGAAAAAACTAACCGAATTTCTTTACTCGATCTGATCTTTATTGCTGTGTGAAAAACAGAAGTATTGATATTTCGGAAGCATTACGGTTGCAAATGGAAGTTCAGAAGAGGCTTCATGAACAACTTGAGGTATAGAATATGTTGTCTTGATAACGAGATTGTATAAATAAGAATTACCCGTCTGCAGATCCAACGAAACCTTCAGCTTCGGATAGAAGAGCAGGGGAGATATTTACAGATGATGTTTGAGGAGCAGTGCAAGTCAGGGATGAGCTTGCTAAAAGGAGCACCTTCTTCCTGTGATGATATCCAGCCAGATTCATCTTCTGTTGATAAATTACAAGTGAAATCAGATAATGGAGTTGCGGCCAAAGAGGAAGATGCCGAGGGATCTACAGAAGTTTCACCTTCACCAAAGCGTCATAAAGCGAATGACTCCGCTCCTGTCGTCTTTTAAACTTGTGATGCTGTTAATTCCATATTGATTTTATACGAAACCTGTTTGTTGTTGAAGGTTTGTGGAGCTTACCTGTTGAAAACAACATGGAGACATTGAAAACTTAAGTTGCTGCAAGAAAATATACTAAAATCTGAATCTGGAGTTATTACACGTAGAGACACAGAAATAAATATGCAACAAGATAAATATGCACACGTAGAGACACAGAAATAAACAAGAGATTCAAGCAAAATCTCAACGAAGAACGCTACATAATCTTGACTCGAACGGAGTGGAGGGCCAAGTTAACTCTCTGATCCTGTAAACTATCTTGCGTTAGTAGCAAGTTTTATATAACAAAAAAGCATTTAGCCTGAGAAAATACCTCCCGTACGAATGAGAATTCTTTGACGAGGCTGAGTCATCACTCCAGTAGGATCCAACAGTGCTTATTGTTGGCCTATCTTCTAAGCATCTTCTAGAACTGTGCCCAGATGATGGAGAATCCAAGCCACTGAAACTAGTCTTCTTGGATCTTTGTACTTCAGGAGATACTAACCAACTTGAATGACTAGCAGCAACTGATACATCTTAACTTCTGTTTTCAAGTTGATTGACCTTTTTCTTGACTTTGAAAGTTTCCTCAATGTTAAGAGCCAACACTCGATGAGATCGAACACTCGTCTTCAGCTACTGAATTAATTTGCACCTAAGTTTTAAAATTTTCCACATTCTCATGGTCAGGAGCAACAACAGGGGCAGGCGCATATGTGGTGACATTTACATTGAAAGTAGGACTCGGGGTTTGTTGATCGACCACCATAGGTTTGTGTCTACAAAGAAAACATTATCAATTGTGCTAAACAAGCTGTATTTCCAAAGAGATTCAAAATAGCTAGTGTCAAAATTCTCTTACAGGAACTGTGGAACCACTTTCCAGGAGGAGGATGGCGTGATTGATTGTACAATAGTCACCTGATGAACTCTCAATAGAGAATTCACGGTCACGGCACTCCTCTCGGTAACATATGAACCCATTTCTCTGTAATAAATATATAAAACTTTCAACAAGTGTTCCTTGAGTTAACAAAATGAGAAGTTACAAGAATCACAACTAACGAATAAGGCGAAACACAAGAGCTAATACAGATCCAATAAGGTATTTCACAAAACAACATCAAGGAAACTAAAGAAGATACACAAACCAATACAATATATACATAATTTCACACGGATTCAGGAAGTAGCACATTTCAACGAAACAAATAACGAAGAAATTAAAATAAACCGATCAAATCTCACACTTATTCTCGGATCTGGCCGATCAATCCTCTTTTTGCGGTTGTCTTGATCCTTTTCTCCACCGAAACATCCGAGAAAACAGCCCATACCTGATCGACAAAAATAACTCAACAAAACCAAAAGAATCTCTACTCCTTCAATTAGAGATCTGGCCAGAGTAAAAGAAGAAGAGTAGAGAAGAAGAATCCCCATTTCTTCCGCAGAGAAATGAAAGGAGCGGGGAGAGAGGAAGCAACGGTCGACTTCATACGTCAAAAATCAAGTTACCGTTACAACTTACAATTTTGGCACAGCGATGACAGCCTGTAATTATTTATTTATTTATTAATACATAAAAAAAATTGTTATAACTAGTGAATACTACTAGTTTATTATAATATTCTATATAACTAAATAATAAAATATACTTTCAACAACACAAACACTAAAATTTTATATCTAGACTATTTAGTCTATTTCAGAAAGGTATATATATAAAAATGAAATTAATGCAAAAGTTTTTTGTTTTATAAATCATAAGTAATTTAAATGATTAAATTATAAAAATGTTCTTTTCCGCGTTTATAAAATCTGAAATTTCACTTTTCAACATGTAACTAAATATTAAATTATAAAAACATTATTACAATTTTTTGTATTATTTAAATTGTAATACGTGTATTAGATAATAAAAATTATACACATATTTTTTATTTATTATGTATCATATTATATTGAATGTTTATTCTAAAATAACTCATGTCATTATCATTATTCGATTCGTTCATGTTCGTATTTGTTCATTTAAATTTAAAAAAAATGAGCATTGTACGAACAACAAAAAAAACAAGAATAAAAAATTCGAAAAACACGAATTTCGATTTTTTATACCATTTTTTAACGAACACGCATGAATTTGGACACGGACTTGAACATACACGAATGGATCCAAAAAAATATGATCATGAATACAAAACAAAAACAAACGAACATGAATACGATCGAAAATAAACAAAACTCTATCAATATGAACAATATTAGAACACATTTAAATTCAAATTATAATTAGAAATTCGATTTATTTTTATAAGAATGGGTTCATGATGGGGTTTGCACTAGAAAAACAAAATAAAAATAAAAACAAAATGAAAAGATGGAAAACTATTCAATAATAAAAATCCGATAAATGAGAATATATAATAAATGACAAATATACCCTTGTGCATATAAGAAATTACGAACCAGGCTACGAACGAGGAACGAAGACTTGAAAGCTAGCTAGAAAAGGATACGTCGTGGGAAAAAGTTCAAATTTTCTTCATAGTTGAAACACAAACTTTGAGTTGAGTAATTTACCTACATTAACGACTTGAGAGATCTTGCTTTGATTGGCTTTCGTGCACGTTTCTTAAAATTCTCATCCTTTTCCTCATCTGCATCATCTTCTTCCTTAAAATCTTGTTCCTCGTTAACGAAATCGAAATCTTCCGACATCAACATTGACCCATAAGTTTCATGTTCGAATTCTCTGTTGGATCTGGTTTTCTCCCGGTTTCTCTTATTGGGTCCGAAGCCTGAGTAGTAGTAGAATTCACTTGGGTTTGATGAGGAGGATTTTGGGGCTTTTTTTGGTCGGAGACGAGGACGGGATGCGGCTGTAGGAGGAGGAGATGTGGCTGAAAGTGGCTGTTTCTCGAGTTTCCGGGCGGTGGTTTTTCCTGATTTGGAGTAGCTTTTAACTAGTGATAGATGGTGTTCACAGAGAGAATGGTGTTTGGATGCTTCTCGCCGGCATTTCCAGCTCTTGCCGTCTGTTTTACAGCACAAAATAGGTGGTCGGTGTTTTAAAGGAGGGTGCTCCTCCGTCTTGATGGAGGAGGTTTTGCCGGGATACTCCGATTCCGGCCCAGAATCAAACTCCGGCTGCCTGGAATATTTTGTACTTTCTCTGTTACTATTTCTGATAATCGACCGGAGATTTTATCGAGTTGTAAAAGGGAAAAATTCGTAAAGTGAAAAAACCCTAGGAAAATAATCACGAGAGGATTTCGGAAGAACGAAAGCATGATAGACGGATAAGAGATTTACCTTTGGAAAAGATGACCGGAATCGATAGAAATATCATTTCCGACGGCCTGCAAAAAATCAACAGATTTCTAGAAATGGAAGCATAGAAGCAACAATCACAAAAAGAAAGACAAATTCCAAATATCAATTCGACTTCCCAAACCCAAACAAGCCGCCCAAATCGAAGGATTACCAGTTTTCTTCGAACCCTAGCGGCGGGCGAGAAGAAAACCCTAGAAAAACCAGAAAAAAACGGCGGGAATGCAGAGAACCGGATGCTAACAGATCTGCCTCCACAAGACTAGTATAATTTACCAATAAACAATTTAAACTACCTGGAAAGGCGGAGACGGCGGTTCTGAAGAAGACGGCGGCGAGAAACAACCAACGTCCCACCGCGACTGATTCAACTGACAAACATGAGTTTGGATAACGGTTCCGGGCTCAAGCAACGACGCCGCATAGATCAACGGAGAAATCTTGGCGTGTTTCCGTATCCTCATTGCCGTCGACGGCGCGGGGCGGGGAGGGCGTTTGGTTTTGGCTGGGAACGACGAAGAGATCCAAAGGTTTGTTTGTTTTTGTGCATCTGTGATGTGAGTTGTGTCCCATATACTTACACACAACACATTCATATTTATTACATATACATACGATAACTTGTATGTATATAAGTATTTAATTATTAATTTAGCCATATATTATAACAATCATCTTATAGTTAAATTAATTTATTTAAAAAATCCCATTTCTTTTTTTACTTTTCATTTTTAAAAAAATTTCATTTATTGGCTGCCTGTGGTAATGGAACCCTCTGGTCCCACTGCCAGTTCATACTATTTCTTTTTATTTTTTGCTTTGTAAAAATGTATTGGGACGAATTCAAAAATACTAATATTTTGAGAAAATTATGCAGATTAAATATTTATGAAAATTAGCAAATTTAAAATAATAAAATGTGATAATCTAATGTTTTGAAATTATGTATTATCTCTTAAAATTCCAAAATAATTTAAAAATGACAGAGTGATAGTAATGGTTTTCAATTTTCTAATTTATGTTATTTTTTGAATTTTTCAAAAGACATGAAATAAAAAGATATATTTAAAAAATTAAAGAAAATTAAGTCAAAATTTGAACGAATTTTAAAATCTTAAAAGGGTATCACACTAATAATTTTTAAAGTTTATAGATCAATTTTAAAGATTATAACAACTTCTATTATTATTTTTATAAAATTTAACCTTATTTACATTATTTTAAAATTCGATGTCCTCTTCAAATATCACTCCTGATGCTTTATTATAATTTTGAAAGTATGTTGTTCATGTTTGAACAATCAAAATATACAAATATAGATAGTAAGTATATCAAAATGATATTGGGTATGTTAAGTTATTGGGCGACGCGTATTTTTAGTCTGTATATATTTATAGTTTTGACAACTTTAGTCTCTATAGTTTACTAATTTTGAGAATTGAGATTCTCAAAGTTTTGTGTTGACAAAACTAGTATAAATAATTTAAGCAGTTTGATAAAATCAGTCATCAAATATATGTGTGTGTGACATAATTGGTTCACATGCTTACTCGATTGTGGTAATTGATGTTCTCAAAGTTTAAATAGTTAATTTCAGTCCCTTAAGTTACGTGTATTTGGCAAACTTATTCTCTAACGGTATTAAGGTACCAAAATGTTTGATAACATGCAATTGTAGTCCCCAAAATTTGGGTTAGAAAATTAAGTCACCGAACTTTGTAAAATTTGACAATTTTGGTCCATATATATAGAAAAAAAATTAAAATTAAAATTAAAATTGAAATTAATGACAAACAATAACACGAGCATTTACAATATATTGTGCCATTATTCGAAAACATTGGAACATTGTAATTTGACAAATTAGGTCTCCATGTTTTTAAAAAAATGCAATTCAATTAAAATTGATAACAACCAAAAATACGAGAATTTACGATATCATTTGCCATAATTTTGACAAATTAGGTCGCAAAAAAATGCAATTCAATTGAAATTGATATCAACCGGAGCATCGAACACAAGTCATCGAGGATCTTGAAAAAATTAAGCTCTAATCGAAGGTGGAACAAGAAAAAAGTACCCATGAAGTGAAGAGCATCAATTACATGATTTAACTTAAGGATTTTAACATTTGAATATGTAACACTGGAAATCATTACCAAACATACCAATTACATTTTTTGTTCTAATCAAAGTCTGTATAAAAACATGGTTCTAGAGAAAATGATGAACAAATTCCATAATATCTATGAACAAGAAAACCAAAAAGCTAAATGGTATTCCGAGAGTATTTCAACGGTGGTTTATGATTGAGTAACGTTTTTGTGAATTTTCCGTGCGAGAAATATGCACCTAAGCAAACTCCGTGATGTCCGCCAAGGTGAACCATCGCAATGTCATCTGTAATTATGGTGATTCATAAATAATTTATCACAGATAACATAACATACTCAATTGATATATAGCTGATAGAGTACTGACAAAATAAGGATATCCATTTGTGCTATCAATATATTGTGTTTCCTGCAAGAAACAATATATGTAATATAATACATATATTATGCATTTTGATGCTCCATTCTGTGTCGGTACATCAGGCCAGTTGATTAATATGCGTTGAACAATGTTGTCGACATCTACATAGTTGCTCAATGCGTAAACGTTTGTAAGGAACCCACAACCAACAAAATATTACAACTAGTTGTAACATGTTTGTCGTATACTGCCCAAATTTACCTATAAACATCTCGCTCAATGGATGCTTGTCGCATTGTGCATAAGGAATCTATCATTATCATAGTGCGTCTGCTATGATCACCGAATCCGCAAAATACCAACAATGACCAATGCCCACTAACCATACAAAAATAAAAAAAATTCGTTAGCAAATAATCGTAAGAAAAGAAAACATATATTTAAAAGTACAATTATCCCGTCAGAATAGGCATAATCACATATTCATTTTTGCATAAAACATCCTATCTTAGACAACTTGGCAAGTGTAACGGGTCTTTCCCGTTGACGTATGCATCGAACACAATTGCATCAATAAAACAATAGAAACTATTTCCTCCAACACGCACAACTTTGATCACAATTGTTCTACATAGACGAACAAAATACAAACATGTTTGTATCCATGGCCATAATACAAATCATAACACAATATTTATACATGAACACAACTTACGTGATTGTTCTTTGGACTGTATCATCGCTTAGCTGCCCCCAATAACTTAAGGACACGGAATCAACATTCGATGTTGACACTTCATGGTAGCTGTAAGGTGTACCATTGACTGCAACATTATGCTTATTGTAGAATGCAACTGGCTCATGCATATGGGCATTTAAAGTCCCACACTAAGTTTCATACTGCTCGAAGAATAGACGTTGATAAGACCTTCGGAACTCGGTACCCCGAACCTGGTTAGGCCCAAGTTTAGCCAGACCAGCCCAAGTGACAAAAGCCGAACTTGAAGGCCCAGATCCAGCTCACGTGAATGGACGGCCTGGCGAGAACAGTCAGGCCCGAAGGCCCGTTCTTACTGATAAGGACCGATCGATAGAGGCAGCCGTTCTCCTCCTCATCGAGACCGATCGGTCCAGGACGCACAGACTATGCTTCGTGACAATAGCTTCTGATAATCTTGTCAGAGGCGTGCCTCACAGAATCGTACGAGCCTCCTTTGGTCTGGAGACAGCCGGTTAGTAGCGCCGAAAGTCCTGGCACCTCGCAGCTGTATAGAGCCATGCCCGGTGGCTATCCCGCCCCACACGAGCCGACCTAACCGCATGGGACAAGTAAAAAACGATACCCTACTATTCACACAACATGAATACCCGACAAAACGATACCGTATAAAAGGAACACTTGGGAAACGGAAAAAACTCTATTCTTCGGTTTTCTCTTGGTTTTCCTAAAGCTTTCCATTCCCTTGTTATTTCTAAAAAACAAACATGGTATTTGTAATGAACAGCTTGATTATTGGATCGACTAAGAGTATTTCTAGCTCTTAGTCAAGTAGTTTTTTCCTCTTCTTTCAGGGGTTTTCCACTCTAAAATTGTCTTGTCCTTTTCTATTTGATTCATAATCGTTTCCCCATACAAAATAAATTAAAACCGAGTTCGTCTTGCAACGAACAGGACGATTGTTGACACCCCCGGTTTTCATACCACAACAGACGTTAATCCTACTGTTCGATTTGTCGACTCCTTGTGTTGCTAAGTTTTCCTACATTCTAAACACACAACAACATCAATAAGATTCCAAATATAGTGACGAATGGAAAAAAATTGTTATGCCTAACTGTATGTACCTTGTGTGCTTCATATGCATTTAATACGGCAGTTTGTTCGGGAGCAATAAACAAGATGTTTTGTTGGCAAAATAAAAAATGTTTACGCCAATGAATTTCCAAATAATATGTTAGTTAAACAATATATAACAAACACTCCCACGCACCGTTTTCGTGGGGCTTGTCCGAGAACACTCCGTAACGCTAATATCCTCAATCTTTGTAGCCTGTTTCGAACAGCCAACACACGTACAACATGCATGGTATAACACGGTTTACAAAATCTGATAAGTAAACGAACTTTGAAAGGAGGTGTAAGGCTAGTATTTGATGTCAGGAAACTACGTTTGTTATGACCACGTACTATACACAATTAGCATCGTATTTTCCGAGCCAATGACACCGGTGTGCCCATGGTGCTACGCTGATTTTTCCGTGGTCTACTTGCAGTTTGACGTTTAAATATTGGAGGTAAGGGTGGTTATTTTCACACTCTAGCAATTGGTCATGAATTGATAGGTCAGATACATTGTACTGATATGTTTAGTGATAACGTTCAACGCTAAACGAGTTGTCCACACAAGAATAGCATGACTCCCCTCGATCAAGAATAACAGCACACGCATGCTTACACGGAATTCCTATTAAATAACAAAAACAATGAATTAACAAATCCAAAAAAACTCATGCAATGCAATGAATTAGGCAACTGTATGTCATAATACTCATATCTAGATAGATTTTTTCTGACCATGTTCCCAAGTGGCCCTCCAGTCATCTGTAGCAAGTATTCATCCAATTGTGCTAGCTTTTATGCACCTCTGTATTAGCTCATGAACCCGAGTAAAAAAACCACCGTCGGGTATCTCACGTGACTTTATTCTTCGTTCCTGAAATCGTTGTTCGATAAACGAGCATATTTCATCTAAGATACACATGATAGGACGTCGATGTGATAAAATCAACGAAGTATTTAAGGATTCTGCGTGGTTGTTAAGAAGTATATGGGTCTTATAAGTTGTTCTAAAAAAACTTTAGACCAATATTCCCTTCAAATCTGCCTCATGTACTCATAAGCCTCAGGACTAACATCTCTTAACTCTGCAAAACGTTGTTTGAATGTTGTCTCAGTGGTTGTCCTTATAGCAGCAAATATCGCCTTAGAAACCCGACCAGTAGAAAATCCAGATTGTGCCACATTTTTAATAATGTGTCTTGTACAGTGACCTACATAAACCACATATCATTATATACATGTGCAACATGAACACTACTAAAACATTGTGTTTTCTTAAAAAATCAAACCTCAATTGTCGGAAAAAATTTATCAAGAGCTTGTGTCAAGCATTTACCATGATCGGACATAACCATAAACATGTCTTCGGTAATCTGATTTACTCCACAATTTTTTTCGCACCAAATCAAGAAACTCTAACCAAGATTCTTTTATTTGCCCTTCGGCGATAGCATAAGCAATTGGAAATATACCGTTATTCCCATCTAATTCTCAGGCCACTAAAATTTGTCATTGTGTCTTCTTTTTGTATGGGTATCATCTACACAAATTTTGGGTCGACATCCGTATCTAAATCCATTCTTACAAGCCTACAAACAACAGTGATTTATTATATATAAAGCATTGATAAATCATATTACAAAAAAGATACACCTCACGACAAATGTAAATTCATTCCAAGCGACTTTCCCTAATTTTGGACCTTGAATTGATCTCTTTCAAAACTACGGTAGAACTAGGATTGGTAATGATGAATTGCGTGCAATACCTCCTTATGTCCACAATTGAAACATGTGAACCAAACATAACCATCCATAATGCATGTTCTCCCGCTCGTCTGAGTTTTTGTCAAACTTCAATTTGTAAGCCAAATTTAAATCATCACTTAAGTCCTTACTTTTCAAATCTGACTTGTCCAATAATTTTTTATAGTACTTCTTTACCACCCATTTCGAAGTAACTGATCTAATTAAAATCTTTCTATGACATTGCGGTTCATGATTTGTGACCGATTTTACACACTACATAATGTCGTTATCTCTCATGGACACATTCACGTACCACGGGCATTGGCAGTCGACTGTACCTCTACACCGAGCCACCAAACGGTACTTATCATTTTTCACAAAATAAAATTCAACTCCAACCTTAATGCACATGTCATCTATGGCATCCTTCGCTTGTTGTATGTTGGCAAAACACAAACTTCTACTACAAAAAACAAAGCATGTATTTTGTGCCAAAAAAATATATCAATAATGGAATATAGCTGGTTACTTACATCAATTTTCTTAGCTTTAGTTCTTTCGATGGATCATAAATCAACTTTGAATTGTAGTTTGATCACATTGAGGAAGCCGTAAACTGCAAATCCATGCATTCACAAATTGGGACATCGTGAAGGTCTGAACCACCACGGTCTTGTGATACATTGTTGCCATCCGTGCAATCACTATCGACAAAGTCGAACAATGTCTCATCATCTCCCGAATCAGATGACCAATGGATGTCACTTGTGTTTGAACCGTTTATATCACTATATTGAGTTGTATCACCTAGTGAAGAAAAGAAGTAAATCAATATTACTTACAATATCCATAAAAAGAAATTGATTATTGTAACAAATATATTTCATATAGATTTCAGCACATTCATCAGAGTTCTCGTTTACACTTGACATTCTGTCGACAAAAAGTAAATATCTCATGTTTCCGATGACTTAAAATATAAATATAATATATATATAATGTGAGGACTCCCTCCGGTATGAAATCCCATAACAACCACTCCGTGGGACAATTGATAAATCAGGATAGACAAACAATTCATGTAAATTGATTGTAGAAATATTAGGGTTCAACTGATTTGAAATACACCAAAAAAAATTCATCTATTTGAACAAGCTATAGACAAGTGCTACCCTCCAGTATTCATGTATCTAAACTCTTATAATGCAATCAATATACTCATACACACCGAAATGTTAAGCTAAAAAAAAAATAATGAAAGAGACGAATGCAGTAAACAATGAGACAATATGTTGATATATATGAAGCTATAAAGATTAAAGCATGCTTTCACTGCTTATTAGCTAATTGGGCACATTTACTACACACTGGAGATAGTGTATTGTGCAGAGAATAAACAACGACACCATTTCTTTGAAGGGAATAAGATAGTCTCCACATTTCTTTGAAGGGAACAAAATAGTCTGGGCTGCTTTGAAATCAACTCCCGAATGAGTACATGGGAGGATTTAGAAGGTCCTCCAAAAAAATAGAACAATCACTAACCTATGTAACCAAAGCAGAAAAGGAGGCAAACAAAACAAGGAAAACATAGAATAATCGACAAAAAGTAGATCGAAACAAAGAAAAACCAATAAAATACGAGTACGGGAAACTAGAAACTAACCTAGAAGTTTACAACCATACAAGTGATAGGCGAAAAAGACATATGAGAGACAACACCTTGCCCAAGGAAGAAAACCGAAGAATGGCGTTGTGTTATGAACTTTGTTAGCCTTGCCTTTATGCCCTAACGATGAACTGCGAAGCAATGTTTTAAAAATCGGTACCGACCGGTATAACGAACAAGTTCATTGGATCAGTATACCAAATATGTATCAGGTATACTGGATATGTACCGGATCCGTACCAAAATATTAAAATAAATTATAAAATATTCATATTATATTTTTTAAAAACAAAACCCGATCCTACCCACAAAAAAACTTGACCCAACCCGCAAACCCGACCAGGAAAAGACCCATAACGACCGGTATTTTGCCAAAATACCGGCCGAAACCGGTACGCCCGAAATTTTCGGTATATCGGAAATTTAAAACAATGCTACGAAGCCAAGTTTAACAAATGGGTACTTTCTGCCCTAACATTTAACATTAGGGCCGCTACTAACAATTAAGGATGTTTTTGCCTAATTATGCAAATGAAGGGAACTAAACTTGTGATTATGTGTAAATTACAATGACCGGTGTCATGAAGAAAATTTGGGAACCATTGTTGTCATGGTGGAGTTGTGATTTGTTACTTTATGTAAACTAGGAGGATCATATCCACCAAAAACATCAAATTATGATGACTAAAATTATACATTTAAAATTTAGGGACCAAAAGTACTAAAATAACTAAAATATGAACACTAAACTAGCCATTTTCTCTTAGTTATTATACTAAAAACTGAAATCCTCAAATCTTAATTTTGTTAATATACACAAAAAAACAAATTTATAGTGAATTAATCGCTAAAAAAACGATTTTATCAAAAATATTAAAACAAGATATATTTTATAGTGATTTAAGAAAAATACTAATTTACCTGTATAAAAATAATAATATTTATAATTTTTTTATATAAATCACGATAATAATATCATAATTCTATCAAATATATTTAAAAATTCATGATTACCACACCTATTAAACGATATTATTACAATGCTTGATGCGACTCTTTCAAATTTGCTTGCATCTACATTTTTCCCATAGTTCATACCCGACCCGTGTAAAAGATCGGTTGAGGCTCGGATATGGACGAGACATAGCCCTAGGTTGAGGACAAATCAAAGCGATCCCCTCTAGGAATAAGTCATAACAAGTGAATAATCGCTTCAGCGAGATTAGTGACTATGGTTAGGTCGTTTTCCTATGTAGAACGATAACATAAAATCACAATGATCTCTGCTTGAGCCTATAAATATAAGTTCTTAGTGCGAGAGATGGGATCGAATTCTACCTTAGCTTTCAGCCGTATACTTTGTCGATCATCCTTGTGCAATGAATTCCTGTCAAAATTTGAGAGAAAAATACATTGGAGGATTTATTCCGGTACCTTATAAAGTCGCTTGTGTTCTCTTTTCGTTTCATCATACCGACAAAGTCTAATTGTCCCCACCAGTAATCACTAATCAAACCCTGGATCCAAGTCTTGTGGATCAAGACGATGATCTTTAACATACCCCTAAAAGGGGATCAAAATCGTACTGATGATCGCATTCTCTGATCATTGACGAAGGCTCAATGATCTTTCTCCTTCCACATTGATCTTCTTATACCACTCAGCCCTGCATATATATATAAAACTGGACATCTTACTGCACTGAACGTATCTTAAGTAGAGATAAATATGGAAGAAGAATTCATGGATTCAATGGTAGTAAAAGTACCTTAAGTAGAGATAAATCAGATAAAGAACTCGATGAACTTTTGTTTGCTAAGTTTGCTGAATCATGGTTAAAAGAAGACATCTTCGATACAGAATGCTTTAGGCTTCCCATTTTCAGACAATCCTGCACTAGAAAGCATTCTGGCTCAACTCGAAGGCATGATAATCACATTTCAAATTGTTTCTCCTTCATAAAGATCAAACTGTGAAGGTTAGGAGCTTATTTCTACAAAACATGTTGTGAGAATGCATAAAGAACGCATTTTTCTAGTAATGATATGGAAATAAGATTGAATAGAACAACAGAAATACCTCTGAGAATTCAAGAATCAAGATAGAATCGAGAAAGTGAATAGTCACCTTCAATCTGTGATTAACTGCAGGATGTATATCAATGTACACCTGATCACCTCATACATTGCTTCCATAGCCAACAACCTTCTCGGATTCTCTCTTTACACTTCATTTGATCAGACAAACGCGGCATTGAAATCAAATGCTTCGATCCTCTCATTAAACCCTAATTCTAAGAAACCGTGTTTACCACGACTGTCATCGATTTTCAATACAAAGTATCTAAACGAATCGAGCACAAACTAAACCGCTGATTCCTTAGCCCTGGGTTGAAGAAACATGCCGCAAAAAGTTCTCCTGAATTAGGATATCCCAAACGAATCTCGCATCTGAAGCCGCAACAGATTACTCGAAGTCTACCGGATCAGATCTTTCCAGACTGAAGCAACTCACCGCATTTGTATCCACCGCTGGTTGGCTTCGGCGGGATCTGCAGACGGAGACCTCGCGAAACACTAAGAGTGTGTGCTCAAAGGTCTCCTCGTCCTCCTCGAACGACATCGTTTTTGGGGTTCAGAGCTCTGAAATTCGTTCGATTCCTGATGGCAGAGCGTCGCTTTCTTGATCTTCCACAGAATTCACCGACAGCGAAAAACAACTAGAGAAGGCGGTTCGGGTACCTCACTTGACTCAGTATCCGGGCCCGTTAGGCCATCCACAACGCTGACTGTGCGCCCACCTGTCAGCCACCTCATTTGACCGTGAGCTATTCTCTTCTTAATCAATTTAAATTAAATTATAAAAAAATATTTTATAAATAATATATAAAATAGAAATTTATATATTGATTTTATTAATTTATATATTGATAATATTTCGATTGTTCCGTTCAAGTTGTGTAAAAATAATATGTTCACCTATATATCAGTTTTAATGGATTTGATTAATTAATTTTTAATTATAATTTAACGTAATAAAAATCAGATCAATTCGTCATCGATTTTATTCGGTTTAGATTACCGGATTAGTGGTTCTAGTTGATAAATTATTTAATTTTTATCTATGGATTACACTTTTAGTTTATAAAATATCATAACAAATTAGTCAAAATTTTAAAATGTTTCACAATCAAAAAATCAAAACTATTAATTTAACATATAAATGCGATTTATACAATAAAAATATCATTACAAATAATTAATATTTACATAATTACGATGATATATAAAACATAAAAATAATAAATATCTTAATACTATTGTATGGATGCGATGAAAGTTATTTATACAATTAAAGATTGATAGTGTATAGATAAAGAAAACTGATATGGATGAGAGAAAAAAGTTTTCGGCAAATATTGTTGGAGATTATCTTTATATGGTAAAAGTTATTGGGCTATCGTAATTAGGCCTGAGATTAACGTTGGGTATACATATGTACATAATTCTGGGTATAATCATGAAGTATTCATAATCATGGGCCCATCATACTTAAAATATGATGGGCCTGAGGTTATCTATAATATGATGGGTCATCGTAATTGGGCCTGAGGTTATGAAGTATTTTAAATCATAAAATACATGATTAATTGGGCCTGAGATTAGCGTTGAGTATTAATAATCATGGGCCTGAGGTTATCTATAATATGAAGTATTTTAAAACGAGAAAATATATAAAAAAATTTACAATATTCAATAAATACATTAATGACATATTAATAATCAATTAAATTAATAGAATTGAAAAAATTTGAAATATATAAAGATTAAATATGATTTTTTCTTATGGATTAACTAATATTTGAAATATCTTAAAAAATATAAAATTTTATAGATAATTTTATCAATAAAAAACAAAGTGCAATAATACAAATTTAAATTATTTAATTTGTAGTATTAAATTTTTAAAACTAAAACTTGGAATTTACTAAGAGTTAATGAGTTTATTTTGTATAACTTTTTAAAATTGCGGTGTGGTGATATCAAGGAAGTCATACCGGTCGGTACTGCTCGTACCGGTCCCGACCAGTACGAGTGATTTTGACGATATACCGTTGGTATACCGGCGATATATCGGAATACCGGTGTACCGGTCACGATCGATATTTATCGGTATGACCGGTATACCGGACAGTATACCACCGGTATGACTTCCATGGGTGAGATGTGGTGAGGTGTGGTGAGATATGATTATCGTGAATTTTTAAATATGTTTGGGAAAATTGTGATATTATGATCGTGATTTACGTAAAAATACTAATATACCCTTATATATATAAAATAATAAATATAATTATATTATAATTAATAAAATCAAAGGTAAATTAGTCTTTTCCAAAATCACGATGAGGCCACAGCTAGTTTTAACAGCTGTGATGATATCGTGATTTTTTAACGATTATCACATCACAATTAAGTTTATGTTTTGTGTAATATAAGAAAATCACGATCTGGATATCGTATCGTACCTCATCGTAGTTTTAATTTGAATAACAAACAAACACGAGCTCTATGATGGTGGGATCTAACCGTCTAATTAGTATTTAGAATTACCGGAGGAAGCGGGATTTTATCGTACGATCACTCCATCTTTCTCCTAATAAAAAACAAAAAAGAAATTAAAAGAACTATTTGTTTGACCATTACTATACTTTGTCCCTAGTCTTCACGTGTTAATAATTTTTACAATTTATTAATATATACTTTACAATATTTTATGAAAAAATACTCTAAATTAATAATAAAAACATAATAATCACACCACACCTACCAAACATTATGACTATTACATTCATTGCATATGTTTTATGTTTTTGAAATTGAATATATAAATAAGAAATATTTTATGAAATTTAAAATAAAGAATATACATAGTAATCATATTTTAATTATTAAAAATAATTATATTTTAATAATTGACTTGAATCACTAACCATTAGAAGAATAAATATATTTTAAATTCAATTATGTCTAAATTTTAAATATTAGTGACTTGCATCACTAACCATTAAACTATATTTTAAATATAGTTTTTGTTGATGAATATCAAAGTTTAGTGTATATTTATATGATTTTTGTAAATAAAATTAATTCAAATATAGATAACAACTTGAGAAATGGTAATGTGAAGAGAAAAGGTAAAGAAGAATGATTGCTGAGAATCTGGGGTTTGCATGTTTTTTAGCTTTCACCTGAGAAATGAGCTTACGGTGGTTCCGGCAACCGCTGCGGTTGCGGCGGTGACCGTTTACGTTTCTTCTTCTTATAACTGATACCTCGAGCTTTAGACTGCAACTCCCTCACCTCCCGTAAATAAAGACGAACCCCTCGAATTCCAAAAGGGTTAGTTTCGTGATTCCTACAGTTGGAATCGTAGGCGGCGCGTAGCCGGCCGATGAGTGCGTCAAGGCTGCCCCAAGCTTGCCGGAGTGGGCACGGACAAGGAGCGGGAGGTGATGGGAGGCCGTAAAATGGGCAAAGCGGTGAGTGAACTTTTGTTTTGCCGAACTGATCGAGGTATCGGAGAAACTCCACCACGTGAACGTCGCTACAGTGGCTCATCGGAATTGGCGGCCGGTGGCTTCTAAGGTACTGTAAAAACGTGTTCCAGTCTCGCCGTTTCTGGTTCTCGTAGCGGCTGAGGGTAAATCCTCCGCCGTTTTCAGAGTTGGGGAAGGAAGATAAATCCATCACCAGATAGTAATAAAAAAACCCTAAATCTGCTCGTTGTTCCTGGAGCTATACAGAGGCCGCCATTAATGAAGCTTTGTACTGGTTTCTAGGGTTTTTGAAAGATCCAAGGCAGGTAGAATCAAGAAGAAGAGAGATTGATCATGATCAGACTGAAAATCAAACTTCCCACAAATGGGTATGAAGAAAAGCTCATATCTTTATGGAAATGTAAGAAGACTGCCATTTTTGTGGTGGCTAGGGAGAGTTGAAATGTTATGTTAAATAAGATAGAATGCTGATTTTTTAATATTAATATTAATTGTGCACATATATACTAAACAGACAATATATATAATTAAAGGTAATTAAACATACAAATATTTTATCAAATAATTATTATTATCTTTATTATAATCAAAATAATATTTTTAAATAATAAAAACAATAATAATAAAAGAAATATTCTTATTTAAAAATTATTAATTTGTATAAAAAAAATCAAAGGTATGGGATAATGGGTTATTTGGTGGCTACATATATTTTACAAAATATATTAAAAATTCATTTTCTTGTACGTCCCACCGGCCGCGGACCCATATATGGGGCTACATTTAATGTAGTATGGTTAGATATTTAAGAATGTTGTAATTAATTATTTATATAATTTGCATTTGGATTAATCATTATTATACTTAATTATAATATATCTTGTTTTGAAACATTTGAAAATATCTAGATAATAATTCTCATGGAGAATTGTGCAAAATACCACAGATTTGGACACGATGATTGTTTTTACCACCAATCGTGTTTCCCTATCGCAAATTGTGATTTTTCTTTAATTCTATTTAGTCAATCGTGAATTGATTTAGCTTAAATAGAACTGTAAAAAAATATAATTTTCTTTGTTCGATTTAACGTAAATTAACCGTGCATCTCTATTTAGCCTAACGCGAATTGGTGTATATTTAATAGCCTAAGGCAAATTGGCGAATCCACGGGTTGTTGTATACGGTGCGTCATTATAAACCTAAAACATAAAAATTCGGTGAAATTTCAAGATTTAATATAGACAAATAATATCTTAACTAATCAATTCGTCACAAATAATATTGTAACTAATCAATTCTTCACAATTAATATCATAATTAATCAAATCGTAACAACTAATTTCGTAACTAATCAATTTGTTACAAATAATGTTCCAAAACTTTACAAAATTACTAATAATATCCGGGGGAACGATAACAACGGAGGAAGGCAAATTTGATTACAACAACAGATTACCAACATCGTCACTTAACCGAAGAGCTTCCAATCGAATATACTTAACACATCCAACCTGACGGCTACGAGATGGGAAGGGAGATACTTTACGATTTAATTAACAACAAAAATACGTAAACACCGGAGGAAGTCAAGAAACAAAAAACTAGGGCAACACGAATTCACATTTGGCTAATTAGAGCTGCCCAACATGGTCAATTTACCTTAAATCGAACAAAGAAAACTGGATTTTTTGCAATTCTATTTAAACTAAATCAATTCACGATTGGCTAAATAGAATTGTAGAAAATTACCCAACCAAAATCGGTGTTATTTTGCGTAATTCTCCATAATTCTCATTTTAGAAAATGTAGTATTATTGTTATTCTAATTTATATTTTTTTATTATATTCATTAATTTATACTTTGCAATAATCATATCCCTATTTGCATTTTTGACATTTTTTATAGTGTTCATTATAAGCCCACGTTTCATATGACCCGTAAAACACACGAATTGCTAAGAGAAATATGATATGTAGAGAGTAATTAACATCACATTTTACGATAACGCATCAAACCGGGAACCACTTCCATCAAGAAACCGATCAGTATGCCATCCTTTGCTCTGCAGCTCAGAAACGAAAGGAAAAAATACATCGTTCATCTTCGAATACGCTTCCGGCAACACATTCCAACTAGAAGAACACCGTTCGATATCTGCAGCATACGCAGCAACGAGCCATCCCCTCAAAGCATCTTCACCACCAGCATTCTTCTCCAATATCATATCTGTAAATTGTGTACCAAAACGAAGAATAAACTTTTCATTTTGATAGTTTTCTTGTATTTTTTCAAGCTCTGAAGGCTTAAAAACTCTGTGTAAAGGCCTCCCTATTTTAACTCTTCCAGCTTCATCAATTAATCTTCCAGTGAATAATAAATCTTCTTTATACCTCAAATCAGCAGGGCTCAAGATTCTACCATTCTGTAATATTAAAAAACGACGAAAACGAATCATGATCATGATCGTAATGTTAAGAAAACAAGCGATTTAGTTTTTTTAACCTTGATAAACTCGGCGATGATCAAAGCGGTTCTCTGTGGATTTAAAGTGTTTACCGGAGTCGCTCTCATCTCTTCTCGAACGCAATAAATATGAACGAACGATAGAAAGGGTCCAATGACTAACTGAAAATGATCACAAATTAAATTGCAGTAATGAGGAGTTAAAGGATAAGAGTACCTTTCCTTGCATTGAAGAACAAATAGTTGATGATGCGAGTTGGATTCCTAGTCCTAATCCAAGAACGTTAAACAAAGTCGAAATAGCTTCTCCTTTCGCAAAAAGATCGCTTAAGTTTCCTTCCTTGGCGAAAGACGAGTATATTGGTAATCGTGTTGCTCTTGCTGCAACAACTGCCATTCCCTAAAAAATAAAGACATGTTTGTTACTCAAAGATCTCAAATCGCCTTGTGTATTGATCTTGATCTTACTTTTGCGAAGTTTCCGAGCCCTGCTATTTCAAGAAATAAGTGTGGACATAATGGGGATGCTACTTCGAGACCAGTACCGAAGTCGTATAGAATGTCAGCTGAGGCAGCAAAGATAAATTCATTTAGATATACATTGCAAGGAAATTGAATGAAAATGAGAAAGCATTCATAGATATAGACCCAAGACACGCCAAGATTTAGGCTCTGAATCCATTCTTGCACCCAAATTGCTGCATATTAGCTTTCCAACGTGCTGCATTCCATCTTTCAATATCTATACTTGATTATCAGTATTCACAGTCAAGTTAAAGGATGAACTACTTAGAGCAAATCTGGGCTTATTTTTAAAAGAAAAAAAACAGATTTTTCAATGCAAATTCATCGAAATCTATGCATTCATGGTTAAAATAAGAGGTTAGAGCTTAAAGTCAATACCCAACTAACAGCAGTTGCTTGTGCAGCTGTAGGCCGCAAGCCTGCAGCAAATAGAAGTGACTAAAAGGGAATGAGTAAATAAGAGGTTCGTTTTTCTCTGTACAATAATCAAAGAACCTGTGTCGAAAGCACAGATAATGCTGCACTGGAGAAGTGTTGCAAGGCACGAAACCTTGTGTAAGTAAGATATCCCTCATTTACACTGAAAATGTCTCACAACAATAAGCATATGCCGTCTCAAACGATAAATACTGAACAAAACTAGAACTGTCACTTGCCTATAAGGATAACCCGAAGGAAAGAATTGATTCAAAAATGATTCACCTATCCTCTGCAAAGGAGGCCGTTTATCAGCAACTATCTTCACCTAAAAAAATTTAAACTCAGTCATTTGAACCATTCCCAGGAAACAAGCATCCAAACCACAGAGAATAAGCAGAAAGATGATGATATGAGCAAATATCCACAATGGAAAATACCAAAAAAAACTAGCTTCTTAAATGGATAACATCGTATTGTGTGGTCGACTACTCTTATATATTGGGTTCTAACCACTTAAGTGCGGTGATATCGTGGTTCACTACTCTTATACATTAGTTTAATCGACACAATCCTACCAATGTCTACTAGAAGGTACTGCATTATCAACCAAAACTAATGAAATTACAAAATTGACAATTGAAAAAATTACTCAACTGGGGATATATAAAAAAATGTAAAACATCAAACCATAGAGAATACACAACCAACAACCAAAAGGTATTTACGATTTTTTAGGTATTTTACTGCACAATATGAAATACAAACGAAATTGTTTTTGTTATAGGTGCCTGAGTCCGGAATCTCTAGATGTATCTTTTTATATGACAAATAGAAGAATTGGTGTGAATTCATTCATTCGACATTCACGAAAAATAAATATGATGCTAGAAGCAAATATCCACAATGGAAAAATAACCTAAATGAATCTAGCCCCTTACATGGGGTAAATGAAAATATTGTTTGGTCGACTACTCTTATATATTGGATTCTAATTGCTTAAGTGCAGTGATATCGTACTTTGTGGTTCACCACTCTTATACGTTGAATTTAATCGACATACTCCTACCTATGTTGTCTAATGAAGGTACTGCATCATCAACCAAAAGTAATGAAACGACAAAATTGACCATTAAAAAACTTAGTCAACCGGAAATAGATAACAAAATGAGTGAGTTATCTCTATAGAATGATAATGAACAACTACTTACGCAGAGTTGGCCGTCTGGTTCGAACTGAAAGTGACGAGATATAGAATCTGAGGTTTCAATCCACCACACTGGAGCAGGCGGCAATGGCGGATGATCATCTGACTTTTTTTTCAAGTTAAGCACTTCCTACAGAAACAAGATTACGAAAAAAAATCAAAAAAAAAGCTTAAGTTAAGCATCTCCAAAGAAGTAGAAGTATATTCGAAACCGAAAGAAATGATAGAAATACCAAAAGATTCATTGGCATGAACTGAAAATGTAAGTTTCCTCAGAATTTCCACCGGCGTTTCCTGGATTTCGCAGCGGCGGCACAACCGGAGTCCCTGAGATAAGAAAACTGAAAAGAAACAATAAAATTATATGACCGTTCGCCAATAAAATGACGTAATTACCCTCGTAAAATTTCCTTCTTTCCAATTTCCATGGATGAATCTCAACTCATTTCCCCATTTTCGTCATGTAGATTCGTAGGGTATTATATTTTAGATCTTATTTTTCTGCCCTCAAAAGTTTTTAGTTTTCTGCCCTCATTTTATTTTCGTAAAATGACCGTTATAGAGTCGGATAAATAATTACGAAACCACCCCCAAAATCAAATTACTAACTTTTCACATATATTGGTGTTGTGGTTTGAAAACCGGGGGTGTCAACAGTCGATCGGTTCGTTGCAAGACNATCTGAGGTTTCAATCCACCACACTGGAGCAGGCGGCAATGGCGGATGATCATCTGACTTTTTTTTCAAGTTAAGCACTTCCTACAGAAACAAGATTACGAAAAAAAATAAAAAAAAAGCTTAAGTTAAGCATCTCCAAAGAAGTAGAAGTATATTCGAAACCGAAAGAAATGATAGAAATACCAAAAGATTCATTGGCATGAACTGAAAATGTAAGTTTCCTCAGAATTTCCACCGGCGTTTCCTGGATTTCGCAGCGGCGGCACAACCGGAGTCCCTGAGATAAGAAAACTGAAAAGAAACAATAAAATTATATGACCCTTCGCCAATAAAATGACATAATTACCCTCGTAAAATTTCCTTCTTTCCAATTTCCATGGATGAATCTCAACTCATTTCGAATAATTACGAAACCACCCCCAAAATCAAATTACTAACTTTTCACATATATTGGTGTTGTGGTTTGAAAACCGGGGGTGTCAACAGTCGACCGGTTCGTTGCAAGACGAACTCGGTTATAATTTATTTGATGTGTGGAGAACGGTTATAAACCAAAGGTAAAAGGACACAACAATTTTAGAGTGGAAAACCTCAAAGATAAGGAAAAAATCACTTGACTAAGGGCTAGAGAAAATGCCCCTAGTCGGTTCAATAAACAAAGTAGTAGTCACAAAGACCATGGTTGCTCTTTAGACAACAAAAGGAAAGAGAAGTATCGAAAATAAATCGATAGAATGTTCTCTAGGCGAAAGCTTGAAGGAGAATCAGAAGCTCTTTTTTTCACACCCCAAGTGTCATTTTTATACTCCCACTGTGTTGTGTACAGTAGGGTGTCGTTTTGTGCATGTCCTTTGCGGCTATGTCGGCTAATGTCAGGCGGAACAGCCGCCGGGAACGGCTTCATAGAGCTGCACGGCGCTAGACCTTTCGGCGCTACTAGTCGGCTATTCCCTGGCTACGGGAGGCTCGTACGACTTCGTCCGACCGCGCTTTTGACAAGGCTGTCGAGGGTTGTCGTTGCATGGGAGGAGTATGATGACCCGAAGCAGGACCTGTAGTATGTGGACCGATCGGTCTTGGTGAATGGGAGAACCTGGGCCCTACATATCGGGACCGATCGTTATGAACGGTCGATCGGGGCACATGGCCTGGATGGGTAATTCACTCATGTGAGCTGGACCTGGGCCTCCAAGTTCGGCTTACGTTGTTTGGGCTCCTTTGATCAAGCTTGGTTCTGATCATGTCCGATGTACCGGGTTCCGGGGATTTCATCAATTGGGTTTTTTTTTTAAGATCAATATTGTTGTGATTAATAGGCCGGGGTACCAAGAGTCGTCTGGTTCGTAATAAACCACCCCCTCTTAGCCAATATATTAATTAGTTCATATTACAAACAGAGGGGGCTAATGAAAATGACGAAGACAAAAATAAGAAAGCGCGATGGAGAAAACCAGCAGAGTGTGAGCTGATTCGCGCGTCCAAAAAAGGTCCTCATAAGCTTGTCATTTAGCCATTTATTTATAGAGGGGAAGACGTGTGTAAATTATATCATGTAACCGCCTCTGAAAATGTCGTTTTCTCATACTGGAAAACGTGGTTGTACCTGAAGTGCGAACAACGTAGTAGACCCGAAGCGTAGATCGTATGCATGTGCCCGGAGCGTAGAGCACTTGAGTTGTAACTGTTTGGACCGATCCAATTGGTCAGTCCCCGGGTGTCTTAGTTACGCATAACTCCATCTTCGATTCTGAAAAACATAAGTGGACCTTCGGACCGGTTATTTCAGATGGGTCAAGCTAAGGATCTTGGGCCGCATAGATTCGTTTCTTGTCATCTAGGTTGACCCAATATGACTGGATCTTATCCAATACGGGGTACCCGGAGCCCTCATCAAATATTGTTATCGTCGATAAAATCGACAATAACAAAATATAGACGACCTCCTTTTATAGGTAGGTCTAATGAAAGTTAATACAAAAACAATAAGGAAAAAACATGATTTTGTAGATGTAAAATATTTCTGTAAAATAAATGATAAAAAACTACCTCGACCGTAGCATTTGAATCTATTATAAACATCTAGTATTGTAGATTTACAACAATAAAACAAGATGTAGAAACCAAAAGAAAAAATATCATCTTCAGTAAACATAGTCGTAGATTTTCCGACAGAAAAAAAAAATGAATAGTGGGATATCAACACCATTATTAGGTCATTCCAACTCCCTACCTCTTTAACCATATTTATATATATATTTGTCCAACCCAATTATACCTCTCTCGATTCATCAATAATGAAGTCCAATAAATAATAGTATGATAATCTCCAAATTAAGTACGATAGTACACTAAATAAGTAAAATGACTCAAATAGTACAAAAAGTTACATGTTTTTTCATGTTTACACCGTATTCTAATTTATGGGTGATATCAAATATGATTTGAATTTTTCATGTTTTTTGTGTATAGTATAAGTATCTAACAATTGGGATCATTTGTGTGAACTATGAAGTTGCTAGATCATCTCCAATTATGTTTGCACATATAATCTTTTTTTTATTTTTAATATTAATTTCAATAATTTTATTTGTATCTCTAAACAATGTAATATTTATCATTTTAACTTTATTTTTTTTTGTATATTTACAATATTCTAGAAATATAATATTTTATCAATGTTTAAAAATAAATTTTTTGTACCATATCAATTGTAACTAATACTTTCAATATGATTTGTAATAATAATATCGATAATATTGTCAATATTATAAAGAAAATATGATCTTTTAGTGATGAGATAAAACACTTTAAATATGATGTTCAAAATTTGAAAATTACATTTGATAGGAACTTCTAAAGATATAAAATCGTCCATATTTGATTATAATATTTATTAACATTTTAAATAATCATTAGTTTATATTTGATATTTTAACCTTAGAATATATGATGAATATGTTTCCAAATTGTGAGTAATTCAAAAAATAATATATAATTTATCAAAATTATTCATGAAAAAATTGATGAAAAATAGTTATTATTACCTATGGGTGAAAGCTTAAATTATATATACATTATTTTAGTTTAGGGATATCAATTTTAAATTATTTTAAATTTAAATCACAAATAATTTTCTTTAGAGAAATGTAAAAACTAATTTATGGGTTTGTTTCATAAAGTTTGAAAAATGATAAGTAAATAAACGAGGGACTCATTTGCAATAAATTATTTTATTGACTCAAGGACAAAGCAGATACGACGCCGTTCCAATATTTATTCAGCAACCATTATTTATATTTTAATCAAGACCCAGAACGTCGTCGTTTCAGTGTAACCGGACGACCGTATCAACCGGCACGCGGCGGCCGGGTGACAATTCCGGCGTGGTTAACCCAAACCCAAACACGGTCGCATCGGAAATCTCTAGTCGTCGGAGTTCCTTCAAGGATAACAATCGCATGAACTTTCTTATTCTCACTCTCCACGGTTACCGCCGCCTGATGCCCTGGGTACCCCACCAACTCCGGCCATGAATTCTTCCCTGCATCAATCAATCATTCATTCCTTAAACTGCTAGAAGAGATCTAGATCAAGATCATTACCTGGGCAGCTTGACATTTCTCTTCTCGATATTATTTACACAGAGAAAGATGGGTATTTAAAATACATAAATCGCGTCTGTATAAGATCTGATACTTCTTAGCATTGCCCACGTTTGGTTTGATTTTTCTTATCTGTTTTGTCTTATGTTAATCATAGAGTAGAGCGATAATGTCTTTTAGTGAAACTTCCATCACCGTCCTGCTTATCTATACAGAATTCCGCTGTCAAATTGAATTTTCTACAGTTCTTGCAGTTTCCTTAACAAATTAGAATACGGTGTCTTGAGGAATCCCATTTCAAAAATCAATGGTGGTTTCGCTTTGTTAAAGAATCGAAGCAGTAACTAAAACGTAATTCAGAGATGATCTGGCCGGAATAATTGGATTCCGGGAACAACGACGGTGGTTTCCGGTGTGTGATCATTCTAGGATGCTAAAAGAGATGTTAGGTCTATTTGGTTGGATATATTGTTTTCACACCACTTTTTTGAAAAACGTGATTTTTCCAAATAAACATAAAATCAAATAAGATTGGGTGTTTTTGGTACAACGATTAAGTGTGCGGTGAGATGATCCAATCGTGATTTTTTTAATACACGCAAAACACAAGCTTAATTACAATGTGATAATCGTTAAAAAATTGCGATATCATCACAGCTGTTAAAACCATTCACCGTTATTTTAGAAAAGATTCATTTACCCTAACTTCTATTAATTATAATATAATTATATTTATTATTATTATATATATAGAGTATATTAGTATTTTTACATAAATCACGATCATAATACCGCAATTTTACCAAACATTCTTAAAAATTCACGATCATCATATCTCACCACACTTCACAACACCGTAATTTTAAAAAACTAAACCAAACAAACCCATTGTGTTGACTCTTAAATTTTTGTGTTTTATCCATCTATGACAAAATAATATGTTTTTAAATAATATAAGCTAGCATTGTACCGTTATTTTTAAAAATTAAATTGAATTTAACTCAGTGCAGTTTATTACATTATACATCACCGTACTTTATCAACCGTACACATAATAACCAAAAGAATCAATTTCAATAACTTAAATTAATTTCAGTAAATCCAATCAAAAATTTTCGAATATCATATTAGAACTTTTAAATTGAATGAATTTCATTTGTGAAATATACTCGAATATATAGATAATAAAATACTTTAAGAAGCTTTTGCTATGAATCATAACCGGGAAAGTGAGAAACTCATAAATATTGGGTTTCTTTGGTACTATGATTAAAAGTGCGGTGAGGTGCGGTGAGATGATTCAATCGTGATTTTTTTAATGCACGCAAAACACAAACTTAATTGCGATGTGATAATCGTTAAAAAATTGTGATATCATCACAGCTGTTAAAACCAGTTGTGGCTTCATCGTTATTTTGGAAAAGACTCATTCACCTTTAATTCTATTAATTATAATATAATTATATTTATTATTATTATACATATAAGGGTATATTAGTATTTTTACATAAATCACGATCATAATACCATAATTTTACCAAACATACTTAAAAATTCACGATCATCATATCTCACCACACCTCACCACGTCTCACCACATCTCGCAATTTTAAAAAGTTAAACCAAACAAACTCATTATCAGTTTTAATTGGACTTGAGTTTTTACTACCAATCGCTATAGTTTATTTCGAATTGTAATTTTTGCGCAATTCACATTTAGCTATTTTAACTTGTGATAGGTTATTAAAACTCGTGGTTGCCAATTGTGAATTGTTTTAAATTTCTATATGTTTAATTGTTTCATTTAATATAATTATTTTAAGTTAATTAGTACCCGAATAAGACACTAAATAGACATGTAAGACAACAATTGAGTTATTTATGTATTTGACATATTTTATTTTTATGGTGCGTCAAACAAAGTCTAGCAAGGTAGGATGGCTTCGTGGTTGGATGGACACCTCGGTCATGGTACTCATGAGTAGTATGGCTCAGGCGATCCTCGACCGCGGCCGACTGTCACGTGCCTTGAGTAGCGTTGGGTCATGACACTAGCAGGGTAGGACGGTTTCATGGTCGGATGGATGCCTACATAGGGTCCCGACGAGAACGAGCTTCTATGTCAACCATGGTCGAGAGTTGGGGCACGACAGAATTAGTGCAACCTCTCTCGACCATGTGTACATAGACCACCTGGCATAGGACGTTAGGATGGTCCAATGTCCTCTTTGCACAATCTATTCTGGCAAAGAGGACTGGTGTTTACTTAACCAGTCCAATCCTAATATTTATGTATTTGACATATTTTATTTTTATGCAGTAAACGAATAAAATATATTTTATATCAAAATAGTAGCAACTGTATTACTATGATAAAAAAAAATATTGCATATTATATAAGACGGTTTTTATCATAATAATGCAGTTGTTACTATTTTGATGTAAAATACTAATGTTTTTTCGTATATTGCATAAAAATGAAGTATGTCAAATACATACTCAATTGTTGTATTTCGTGTTCATTTTGTATCTTATTCGGGAAGTAATTAAATTAAAATAATGTTATTAAATGAAAGATTTACACATATACCAACTTTTAGAAAGTTTAGATGCAATTCGCGATTAGATATTGCAAGTCTCAACAATCAATCGTGAATTATGCAATCAACATAATTTATCATGATGGTTAGCGCTTAAAATTGATAATATTTGTAGGGTTCTACATTTATAATCTCTATTATAATCAATGCCATCTATATATTAATTTCAAATATTTATTATATTTCAACTAAAATAGTTGTTAGTTGTAAAACTATATAACCCTTGATGTTCACGAATCGTCCATAAAATGTAAAATATTAACGGCATCGTTAGAACATCAATGATAAATGATATTGGTAATTTAAGGTTCTTTACTTGTATTTAATTGAAATTTGAAAACTACAAATAAATATGTTTACTCAAATAATATATCATATTTACAATTTCGTAATTTATAGAACATGTATTTTACACAAATAAGTGGGGCAGTAGCAAATGTCTCATATTTGTTATTACCCATGTTTTCATACCGACCGGTATACCGGTCAGTATGGCAAAAACTGGACGGCACTGGTATTTAGTCTGGTACCAGTTTTTCGAGTTGACCCATAAAAAATAATAATATATATATATATCGATCATATCGGGCCGAAACTGTACGTCCGGTCGATATGAAATCATTTGTTCTTACAAATCAATATAAAAATATTTTTAAATTGTTTGTATGTAATTGGTGAGGGGCCACGAAAGGGAGGAGGACGAATTCCTCTGGGATAGTGAGATTCAATCTGGTTATCTACTTGAAGGAGTCTCCAGTTTTGATTTTGCTTTCGCTTCCTTTCGCATATCTGTTTCTGGCTTCCAGATTTTTTCCTCACTTTGAGCTGTAGATGCAAAATCAAGTGGCGCAATCCCTTACATCCGATTATGCTGTCTTTTTTCGACATCCTAAATCCCTTAAAAACCCTAGATTGTATCCCGAGTGTAATTCTTTGGGTTATTATTCGGTTTTGAAATGTAGAGGGGTTGAAATTCCGGTGCGTAATCAACGGTTAAATTGTCTCGCAGTCCCTGCTTATGGTCGGGTGGAAAATGATTGGGTTGGATCATTTTCCGGGAAGGATATCGATGTTGCTACGCTTGGGAATTTGTGCGTTGATGTTGTTCTTAATGTTCAAAAGTTGCCTCCGAAGCCTTTGGATGAACGTAAAGCGTATTTGGAAGTACTGTCGAAGTCTCCTCCTGATAAGGTTTTATATGCTTCTTGTTTAATTCTTTAGCTATTTTCGTATAATTGAGGTAGTTCCATGCTAGAACTTGGATTTAAGCAATAAACCGACGCTGGTTTGATGGTTTAAATTAGATTATATCTGCTGATAGGAACACTGGGAAGCCGGTGGCAATTGCAATATGGCCATTGCTGCGGCTAGATTAGGAATGCGTGTTGTCTCCATTGGTCATGTTGGTGATGAAATCTACGGTCGTTTTCTATTGGATGTACTTAATGATCAAGGGATAAGCATTGTCAAAATGAATGACCGGAATGAAGATACCGATGTTTTTCCTATATCTTATGAAACTCTTTTATGTTGGGTGCTTGTGGATCCTCTTCAGAGGCATGGTTTCTGCAGGTGATAATTATTCATTTTTTGTACTTCAAAACCATGATCTTTGATTTGAAGGTATTCGTTTTTTTCCCTTTTCAGCCGAGCTGATTTCAGCAATGAACCTGCCTTCAGTTGGTTGAACACACTTTCGAATGAATCAAAGATGGCTATTAGACGATCGAAAGTAATATTCTGTAATGGATACGGTTTTGATGAATTATCTCCTCATTTGCTCGTTTCTGCTCTGAGTTACGCTGTCGAAGTTGGATCATCGATCTTTTTTGACCCCGGGCCTCGAGGGAAGAAACTCATGTCCGGAACACTTGAAGAACGAATCGCATTAGACGAATACTTGCGGTTTAGTGATGTTCTACTCTTAACTTCTGAAGAGGTTATCCTAAAACTAGCTATTCACACATTTATACGAGTCGATTCGGTCGTTAAACATGCGTTATTTTTATTCTAATTTCAGGCTGAGGCATTGACAAACATAGATGATCCTATTCTAGCAGGAAAGGAGCTTCTCAATAATGGAAAACGCACAAAATGGGTAGTTATTAAAATGGGTTCTAAAGGTTCTGTTTTGATCACAACTTCAAGTATATCTTGTGCCCCCGGATTTAAGGTACTTTTACGGCATCTTTTATAAGAGGGAATGTGGTGTCGAATATCTAGACCATAGTAAATGATTTGTTCGGTGTGATATGTTATATCCGTGGACACTCACCATGTAAATTGACCCGACTCTAGAAATTACACATATTCATCATACAGGTGAAGATTAGTGACACCGTTGGGTGCGGAGATAGTTTCGTTGCGGCTATTGCATTCGGTTACATACACAAGTTTCCTTTCGTGTACACATTAGCCATTGCGAATGCAGTGGGAGCATCTACGGCAATGGGTAATGGCGCAGGAAGAAACGTTGCAAGATTGAATCAAGTGATGGAACTAATTGCAGCAGGGAATCTAGACGAAGATGGCGCGTTCTGGGACGAACTTCTCGGAGAAAAGATGAACAATGAAGAGATCACATTACTCACGAAGCTTTTACCTAATGGAAATAATCATCAGGTTCAATGTGTCTCTTTACAGAGAGTTGCTTCTGATATTCTTCCAAAGCTTGAAGCTGCACAAATGCAGAGGGAACATGCTGATCGTGCAATTTAAAGGATTTGGTAAATTTTAACTTTCAGCTGGCTTTTAGATTTAGGAAGTTCTAGTGTATACTATGTGGTTATACCTGTATTTGTACCCGTTACTTCGGGTATTTACTCGATCGTTGTGGAGTAGAATTACAAATGAATTGAACCCGATATGAGTGTTTTTTAAGGTTTTAGTTTGAGAAAATGGTGTGTTTGGTTCTCAGATTTAGGGGTGAGCATTCGGTATCAAATACTGAATCAAACAAAATATTGAAATAGCGAATGACAAATACCAAATTATCAACAAAATCGAATATCGATTTCAATTCAATATTTTTTTGGTACCGAACTGATATACTGAAATAATTTCGGTATTTCATTATTGGTACCAAAATACTGAAATTAAAACACCTACAAAATAATCATGAACATCTTATGTATGTCTTAAATCAAATACATAGAAAAATATCTTAAAAATACAATGATTAAATCATTGATATCATTGTTGTATCCATATAATAGAACAATATTTAATTCTTTTAGTTTATATTTCAATATAAATGTAGAATGTTATGAAAGTTTTGAAATCAAATATAAAATAATTATTATAAAATATATGAGAAATTAATAGTTTATTCATATGAAATCTAAATTATTATTCTTAAACTTATATTGCTCATATTGATCTTCATAATATCATAAGAATGTAGCCCGCGAAGCCAATTTTTAGTGCATATAAATGCATCGACATTTTTTTTGAATTCGAAAAACTTCTATAAGAATTAAGGACTTTATGAGAAACCTTATACTAATGACATCTTATTAGGTTAATAAATCAAAACTCGATATTAATAATTGAATGATTCATGGCTCAATTAAAAATTTTAAAATATATAAATATTATATAAACTAATTTGATAATTCGGTATATACCGAATTTTTATTCTTTTTACCGAATATCAAACTAAATTTCATAAAAATAAATATCAAACCGAATTCTAATATCGAATATCAAATACCGAAATAACAAAATTTTGGTATAATATTCGGTATTCTAAAGTTTTTGTTCACCCCTACTCAAACTTTCGTAATTTTGTCAAATTTAATCCATAAACTTTAATTGAGATTTATAGTCCCCGTAAACTTATATACAAATTTAATCAAATTTAATCCATAAACTTATATATAAATGCATAAACTTTAATTTAATCCATAAATTTAATCCCCGTATTTTGATCATTTTGATAGTAACTATCTTCAAGGTCTATGTGTCAAAACTAGCTCTTAAATTTTGAATATCAATTTTACAATAGACATTAATCTTTGAGGAATAATTTGTTAAATTTGTAATGGATTAATTTTACCAAAATTTTAAAGTATTGGGACTATTTTGTTTATAAAAAACTTTGATAATTATTAAATTAAGATACATTTGAGAACAATATAAACTAAATTTATTTTAGTTTATCTGTAGAAGTTTTGATAAGTTTATAAACTCACTATCATTATCAATTTGGTTTTATTGAGATAAGATATTAAGAGTTGGATTGAAGTTTGATCTTGTGATTTGAATTCCTTTATTTATATTATTAGTTCCTTAATCACTTAAAAAGTAATTAAATATCCGTTGCAAAAAACTAGAATTTGAATATACGAAAAATTGAAATGTTGTGGGATCCATCATGATGTTACACAGAAAGGAAAATACATGGAAATAGAAAGCAAGCTTAACTTTTTGTTTCATCGTCTCTCGCTTCTCCTCTCTGTTTTGCAAGTTAAGCGTGGATGCAGAAGATCTGGGCTGAACAAAGGCACGTATTCAAAATGGAAGCAATAACACTGGTGAATGAATGAAAGAAGCAAATGTGTTTTCATTCAAGTGAGGAAACAGGCGCACAAGACAAAGAGTCGCGTTAATGATTCTTAATACCGCTCATTAAAACTGCCCATGAACTACTTATTTAAAAGCCGGCTCATAAAGCAGTTCCATAGAGAGAGTAATCAAGAACTAGACTTCAAATTATCAATCTGAAATCAAGCCATCAAAGATCAAACGAGTAATCAACCGAGATAGTGGGTGACAACGCACTGATCAAGAGTCTTGAAGCAACAAAGCAAGAGACAAAGGCATCCAAGAGACAACAAGAAAATCAACAGAGTTAATATGATAAACGTGTAATATGTTCTGATTTCCTTGTAAATCAAATCAGTGACTTATTGGATTGGATCGTTATATAGATACCGAGGTTTTTCTTCGGGTTTATTCCGATTTATTCTGTGTCTTCAAAATTGAACAGAAAGAAAGAAACGAGAAGTGATCTGTTATCAAAACTGTAATCAAATTTGAGTTTGATAAGGGAGAGTCTTTCCCAACACATGACTCCCCTCGTGGAAGAGTACCGTTGCGTTGATCACGTTTAAATTTCAATTTCCATGTACGTGTATAAATAAAGTATGCGATAAGTTATGGATATTTTTCAAACCCTAGAATTCTCAACCAAGTTTTGGATATTGTTCTCCTTTTCTATACTCATTCACTTCTCCGGATCCAGAAGTTGCGGAGACTGATATATTGCATTGTCGATTGATGACTGATGAGTGAGTTTCGTAATTGCTCGAGGATGTTGATTATCTGCTCGCTATTTTTTCGGTAGTTGTTTCTATTTGTTTACTGCCATGGCTTAAAAGCATCAACTCTCACTGTACATGATTCTTCTTGTAGTTTTTTATTGATTATTCTGATTGGCGTTTTTTGTGTTTCTGGTTGTGTTTTTGCAGTTTCGGAATACTCGGTCGAAGATTTGCATTTCATCGTACGCATCTTTCGTATATCATACATTTTTTTGACTTTGCGGACTACTGGTTTTTTATACTTTTGTTATCGAATTCATCTTGAATGTTTTTTCCGAGTTATTGCGTTTTTAGTGAAATCACAATATTGATTTCAATGCCGTATTTGTGAATTTACTATTGGAGACTGAGTGTTGTGAACTTTTGTTGTGTAGAAACCAAAAACAGAGCCTCGAAAGCTCAATAAAGAACATCAGGTATGGATTTGCAGCGTTATTTTTGTGAGAAATTTACGTATCATAGACCATGGTTTTTTATTTTTTCGTCTGTTACAATTTTATTCAAGGAAGAAACTGAAAGAACGGCCTGTTTTGGTGTTTAAAGATCTCTTCAGGGACTTCTGGTGTGTGTAAATTCTTTGTTACTGTGATATAACATTTGTTTTATCTTTCCATACATTTTCGTTCAAGATACTTTCCATAGAAAATGCATACTCATCATTGTATTCTGTACGCTTTACTACAGTGATCTTAAATTTACTCATTTCGGTTCCTTGATGTTTATGTTTATACTGATGACAAGCTTGTTAGATTTCGAAGTACCTGAGTTTATTTTCCTGTCTTTTTTGTAAATAATGTTGTTTGATTTACTTGCCAATTGAGTTCAAATTCTATCTAAAGGAGGCATATTTGAATATGGTACTTCTGGTGAAAAACAATAGTTCCCAATTTTTGTAAATATTTTACTCTTTTCTTTGTCTCCATGTTTTATCCCATTAAACTGTTGGCAATTCTGTGTTAATTTTTTTACAATTTGTTAAGGTTGACGAGTATCCTCAAACTTCTGTCCCATCAATTTGGGCAGTCGGAGATGTTACTAATACATTAAATTTGACACCAGATGCCATAATAGAAGCTGGAGTGAATGAGGGAGGAGTACTACTTTGACACCATTCTGGGAAGCGACTCCAAGTATACTTTTAAAGGTAAACTTTTCCTATGTTCTTTAGTATTCCTTTCAAATACTCTCAGCATGCTAATTATGAACATAATAAGTTGTCGAACATCATGTCTGGTCTACCCTCTGACCTTAAGACCCCTTCATGGAATCTAGATTCCATATACATCAATAGCTTTTAGCGTTTAACAATAGAGATGTGCAAGTCTGGGGTGGCACAATAAGAGGTTAAGTATAGTGACTTGCGCTTTTTCCTTAGCAAAGTGATAAGATTTTAAGTGGAATCAAAGAGTTATGCGTGCTCACCCTAGATTAGAGATAAGATGAGTGATCCATTGGGATCTTTATGGCTAAGAAAAAAGTAAAATTGCAAAGATTAGGTACTCGTCATTAGAATTAAACTAGTACAAACAGGATAATATGGTATAAATGAGAAACATGTTCTTACAATCGATGGTGTATGATTAATTAGCTGGTGGATACATTATTGATGAGGAGATATGTAGAGAGAACTTAGAATCATTATTCTTGAGTGTTTCCTCAGGTTTGTACATCTACATACGGTGCACCATTTTTCTTTGTCCATGACCCCATGAGTATTAATGATTGTAAGTTATAATTGCGTCTATGCACTTATATTGATTGGAGGGGCACATTCATTACAAAACTGAAATGCCAGTTTTGCTGTCCACTGTCACCTTCTTCCTCATCACACAGTAACTACGAATTTATATCATATGTTAACATAAAAATGAAAAATGAGAACAAAATAGTGTTAAAATATGATTGAATGCTAAATTTTGTTGCATACCTGTAAGTTTGAAATTCCAGGTTTGAAGGATGTTGACACTGAGAAAGAGAAATGAAGCTAACGGGTCCTGAGGCAAGTGTCAAACTCTCATCTATAGCATTAATTGATGTAGAGCCCTCTCGCCTGTCTTTCTTATGATGCAGCTCAATCCCCGCAGGTAATCTTAGTCAGATATGCCAAAACTTTTCTTTTTTCATCCTTTTAAGTCTGTAACTTGTCTCAATTTTCTTTGACTTTAATCAGTTATTTAGACTTGAGTGATTATGGCTAACAAATAGGGAGGGGGGTTTTGTTATTGTACAGAGACAACTGGCTTGGCCAACTACAAATTTGGTAGACAGTAATTGCTCCATTGAAGTATAATATTGATGATGCACATGGTATGTTTTTTGTGGTTTCCCTTTTTTACTTGTTTCCTTTCCTAATTTAAAATCATGTGATTGACTTGACTTGTGGGGTTCTCTTGTTCACTCAAGTAAAATCCATGGGTAAGTACTAAGTTGTACGTTTGTGTTAAGGTCAAATTGATCTCCTAATATGAATAATTGAAGTCATATAATTGTAAATGATTTATTCACGTCCTTTACGATGTTTTCACATCTTTTTATCCTAAACCCTAAACCCTAAAATTGATTAGAACTTTAGAAATTTAATATGACATTAGAGTGAGTTTGAAAAAAGCATGAATAATTTTACTTGGAGTTAGTTCGGTTTAATGATATTGATCAGTGGGTGATGGTATGTTGAAAAATGAGCAATTATCCCATAGTAAGATCATTCAAGATTTAATGAACATATTGATCCGTTGGTTATGGAGTTAATTCGGTTTAATGATATTGTTTATAAGAGAACGAGGATTATAATAAATGATTTATTCAAGTATTTTATGATTGATTTCATATTCCAATACATTGGATTCGGACACTCTTTACAAGAAAGTGATACTGATTCCAGAAATTTAAGAATTGAAAGGCACATATGCTTGCTAACTGATACAAATCTGCTTTGTAACAGTTGTTGAAGACATTATTTAGAGACATGATGTCATGAAAGTTACAATGCAACTACACAAAGACAACAAACAAGCAATTTTGATGAAGAAAGAAAGAAAGCATAGAAACTTGAACATAGTTTTGAAGAACAAATAAAACACACAATATCCACATCTTGTTTGGTGGTGTGATGGAAAACCAAGCATCAAGATCAATCAACTGAATCACCCTCTACTTTTGCACTTCTCTATTGCACGAGGAGCTGAATCCATCCCACATTTCAGTAAGTTTTGTTTAAATATCAGAAATTTAACTAGCTTTTTTACACTAACCAAGTCCTTTAGCTTCAGTAGCTTTCATAACACGGAGACGCTTACATGATTCGACGAACATCCTGTTTTATGTTGATGCATGAACCTTAATCATTCATAGCTATGGTGAAAGTTAAAGAAAGTTGTTCCAGTTTACTTACTCCCATGGAACATCACCAACTAGCATCCAATCCCCATCTTTGTCTTCATAAGTTGGTACGTACTCTGAACTATTCAGAACATCCATTAGCTTGCTCTCATTCATGAAATCCATCATTCCTTGTGAGTCACATTTACCTTCAACCAAATCAACAACAAAACTTGTAACATTTTTGAGTAGATTCTAAAGCTCTTTTGAAACATTTCTACGCAGATTTTGAAAGGGAATGATGAGATAATTGGTATTCACTATTTACTATTTACTATTTACCAGTGGTGAAGGAGCTGAACATTTTGCCTAAACCATCAGAAAGTTGTTCGTATGTCTTGTACATTTTCAGATCAACTTTCCGGAGGTACGGTGCCCCATCCATGCTTACCTTCACCAAAGCAGCGGTGGCGACAGAGGAGGAGCCTTTCTCCGTCTCCGTCTCCTCTGCTTCGCTACCGCTTCTCTTCTGAACAGCCATCAAGTTTCTCCGAAATGACCGTACCGGCGGCCAACCTACAACCTGCGCCCTGCAATCAACACGCAAATCACTAATTTCTGTATGTCAAAGCGAAAAGAAGCGGGGGTACTAACTTCGCCGGCGGCTTCGCGGCGTCGGTGGAGAAGGAGAGATTCTTATTATCCTCAACCTCGTTCTTATCCTCCTCCTCAAGATTCATCTCCTTAGCACCGAGATTCAGCTTCAAATCTACCGTCTCTGAAAACCCTCTCTTCCCTCCACAACAAGCAGCAGCAGAAACCTTGTGATCTCCTCCTCCACCTCCAGGCAATCCAAGCCTCAGTTCCGTCTCGGCGTAGCCTAACCTCTCCCAAGCAACGCCGCCGTGATTAGCCATTGCGTCGGCTATTTTCTATCCCCGTGATGTTTGTTCGGTCGGGAAATTTTTCTGAATGAAAGCGTGCGCTTAGCTTAACAATGGAGGTGCGTTAATATTGCGAGTGTGCTTGTAAAATCCTCCGTCCGTTGAAAACAGTACACGTGGACGGACGGATGAAATCTGATATCCAATCTTGATGCCGACAGTGGTCGCTGGTTGATCTTAGCCTTGTCTACATAATTCCTTCCTTAGAAAATTAAAAGGTCTTCATCATTTCTCTATTATTGTTCTAACAATATATATAATTATACAAAATTTAAAATTAATTTACTTAATATATTATAATAAATAATGTATCAGTAAGTTTGATACTCATGTTTTTGGCTTAATATATAAAGATTTTGTTTAATTCTATAATTAAAAACTACAATGAAATGTGATGATATCCTAACATAATATTCTTTTAAGAAAAACAAAACAAAAACAAATTTATAGTTTGTTCGTGCAAAAAAATTATGATTTTATCGATAAAACTAGTTATAACATTTATCGCAATTTAAAAAATAATTAATTTGTTATTATTTTAAATATATAAAAGTATATTATCATTTTTATATAAATAATGATAATAACTCCATTTTACAAAAAAATTCATAAATATTATTACTAACTTTCCAACAAAGGGAGTTGGAATGTTCTAAGTTGGATTTAACACTTCAATATTTCACACTTCACAAATAAGAACTTAATATCTTAAAACCTATTAAATTTCGATAAATAATGGAAGATAAGAAAGTCTTAGTCCTCATATTTTTTATTATTCATTAATGAGAAAATTACAAGATTGATTATATATTTAAAATAATGTAAATACGATGTTCTAGAGTTTAAATATACTTACGAAACACCCGAACTTTGGAAAATATTTGTCATACCCATTAAATGATATTATTTTAAAGTTTATATTAACGTCAAATGTAAACATTTTTTGAAATTCGGTGCCCAACTACAAATTATTAAATTTAAAAGACATTTGTTTGTAATTTTTAAAACTTAATGAATTAATAGGTGTAATTTAATAATTTATTTGATCAAACAAACAATTTAATGTATGTGACAAGCGCTTCACAACCGTTTTGATTCGGTTGAACGAATCAACTATAATAATCTTCAATCATATTTGAATTTATGTTTATTTTAAATTTGGGTCGGGTCGGGTTTTGGGAAATGAAATAAAAGAAAAAGAAAACAGGAATCACAGGTGTGAAGGGTGGGACCCACGGGGGAGTGATGATGATGTGGCCCACACACATTGTGGGTCACGTGATCATGTCGGGGTGAGTCAAAACCTAGAGTCCATGTGCCTTCTTTATTTGCTAAACTACACGCTAAAGCATCTTGTCCAAAACTCATATTGTTACTGTAAGAGAATAAATAAATTAATAGGTCTCTATATTATTTTATATTCGATTTTAAATTATATTTACATTTTTATTTACACAATCTATTTGTGATAATATTCACAATATATTCGTTCAAGTCGAATTGATTTTGATCAAATTTATATTTACTTCAATATTTTAAGTAATTCTCGAATCATATGTCGTTTTTATTTTTGTCGCATAAGCTCTATACGCTTTCGTACTATTTTTTTGTTAAAATCGATACAGTGACACTCAAAACTCACCCTGGAATTCCGATAACATGTATAAATTCATGATTAAATTGTCCGAAAAAGTATCCGTGTAATATAGTACATAAGACTATAAGAGAAGTATATCATATTAAAAAATCTCGATCAAATCAATTACTTATTATATCACTCATTTTAAAAACTAGAATATTTATATTTTCATATTCTAAAATACACTTAATCTTTCATACGAATGTTTCATGAACGTTCCATTTTTAAAATATTGGGTTAAAAAACAATACAAGTTTTTCCCCAATAACATTGATGTAGATCGTAATAATAAAAAATTAATTGTGATTTTATTGTTTTAATAGGATCATTGAAACCGATTCTGGTTGATCTCGAATTGGTTTAATCGTTTTTTTTATGTTTTTAAATATTTAAATGTGCAGATTATATTTTTATTTATTTTTCTTCAAATTCAACTAAATAACAATACTAATAAATATCAAAATATAAAATATAATTAAAAAAATTAAATATATTATAATATCACATTATCCTCATGATAATGTTTAAGAATAATCCATTTTGCTAGTTTCTTAGCGTTTAGATATTAATAAATATTAGTTTGAATTATACTTTTAAAAATATAATAATTAATAAATCAATCATATCTATCTATACCGAATTGAAAATCTTGATCTATATGAAATTTACAAAATTAATAGTTTCTTAGTGCCACTTCCTATTTAAAAAAGTATTCATATTCCCTAATTATTACATGTATGGGCCTAAATGATGTATATTGGGCCTATTGAGCCCAAAATAAGTACAATCAGCATAATCAAGGACCGCGCTTTATAGGCCACATCTATAGTGAATAATAAAGCTTAATTTAAAAATATGGGCCCAGACAAATGGGCCTCACACAAACGCTGTTTGCACGTGTGGCCTGCCCCACTCCATTAAACTGCACACGTGTGTCCATTCCACTTTGTTTTTTTCCTTTTTATTTTTAATTTATTATTTCAATATTTAAATTAATTTTCATTTATCTAGTCCTTTTTTGTGCCCCCTCTATCTCTTTCGTATTATTATAATAATAATATTTTTTTATTCGATTTTGACGACATTTAACCTTTATTTTAGGCTACATGATACTGTGTTTTTTTAAAGCTTACGTTTTGTATCGTATTTCCAATTTTATAATATATATTATATTTAAAATAATTTTCAATTTAATATATTTTTTATATTATATATTTAATTTAATATATAATATATTTTTATATACTATATCATTCACCATAAATATTGTTATTTCGTTCATGGTTTAGTAAATTTTTATTATTAATATTGTTTGTTATTAACGTGTCATAATAAACACTTTAAGATGATCGTATCTCCATCCCAAATTTCACGATTTTTTGAATGTTCTCGTATTACATGTCCAACAACATACTTAGTTTAAGTTATTCGTTATTTGAGAAAATAATTTATTTAGAAAATGTAGCCAAAATTTTTTAAGTTAAAAAATTAGTCTCTTTTCAAACTTTTGGGTATATTAAATATTATATTTTATAATTTTAATGTTCAAAGTTCATCAATAATGTTTAAATATAAAAATAATTAAAACTATTTTTACGCACACATATAATTCTCGATGACTTATTTGTAAAAATTGAAACTTTGTAGATATGTTATAAGCACGAATTTTCGAGAACTCTATTTACCACAATAATCCAAATTTTAAAACCAAATTTTCACTATTTAGTGAATTTATATATCCCATGTGTTTTTTGTTGGGAAAATTCCATCCTTCCTGGAGAAGAAAAGAATTCCCGTCATCCGGGGTCGGATCGAATTAATGCGATGATAATCGAATATAAATGAAGAAAGGTAAAAGATGGAAGATTTACCGTGGAAACCCAAAATCAGGAAAACCACGTGACTGATATACATCGGCTGTTAACTCACTATCACAAGAAGAATAGAATTGATTGATTACAATTGTCTTCATGAGACCTCTATTTATAGAGTTTAAACTATGATCTAATCTATGAAATATTCTACTGAATATTCTACAATATTCTCTTTCAATATCTTTGACCACATCTTCTATATATATATAACAAGATACATTTGCATATATTATTCTATATATATCTCCATAATATATATTTATATATTCTTCCATACATATCGCCAATAGAATATATATTCTTCTATATTTATATAACTAACAAGATATATCTCAATATCTTATTTCATATATGCAACTAATAAGATATATATTAATATCTTATTCCATATATTTAATGCGTCAATTAAGAAAAGATATTTCCCCTCGATACTCTTGAATCCTAATCCAAGTCTAATTCTATTGTATCAAATAGACTCATAACAATCGTCCGATTGGTATCCTTGATCGGTCAACGAGACCAATCAAGCCGATCAACATCACCGCTTCATGTTAGGTTTCCCCCGGTCGGTCTTCCACCATCGAGCCATTCGACTATCACACGACTTCTATTCCAAACATTTTTCTCCCAATACTTTTCCGAATAATAATATAATTTTTTCTATAATTAAAATAAAAAGAAGTAAATATTTATTATATAGTTTGCTAGTAGTATAAACCTAACATGGGATAATCAATATATGTATGGTGATAGGTATTCATGTGCATTAATTAATAATGTCATGCCATTAATAATACATCTTCATCCATTCATTAATCATATTACCCTCTAATTTTCCTAGTCAATTTCATGTTTGTTAAACAAAGCATTAAAAACTATATAATATTTGTATCGTAATAATAAATAAATTTGGTTATTAGATTAAAGAAAATACATAATTTTTTTACTTATTCTCAATCCACTACTTCGAAAAATAAGAATTAAAAGATTATCCTAACTTCACATGTCTTTTTTCCCAAACAAAAAAAACAATATTCGATCTGATCTGATCCAATTTAAACTCATATCGATTGATATTTTATTTAAATACCGACCAAAACGGGTAGGATCAGAATTAAATGGTCACGCCATGATATGATATGATATGAATAATGTACAATGTACAATGTACATGTATCATCTTCATCCATTCATTCCATCTATTATATAATTAATTAAAACTATAAGAAATAAAAAAAGACATTAAATTTACATTATTATGATCTTAATCATGATTTATGGATGTGATCATCAAATACATTGATTTGTCATGTCCATGTTATTAATAATATCCATCTTACATCATCTATTCATAATTCTTAATAGGAAAGTAACGAAATAAATTTTTGGAAATTTTTAAAATCAATATGTTTTTATCAATGTTTTAAAAATCGGTACCGGCCGGTATACCGGACAAACTCATTGGATCGGTATACCAGATATGTATCGGATCCGTACCGGAATATTAAAATAAATTAAATTATAAAATATTCATATTTCATTTTTTAAACCAAACCCGACCCGCAAAATACCCGTACCAACCGGTATTTTGCCAAAATACTAGCCAAATCCGGTATGTCCGAAATTTCCGGTATACCAGAAATTTAAAAGATTGGTTTATATCATTTAAGTTTATTTTTTTATTTATGGTTTCAAAATCTATAAGATGTTTTAATTTTCAAATTTCTAAATTTTTAATGTTGAAATGAAATCATATAATATAATATGATAATTATTAATTTTAAATAATCAATTCTAATTTTTGTTCTACAATATCCACTAGACTCATAAATTCGTATTTTGACGTTATGATAAAATTTAATTTATTGGGTCTTATATGAAATTTTACGAGCTTTAAATATTTCTTACTTCAAATTGATTTGCATTTATCGATATTTAAATACCGATAAAAATTGAGTGTACTAGTAAAAAGAATTCGTTACATTTTTTGATAGTATATCATTCATTTGATCAATATACCAATACATATAAAAATGATTAACATTAATTTAGTAGTAAATATTAAACAATAACAATTTATATGTGAATATGAAACAAAAACAAGTGGGATAGGTGTTGTATATACAAAGAAAACGAACCAAGCCGGTTTGCAACTATTTCGAGTAGAGTTTGTAAAGGTTCATGTTCGAGCTCGATTTTTTCGAACTGAAACAAGCTCGGTTCAAATTCTAATTCCAAACGAATTGAACTTCGAACCTCAAAATATCTAACAAACCAAGTCGAGCCGGTTCACGAGCCATACTGGTTATATTGCATGTATTTTCTAGGTGTGTCCTTAATATACATATAAAATCCTTATTTTAATATAAAAATTTAAATTTAACATACCGATTATACGATCCGAATCGGTACCACCCGTTAACGTTCAATATTAAAATATTGATAAACTATATAACATTTTCTCGCGACTATTTAGCTAATATTTTATAAACATTGATTATTGTGCAAATTCATTAACAAAATAGGCTATTAAAGAATATATTAATATTAATATTATTATTTGGTAAAATTAGGGAGTAGTATAATAAGTGGGACAAGTATGAGTTGTTAGAATTGTGACTCCCCATTTCTCATACTTTTCCAACTTAGCTGGTATACAGGTGTCTACAATTGCCCCCGAAACCTACATTTTTTGGTCCCCATTTTTTTTAATTAAAATAATAATTATTACTGATTATGACACATGTTCAATTTTAATTAATCAAAATATATCGTGTTTTTTAATACGTATAAAATAAAATAAATTTATTGTACATTTATAGTTAAAAAATCAATTGTGATTCAAATGAACCATTAAGGGTTTAGCCTAGCGGCATGGCTAACTCTCCAAATATGATATATCTAACTTTAGATTGCAGATTATTAAAATAATAAATAAAAACGATTAATAAAATTTTATTATAAATAAATAAAAATGATATTATTTAAAATCCACCTTTATTATAAAATTTAAAAATATAAATTGAGTTGAGTTAATATTCAAAATATACTTATTCAAAGTTTTTAATATAAAAATGATATGTCTAACTTTGGATTTTAGATCAAGTTGACAAAATCCAACCCGTGTTAAATTTCTAAAATCAGGTCAATTTACGTGGTGAGTGTGCTCATATATAACGTACAAGAGAGATGAGACTACATTATAAAAGACTTGAACAAATAACTTATTGGTGATGTTTGGAAACTCAGTCCACCGCCCAGTACGGTGAACGTATCGTAGTTGTATTCGACTTTTACCAAACATCATTAATAACTGCGTTCGTGTGACCGCAGAAAACAGCGGTGAGTTCACAATTAGGTTAACCCAACGGCCACCAGAACGCACATGTCAAATGTCAATTTTACCCTTGATAAATTATAGTTTATTTTTTAAAAAAAATAATTTTGATCAATAACTTTTTATATTCTATCAATTATGTGTTCAAACTATAAAAATATATATAACAATTTAAAAATATAGTTTTGAAATAACGAATTTGTCATAAAATAATATGAAATATAATTTTTAAGTTATAAACAATTATTTAAAAATAAGGGCAAAAAAGTCATTTTATGACATCACGATCACTGCACCATTGTTTCAAAAATTTTTTTTTAAAATCACGATCAGTTCACCTCACAGCACAGTACAGTCATCTCACCTCACCGCTATTTACCAAACGTTGTTCCAAACGTACCCATTATGGTCAAATTTCCTTCTTATATACCAATCCAATCCATTTTGATTTTCCAATGTGAGACAAATTACACAATTTCAACACACCTCTCAAGTCCAGCCACCTGACAAGTTGGACTTGACAATTCAAATCAGTGGATTACCTACCGATCAATTTTTTTTTAAACCGGACTAACCCTGACAATGTCACTCAAGATTTTTCCGAACCCACTCGGATATCATGTTAAATTTCTATAGTCGTGTCAATTTACGTGGGAAGTGTGCTCGAATATAACGTATAAAAGAGAGGAAATCACACCGTAAAAGATTTGAGCAAATCATTTGCTATGGTCAACTTTCCTTCTTATATATCAATCCAATCCATTTTCATTTTCCAATGTGGGACAATAACTACAATTTCAACATCCTGATCACCAAATTTCTCGGTAGAGTGAATTTTATTTCGATTAAGACCAAAATTTTGACAAAATTATATGTGTGTGGGTTTTTTTAAACGAACTAAATTGGATTTTGAAACACTGCAATATACGCGTTTTATTTTTATGTATTTATTTATTTATTTAGGCAAGTTGTACATGGAGCCACGCCTTATCTTAAGGAAGGGTTATTTCATATCCACACGAATATTGGACAATGTAAACACGTATGCATTGTAATGGTACGGGTCATGGGCCCTAGACAAGTTCGAATTGAGACATTGTAATAAAAGCCCTTCTGCGTGGCTAATCACACTTCATTCAGACCTCAGGGTCCCATCTCACGTGACCTGCGTCCTTCCATCATCTCAATTATTCTTATTTATATTATTATTTACAAAATGATCTTCTTATTAAGGATTCTAAACTTCATCTTTCCATTCACATAAGTATTTTTGGTATACATCGTTATTCTTTATTTTTATAAATAAATTTCATCTTATTCATACAACAATGTCCATATACTTATAATTTTTAATATTTATTTTTTATATATCATTATTTTTTATGTAAATCCAAATTAATTGAATGATATTATTCTTGTATAAATCACATTTACATGTTAAATTGATAGTTATCATTTTTATGAGCGTAGCATTTTAGAATTTGGTTACTTTGGTATTCTATTTTTAAAAACTAAGTAACTTATCGACTAGAACTATTAATCCGGTAACTTAGATCGAATAAATCGAGGACTAGTTGATCCGATTTTTGTTAAATAAAATAACAATTAAAAATTGATTAATCAAATCAATTAAAACATATAAATCGATAACCGATCGTTTTTGCATTAGTAACGAACAATCTAATGTTATCTATTAATTAGATATTTATATGTTTTATATTATTTTAAAATTATAACTTTTATTTTTGTTTAAAAATGCTGAGGAAAGAGAGTAGAAAACTCTTATGTGGACTTCAGTTGGGCACCCAATCAGATTGGCGCCTAAGACGGGAGAAGGTCTTATTGTCTGAATTTGATGATTTTTATATATTTGATCATTAAAGTTTTCTATGTATTTTAAGTTTATTAACTTTGATTTTTTTCCTTTATAAAGTTCACATAATCTGATAATGTTTATGAAGTCGATAAATTTGATTATTAGATTTTATTTTTCGTGAAGGAGTTTATTGACAAAATTGAAAATCAATATTATCATACAAACTGAATTTTGAGAATAAATTATGTTATATTATGGAAAGTACGGGAATTTCTTTTGCATTCATCAAACTTTGGGATTCATAATTGGCATAATTAAAATACTTGGGAAAAAATTTACCAAATCAATGAAATTTTGGGGACCTTTTTACGTGTTGCCCATTATTACTAGATTGATTCATCATTAACTTATTAATTGTTAGTTAGAAATGATCAATTACCAACTCACTCTTGAAATTTAGGATTCAATGGGCCGGGGATTGCAGCCCAATCCATAAGAGAAGTGAATCACATTGAAAAGATTTGGGCCAAGTCAATTACCCATGATATCACTCCTCTTATAAACTAGACATTTTCTATTTCCACATCTGATGTGGGATATATTTCGACACTCCCCCTCAAGTCGAACTGGCCTTGGTCCGGTTCAGACTTGCTTCAATATACTCGATAGTGCTCAAATTATAGGTCGATCTATTTTTGTCGTCTAAACCCGATGCGCTTTTCTACTATAGTTTTTTTTGTCTAAACCGGTACATATCAGCCCAAAACCCACCCTGAAGCTCCGATACCATCTTGAAATTTAAGATTGAATGAGCCGGGGAGTGCAGCCCAATCCATAAGAGAAGTGACTCACATTGAAAAGATTTGGGTCAAGTCAATTACCCATGATATCACTCCTCTTATAAACTAAACATTTTTTATTTTCACATCCGATGTGGGATATATTTCAACACTCACAAATCTCGAACAAGTTAAGATTCAAATTTTCTTAATGAGTTTGAACTTGATTCTAGTTCGAATCTCGAATATGACTTTTATATAAGTATATTTTTGAAAAATGAATAAATTAAACTCTTAACATACTACCCATAATTCTATTTGAGTTATATATAAATATAATTATTGTGTTATTTATCCTTTTTTTCGGAATTTCAACTTTAGCTTATATTCCAATTTGTGCCAACAAAGCAAATTTGATATAGTTTCAACTTTTACTTCATTTGATTTGAATTTGAAGTGTTTATGTGAAATATTACGCACAATTAGTTAATTACTAATATCACTCTCGTATTTATTAAATAAAGTTAAAAATTGAATTAATTTAAAATATTAAAGCTTGGAAACAATTGAAAGCAAAATCGAAACTATTTGGGTCAATTTTTAATTATTTCCACTCACATGTACTGTTTATAGTAATAAAAATACTGTATACCAAATTATATAATTAAAATAATGAAGTACTAAATTTAATAGTTAAATATTATAGATAAAACTCGTACGGAAATTATTTTATTTTTTATTCTGGATTAAAGATTAAGCAAAAGGGGCAGTGTTACAGTAATTACGATCGGACGGTCCCAATTTTACGTGAATGAAAGTTGGCAGCGATCTGATGATTAATGTAGTTGTTGGTGCTGGCCCACTGGTGTTCAGCTCCACACCGAATCACAAAGACTAAAAAAACTGGTATTTAAATTATATGTTAAATATTAGATATACAAATTACTGACACTGGTATCACCTAAAAAAAACTCCTAAAAGGATGCTCTATCTTTCCCCGACAGCGAAATCTGTCCGTAGACAATCGGTGCCCTACCCCATCTTACCGTTCATTCCACGTATAACCCCTACCTCCGTTAAATAAACCTAACGGCGTTAAATGCTAGTTCGTTTTACCACTATAAATCCCCATGCTTCGATTTCGTTAATCTTCATCTTCATAATCATCGCGCTTTTCACTTGTTCTTGAAATTGAAGAAATGGATCTGAAGCTTGACGCCATGGAGCTTCGTCTCGGTTTACCAGGTACCGATGAGACTGAATACACTCAGCGGTCCATGAATTCGCTTCATAGCAAGAGATCTTCGGCTGAAATCGAAAAAAGTAGCGGATCTCCCATTCATAAGTAAGTTATCGCAATAATTGAGCGTTTCATTGTACGATGAATTTGACGTATTTGATGAATGTCAGGCAGCAAGTAGTTGGCTGGCCGCCGGTGCGATCTTACCGGAAAATCAACATTCTTCAACAAAAGGGGAAAAAAGGGCAACCAGAATCCGGGTCGGGTATGTTCGTTAAAGTTAGCATGGATGGAGCTCCGTATCTGAGAAAAATCGATCTAAAATTCTACAATAATTACACCGATTTACTCAAGGCTCTAGAGAACATGTACAAATGCAACCTCGGTAAGACTCGAATCTCTCGTAAATCGTAATCCCCCTTTTTCTGTACATTATAAGATGGGTTTTGGGGCATTGTTCTTCAGGGGTATACTCAGAAAGTGAAGGGTACAATATATCTTCATACGCACCAACTTACGAAGACAAAGATGGAGATTGGATGTTAGTAGGAGATGTTCCATGGGAAATGTTTGTTACTACGTGCAAAAGAATGAGAATCATGAAAGGATCAGAAGCTAAAGGACTGAGTTGCTTTCAATTTCAACAGATCTTCACTAAATAGGAGGTTTAGATCTATATAATAAATCTTCTTCCCTTTTCGTATTTAATAAGATGAATACGAGAATGGAAGACGATTTGTCTTGTTTGTTTCATTTAGTGTGTGTTCTTTCACCTTCTACTGCGTCTGGTTCAAATTTATTGCTGGTTATGTGTGCGTAGTTTATTTATTCTCATGTTGTTTGTTTGTCTGATTTTTTCTGGAGTGTAATCAATTAATTAGTTATTAATTATTATTCCTTTAGTTTAAGTCTTACCGAGGTTGCATTTGTACATGTTCTCTAAAGCCGATCCAAATCCGACCCGTTGCACCGATTTGCCCAATAAAATTATGGGTTCGGGTATATCCAACTTACTTTAAAAGTAATTAATAAAAATCTAATCAATTCAAATTAAATCTTAATTATTTTATATAATATGATTTATCTAAACTTATTAATCTATCACATCATTCACCAATTTTCCATAAGTTATTTCTATCAAGAGTTTTAATTTAATATTATTATGGATTTAAATTTAGTTTTATGATAATATTTGGGTTTTAGAATTATAATATAATTTTAATGTATTATATTTCATTTTCAAAATTTACATAATTATTAGTTTTTAAAAAATTAATAAACATCTAATTTGTAATTTTATTAATAGGATTACTTAAAAATGCAATATATTAAGTTTAATATATTTTATTATCTTTATATTTCTTTAGAGATATGGTTGTTTGTAATGAAATGACAAAAGGTTTTTTTAATAGTTATATGATCATGAAAGTAATTTGTAGTGTGTATTCTATATAATGAGAAAATGACTTGGGTCCCAAAGTTTGGATAATTTGGCAATTTTGGTTCCCAAAGTTTCGAGTGGCAAAAATAGTCCCCAAAGTTTTGATGATTTGGCAATTTTGGTCCCCAAAGTTGTGTATTTTCGCAAAATACGTCCCCAAAGTTTGCGAATTTTGGCAAAACCGGCCCCAAAATTAATTTTCGTCCGGGGACCTAATTTACCACAAATTACAACTTTGGAGACCAATTATGCAGGGGTTTTTGGCCAAATAGCCTTCTGGCGAATATTACTTTGCCAAATAACTTCTTTTGATAAATGATTGACTAAATAACCTTCCTTAAAAAATATGGACCAAATAACCCTTCGTTCTAACATTTTTTCAAAAATATAGACAAAATTACCCTTCTTTCTATATTTTAATAAAAATATATAAATAATTTATATATATTAATTAAAAATAGTAATGATCCGAAATTTCGTACCGATTTGGATCCGTACGAAATATTACTAATTNATTGGATGTTAGTAGGAGATGTTCCATGGGAAATGTTTGTTACTACGTGCAAAAGAATGAGAATCATGAAAGGATCGGAAGCTAAAGGACTGAGTTGCTTTCAATTTCAACAGATCTTCACTAAATAGGAGGTTTAGATCTATATAATAAATCTTCTTCCCTTTTCGTATTTAATAAGATGAATACGAGAATGGAAGACGATTTGTCTTGTTTGTTTCATTTAGTGTGTGTTCTTTCACCTTCTACTGCGTCTGGTTCAAATTTATTGCTGGTTATGTGTGCGTAGTTTATTTATTCTCATGTTGTTTGTTTGTCTGATTTTTTCTGGAGTGTAATCAATTAATTAGTTATTAATTATTATTCCTTTAGTTTAAGTCTTGTTTTGTACGGTAAAATATAGTAAAATAAATCAAGCCACAAACTAATTTCGTGACCCGATCCAAATCCGACCCGTTGCACCCATTTGCCCAATAAAATTATGGGTTCGGGTATATCCAACTCACTTTAAAAATAATTAATAAAAATCTAATCAATTCAAATCCTAATTATTTTATATAATATGATTTATCTAAACTTATTAATCTAATCATTCACCAATTTTCCGTAAGTTATTTCTATCAAGAGTTTTAATTTAATATTATTATGGATTTAAATTTAGTTTTATGATAATATTTGAATTATAGAATTATAATATAATTATATTTCATTTTCAAAATTTACATAATTATTAGTTTTTAAAAAATTAATAAACATCTAACGGGTTTGCGCTTCCGAGCCACCGGATCGGCCCAGACCCGATAAGTAAATGGGTAACTATGAATTGTTCTTTTGATAGGATTAATAGAAGTATAATCAATACAATCTCTATATATCGATGTTATTAATAGGATTACTTAAAAATGCAATATATTAAGTTTCATATATTTTATTATCTTTATATTTCTTTAGAGATATGGTTGTTTGTAATGAAATGACAAAAGGTTTTTTTAATAGTTATATGATCATGAAAGTAATTTGTAGCGTGTATTCTATAATTTTCCATTACACAATACACATGTATTTTTATATAATAAAAATAGAAAGAAAATTAATAATTATAGCATATATTATAGTAACTTTATTCGGAGTAAAAATATTTCAATTATTATTGATTGAGATAAAAATAATCTAGGTTTTTTTTGAAGTTAAATTAAAGTTTATCGGATAAATTTAGGATTTTAGATTGTAGACGAATATTTTTTGGGAAACTTTGGATCATATTATGAGTTAAATTGATTTTTGAAAATATTAAACTTATTCGAAAATATTTTATTTCAATTGAAAATAGAAATCATATAAAATACAAATTTTAACTTTAAATTGATTATTTAAAATCAATATCATATAAAATGTAGTTCATTATTATAGAAATTTATCGAATACCAAAATATACGATCTAATTTTAGGAATTGAATAATATAAGATAAAAAACATACGATATAATTGGACAACAAAATTGCAAAGCATTGGTTGTGTACAACTATCTTAAACGGACTTTTCTCCGAGAACGCCGAATTCGAGTCGGACTCTTCTATGACATCGACTCTCATCGGACACTTGTTGAACACGAGTCCGTTTTTTATATTTAAATTTATTATTATTTATTTTGAAATAGTCATTATTTAAATTTATCATTATTTATATATATTAATATAATTCGTTAATGTTTAAAAAATTAACGGTATATCGGTAGTATTGAGATATAATATAATTTATACCAACTATTTTGATATTTTATCGGTTTTAAACATTAATTATCATATATATTTATGATATTAATTTATTATTTTATATAATATAATTAGATAAATATAATTTTATTTATTGTTAATTATTAAGCAGGTTAACCACATACGTCTTTTTTTTAAATTTTAAATTTTAATTAAAAAAGTAATTAATAATATTAACGAGTCGAACTATTTAACAAATCTAGTATAATATAGATGTACATTTAGAAGGCAACAACCTACCGTGATTCGTCTTTTTCATATGGTTTTCAGCGCTGTAAAAGAATCCCTTTGCATTATGAGCAATCTCTGCCTCAATTATAGCTTCCAACAATACATCAGATCCCGTTAAGGAACCTATAAACAGTAAATTTACTTGGAATCAAATGAAACATTTGGTGAAATTAAATGAAATTTAGTATTTACCTTTGCGGGCAGGTAGTAGTTTCGCATGCTCAGCTGATATTGGAAGAATGATGAACTTCCCCGAATCATCCTTCAGTTCTTTAAGAACTTCATCAATGGAGTTTGATGCTGAGGGCAGGGACTCTGCTAATCTTGCATATGTCGTCGCTTCGGCATGAATTTCAGACGCTATAGAGGTTCTTGGAATGTGATCCTTGACAGCGGTGGTTTCATGGGATTTCACTGGGTTTTCTTGAGGAGCTTCTGAAGACTCCATTTTTTCTGAAGCAGAAGGAAAATAATGAGTGGGAAGAAGATGATTCAACTGAAAATACAGTGAAAATACCATGTGAATCAGAGGATTCGCTTGATATTTTATCAACAAGCCTGGTAGTCAATGAGCCAGGATTAACAAAGGAAATTGTTCTGATTTCATGGCGAATGGCTTCTAATTGGGCCATTGTATCTTGCAATTCCTTGTGCACCTGATACACAACGCATTTCCCAGAGTATGTTCAATACACAAAGCATTTCACAAAGAAGATAAACTGGAAGGACAAAATTGGATACCTGTTGTGCTTGGGATTGTTGCATAACACTATCGAATTGGCCGCGAACTATTTGAACATATCCAATAGCACGTCCAGCTAATCTACCAGCAGTTCTAGCAATGATCGGAAGATCTTTAGGCCCTAAAATCAAACAAATTAACCTAATTCGACGACGAGTACGAATCGAGAAATTATCACTTGTACGAGAATTGAGGGAAGGAAAATACCAATAACAGCCGCCGCAGCTCCAATAATAAGAAATAGTTGGGTGTAGGAAACTCCGAACATTCTTTCCGGCGGACCGAGTTACCTCCCTCCTCCTCCGGTGGTTTTTTTTGCAGATTTGGACTTCGAATTATCAAGCAACAATAGGTAAGCCCAAATACATTAATTTTAATTTTAAATAAGAAAAAACATATTGTCCCATTTTTTAGTAATAATAAATCATTAATACAAAATAAAAACATAATTATTTTTTAAAATCTAATATATCAAAACATATTGTCCTATTTTGGGTAGATAACATAATTTGTATAATTTGTTTATTAATAATTTAATAAACAAAGAGATAAAATGAAAATTTAGAGTCAACAACATGAGATAATAAACCAAATTATTCGTAAAAAATCACAATTCAAACACAAACGTACAAATCATTCATAAATTCGACAACCAAATAGATAATACGCAGACGATATAAAGGAGAAAAACATCACAGAAAAAGCAGTCTCAAAAACGAAGATTCAACGTCTTCCAGAAGCTACGGATTCTGCGGAAAATAGATACTTAACTCGTGATAGAACTGAATCATGTGCAGGATCATAAGGATGATCCTTTGATGGGATCTCTAAGATTGCTGGGATTGGTTTATTGTAACTATCCACCAAAAACCTTATCATATTTGCAACCTAGTAATCGTTCATACGTAAATGTTAATTACAAACTATACGTAAATGAGAAAAAAGATTGAATCTTACATATTGACTTATCAAAATAATCGCAATGTCTTCTCTGTTTGTGAATTCTTTAAATGCTTCTTCAACTTGCTTCACTGTTGTCTCTGAGAAAAAAAACTAGTGTATTACAGAGCTTAAAAGCTTAATTTTCTAAGTCCTCGATAACTCGAAACAATCTCCGTTTATTCAAAACTACTACCGTAACTCCGAATAAAAAACTCCTACATAGTATAAGAATGATAAGTATTTTCAGTTAACGAAAAAAGAAGAATGCATACTTGAGTCTACAACGAGGTAATTCGTCTTCCTCCTTAAGTCAACATTGCCAACACCTGCTAGCAAAAATCCGGTGATTGTATCCTACAAAAACAACCCGATTCTCCGGGAAAGTTAACGGAAGTACGGTACATGAAATAGCGTAGTATTTGGAGAGCACATCGTAATCAAAGAAGCAAACATAACCCCATTGAAATGGTACACTGAAATCGTATGCTTGTTAAGAAAATGTAAAGATTCATTATATCTGTAGAAAACAAACTACACTAATCTGTTTATGCAAACAAGATTGAATATTGACGAATTTTGGAGGAGCCCATAAGATTTGAAGATAATAAAGAATTAGTGCATCAATAAAAACACAGAAGAAAGGGGAAGATCGAAAAGAAGGGGTATAAAAACGTTGAATGAAGTACCTCATCAGCGATCATGGCGATGAGAGCCGAGTTACTGGTGCGGATCTGAGGTTTGTTTGCCATCTTTACTCTAAATCTCGCCAAAATTTAACACCAACAAAGAATTGAGAGCTTATAGCATAAATTTAACCAAATGAACCAGAAAAATGATCAATTGAATTCAAGAGATGAGGGGAAAATTCAAGCTTGATGCAAGCACCATCAAGTAACTCACAGTGAACAGAATAGCAGCGAAACTAAGAGGCAATTGTAATAAAAACCGTCATTCTTATTGCCTACCGATCAGCGCACATAAGAGGATACAATAAAATTCTAACCTGATGGGAGATTCAGCTAGCGAATTGTGTACAACAATATGAAAGAAATCGTGAACCCAAGATCGTTGAGAAATTAGAAAAACGAAGGCGTGGCTAGGCTCGCGGGACGATGGAGAAATTAGAAATGAACCCAAGAGATGGGTATAGGCTTGGGCGGGTCCCCGAACCACTGCCTATATACTTTTAAATTTTGATGCATCATTTGGAGCTTAGGTTTGGGCTGAACCCATAGCTTGAAATTGAATCGTTGACCAGGCCAAGTCTGAGCCTGCGGATTCAACCTCTAGCCCAACTCCATCAGAGGGCCAAGAAGATTTGATCAACGGCGATACCCAGCTGAGAATTCTTCATTCCCCGTCTTCGCGCATCTTGGAGGTCGACCTTCTTTTTCTAATCTTCTCGTGATCTTCGGCTCATAAAATCTTTCAAATAAGTCTCTTCTACTCTCCATTGAAATCTCCCATCAGGTTAGATTTTTCGGTGGTCAATAAGACTGACGGTTCTTGCATTATTTCTGCTATTGGTTGAGTGCAGTTTAATTTAATTTTCTCTGTTGTTCGTTGTATTGTTTTTATTTGTTTAGTTCGTGCATTTACCTATCTTCTATTTTGGTTTTTTGAGTTTGTGCATTGTCTGATCTTTATCATCATTTGTTTGGGATGAATACGGACTATTTTAGTTTATCAAATTTTCCACATATGCTTTGCTGATCCGCATTGTTGTAAAAATGTTAAACTTCTTGATGTACTATTGTCTATGATTCAATTGTATGTTTATTCGAAAATACTGAAAGAGTAAGATCATTTCATTTCTTTTGTCTTGTAGTTGGTGCACGATGGCTTACAGATGATACTTTTCCTCACAGGCTAACGGCATATCTTTCATGGGAACAGAAAATCCAGAGCGCCCAAGTTACCCAATTCGACCTCCTGCGGCAAGTTTTTCTGCTCAGCAACATCCAGCATCACAATCATCAGCCTTCAGAGCTGCACCGCCTATTGGCTCTCACTTTCAAATGCCCCCTTTTTCTGGTGGACGTATTGCTGGATCAAGTGCTTATACTGAACAAGTTAGACCAGGCTCATCTTCAAATGGGACACCCTCTTCCGGTTCTCAGCGTTTTCCAATTTCATCTACTAATCAAGTGTTTCCCCCTCGTGCCTTTGAAGGTCAAATTGGTGTACATCCACCAGCCAGAACTCCAGTTCTTGGTCCCCCTCTTGTTTCTCCTCTTCCACAACTTCAACCCGATTCATTACCAGTTGTTCCTCTTCCTCAAAACTTCATATCTGGTCACTATAATCAAAATGTACCTTTTACTGCTCAACAACTTCAAAGCTCTTCAGGGGGGCCTTTTGCTCGACCTTCTTTTCAACCAAGTGGTAGGCCAGCTTATGTTACAGGGTATTCAAATGCACCTTCAAGTTCTGTTTCTCAAGCTCCTGCTGTGGAGTCTCCTGCCATACTTTCAGAAAATGGAGGTTACAATTCATTCACATCTTCATCACCTTATTTTCCCCAACAAATGGTTTATCCTACTACCCCTATTCCAACTCCAGAAAGCGCCATCTATTCAAGGAACCATGTGCCGCAAATTGGTATGGGACCACCCAATTCCACTTCTCATGGTCTGGCGGAGGATTTTAGTTCACTTTCGATTGGCTCTGTTCCAGGATCTTTTGATGGAGGAATTGATGTTGCTGCTTTACCTAGGCCATTGGATGGTGACACAGAAACAAATTTTCTTTCTGAAATGTATCCCAAAAATTGCAGCTCTGTGTTCTTACGACTAACCACTAGTGGCATACCAAATTCTCAGTCCTTGTTTTCAAGGTGGCATTTACCTCTAGGTGTTGTCGTTTGCCCTTTGGCAGAATCTCCTGATGGGGTAAGCCTTCCTATATATTTATATTTGATCTGTTTTCGATGTTATTTCATCTGAATATCACTTCGTTTTCTTTCAGGAGGAAGTTCCGATAGTTAATTTTTCGATGACTGGTATAGTTCGCTGTAGAAGATGCCGTACTTATATTAACCCCTTTGTCACGTTCACAGACTATGGAAGAAAATGGAGATGCAATATTTGTTCGTTGTTAAATGATGGTCAGTATTTTCTGAAGTTCATTTTTTATATTTCAGAAAAGAAGAGGTCAATTTATTTTTTGATCCATTTGGAAATCCTTTCATTTTGACTTTATCTGGAGTAACTTGCATTTTTTATTTAATTGGCACTTTTAATACTGCCTGAATATGTGTTAATCACGCATATCATTTAATAACAGATAACCTCAAGTTTGGTACTATTATCCAAGCATGTTGGAGTCATGTACCTATTTATCATGACTTTTGTTTCCAGTTCCCAGTGAGTATTTTGCTCAGATTGATGCTGCTGGCCTAAGAGTTGATTTGCATCAGAGGCCAGAGCTCACAAAGGGTAGTGTTGACTTTATAGCACCGGAAGGATACATGCTCCGCCCTCCAATGCCACCTACCTATTTTTTTCTTATTGACGTATCATTATCTGCTGTTCGAAGCGGGATGCTTGAGGTAACCCCAATTCTCTTTGTGAACTGGAAACAGATTCTCATTCTCCTAAGTTTGTATTCTGATGTGTAATGAGATACTTTGTATTTACATCATAGTATAGATATGATTATGAAAATATGATCAGTGGATGTTTTGAGACTTACAAACAAGGACATGCAACTCGAATTGGTTATAAGACAGTTTTTTTCTTTCTTTTATTGATACTTAAATTTGCTTTTTCTCTTTCTGATTAACGTAATTGACCATTTCAATAATGCGTACTAGCGATGTTGTGCTTTAGAGTCCAACTTTTATCCATACAGATGGTGTCAATTGATGAAAATGTAAATAGCTAATATCCTGTCAAATGTATCATTTATTATTTATCCGGTTTTTTATTTAATGTTATCTATAAAACACTCTTGTAGTTGCTTAGTCTTGTGGTGGCTTACCACCTCATGTGTTAAAAGTTTGACTTATAAATTGGAATTGGAAATATGCTGGATGATATTTACATTCTTTTTCAAGTGTAATTATGCATTTTGCTGACTTTTATTGGATTCAAGGTCATGGCACAAACAATTAAGTCATGTTTGGACAATCTCCCTGGTTATCCTAGGACACGGATTGGATTCATTACATTTGATAGCACTATACACTTCTACAACTTGAAGGTATCTGATGAAAGAAAGCTTGTACTTTGTAGGACTTATGATATTGAACTATAACTTCGGCTTTTTCTTGTATCAGTCGTCCTTGATTCAACCTCAGATGATGGTCATCTCTGATTTGGATGATATATTTGTTCCATTGCCGGATGACCTTCTTGTCAACTTGTCAGAATCCAGAAATGTAGTGGAGACATTCCTTGATACGCTGCCTGCAATATTCCAGGATACCCAAAATGTTGAGTCTGCGCTTGGTCCTGCTCTTAAAGCAGCATTCATGGTTATGGTGTGTCAATATTTTTCTATTCCTCAACCTGTTGTTAGTAACTATTTGATTTCACCGAGGTCTTGCTGTTTCATTTTTTTATTATTATTTCCAGTCTTTTAGTATTTCTGACAATGTTTTCCGCTTAGTTACAATGATGGTGTCTTTTTTATTTTTTTTCAGAGTCAACTTGGTGGCAAATTGTTGATATTTCAAAATACTCTACCGTCACTGGGAGTTGGTCGCCTAAGGCTGCGTGGCAATGATATTAGTTTATATGGCACAGACAAGGAGCATACACTACGAATAGCGGAAGATCCATACTTTAAGCAAATGGCTGCTGATTTTAACAAGTACCATATTGCTGCGAATGTATATGCTTTTAGTGACAAGTATACTGACATAGCATCCCTAGGTAAGTGGTATGTTCCTTTACCTGCTTTATAATCAGGTGCATTTAAGTGGAAAAGTCAGTTAGTGCATTTCTGATGTATGGGTTTGTTAATTAGTATATTCTAATAGTTGATTAACAAGTTCTTCATTATTTGTTTTTGAAACTTTGTGGCTGCATAATACCTTTTGTATTTCACATTGGTGATTGCAAAAATGTGTTACGGGCTTGTCGTAGCTGGGTTAGTACGTTTATAAGAAAAAATGATAAAAGATGAATTTCGGTACAATACTTCTTTTTTTCATCTTACTTTTTTTATTCGATATAAGTGCAATTCAGTGTATGTGGATTCTCTGCCTTCACTTTAGAAGCATTTTTACCATTGTTCACTAGAATAAGCTTATGCATTTTATGTGATTCATCACAGGAACTCTGGCAAAGTATACGGGGGGTCAAGTGTACTACTATCCTAGTTTCTATGCAAGCATTCATAAAGACAGGTTGCAACATGAGCTTAGCAGAGATCTCACCAGAGACACTGCATGGGAATCAGTCATGAGGATAAGATGTGGAAAAGGTATATCTGTATTTAGGGTTTTTATTTGATCCGAACGAGTCGAGTTTCACTTGTTAGCGTTCGTTCATATTATAATTCGAATGGAAAAAGTTGTTCGAACATTGTTCATATTTCTAAAATTTTGTTCATCTTCGTTTTCGTTTTCATGTTTGTGTTCGTTTTTGTGTTCATATTCATTTGTGCTTGTATATGTTCGTTTTTTATTCGAGTTCATGTTCAGATCCATTCGTTCGTGTTCATTCAAAAATAGTATAAAAAATATTCAAATTCAAACATTTGTGAACAATGTTCATATTTTAAATTGAACTAAAAAATATGAATACGATCGAGTCGAATAGTATATGTTCACGAACTGTTTGCATTTCTTAACAAACCCTATCTGTATTACATTGAATCGATCGGCTTGATAGTATTTATCTTCCTATTATTTTATCTATCTTCCTGATTTTGAACTAATATATTCTCTTGTTTAGGTTTGCGTTTCACATCTTATCATGGCAACTTCATGATGCAATCCACAGACTTGGTGTCCCTCCCTGCCATTGACTGTGATAAATCCTATGCGGCACAGTTGTCTCTAGATGATACACTCTCGACAACATCAACCGTGTTTTTCCAAGTAGCATTGTTGTATCCTTCTTTAAATCTACACATATTTTTGCATCATTTTTAAAATGATTTTACTGATGAAAATATCTGTTTGTGTGCATTTTTAAATCAAACTTTAACTGTTGCAAAGATACACATCATCTTCAGGAGAAAGGCGTATTAGAGTGCATAACTCTGCTGCTCCAGTTGTTACAGACCTTGCACAAATGTATAGCCTGGCTGACATAGGAGCACTTGTATCTTTGCTCACCAGGATTGGTAAGGAAAATGTCACAGCTTATTTACCTTTCGATCATTTATTATTAGCCTCTTCTAGATCATCGAAAGGAATTAATGGAAAGTTAAAAAGTATGTGATTCATAAGTTAGTTTGTTACTAATTTTTTGCAGCCATTGAAAAAAGTTTGTCCTTCAAGCTAGAAGATGCTCGAAATTTTGTTCAACTCCGGATAGTCAAGGCTCTGAGGGAATACAAAAATCTGTATGCTGTACAGCATCGTTTGACTGGAAGGATAGTCTACCCGGAATCATTAAAATTGTTACCTTTGTATGGATTAGCTTTATTTAAGTCAGTTCCCTTATGTGGCGGTTATGTCGATGCCCAGCTCGATGAACGCTGTGCTGCTGGATTTACGATGATGGCTTTACCAGTTAATAAAATACTGAAACTTCTTTATCCTAGGCTTGTTCGAGTGGATGACATTCTAGTAAAAGTAAGAAATTCTTATTCTTGTAAAGTTACTCTATGACTTGGATCTGTGAACATTCTTTTCTCAGGCTGGAGAGTTCGAAAATCTTACAACGCGGCTGCCGCTTACGGCACAAAGCTTAGATTCCAGAGGTGTCTATATCTTGGATGATGGCTTTCAGTTTGTTATTTGGTTTGGAAATTCAAGTCCACCCGATATAGCTAAGAATCTATTTTGGGAAGATTTCGGAGATATTGATAGCTCAAAGGTTAGCTTCTTTACCATATGAATATCCCAAGTTGTTAGTTTTTAAAAATATTACTCCTAATTTCTGCTTCTCCACAACTTGAAATTGTTCACATCTCTCTTATGTAGTTCTATTTAGGGCTGTTATTCGATTCGAACCAATGTTTTCATATCGATTTTGTAAAAAAATATTAAAAAGATTGATTTATATTTTTTGGGTCGAACCTCAAAAACCTGGGATCCAACCCGATAACTCGGTGTCGAATGGTACCGGTCATAATACCGGTGTCACCCGGTTTTTGACGTACCCGGCGGTATGAGAACATTCGTGTTTGCGTTTATATTCATGTTCATTTATGTTTGGATCTGTTTGTTTTGTGTTCGTGCATAAATGGATAAAAATACTCAAATTCAAACGTTCGCATACATGCTAGTATTCGTTTGGATTTTTATTCTATCTCAGTTTTGTTGTTGTTCGAACAATGTATGTTCACATTTTAATTTGGGCGAATAAATACGAGTCGAACAATGTATGTTCACACTTCTTAACATCCCTAGCTCTATTTGCAGCTTTCAGTGTGTTAATTGCTTCCATTCTAAGATGCACTTTTCGTTGTTGTAATCCAGGTGATCCTTTCGCAGAAAGAGAATCCGATTTCACGGAAGCTAATGAAGATAATACAGAATTACAGAGAGAATGATCCATCGTATTTCCAATTATGCCATGTGGTGAAACAAAGTGAACAACCGAGAGAAAGCTATTTCATTCTCAATAATCTAGTAGAAGACAAATATGGTGGTGCTAATAGTTATCTCGACTGGATGTTATTGATACATAGACAAGTCCAACAAAATGCATGAGGTACACAAAACAAAACATAACACCTTTCTAATATTCTTCTTCTTTCACTTGCTTTAGAACTGCAGTAAAATCTGTTTTGCAATTCAAATACGAATACGAATACGAATACGAATATGCTTGAATATCTCTAGATTATGGTCAAGCGAATACGAATACGCTTGAACATAATCTGATTCTATGAATTGAATGAATACTATGTGAAAGCATGTAGTTTTTCTCTATGGTTTAGGGAATATGTATGTGAATACGAATACGAAGACGATTGAATATCTATAGAATGTATGATAAAATGGTGTGCCAATTGTTGAAGCATTATCCCACGTCGATGGTGGAAATAGAAATATTCTAGTTTATAAGATGAGTAATTGGTTTGATCTATCATTTTCAATGTGATTTACTTCTTTTATGCATTAGGCTACACGGACACTCTCCCGATCCATTGAATCCTGAATTTCTATATGATATTGGAGTTTTATGATGGGTTTTGGGCTGGTCCGTATTGGTTTAGACAGGCAAAAAACAATTGGTAGACAAATGAATGAATATTGTTGGTGAAAGCATGTAGTTTTTCTCTTGATTTCCTCTATGGCTTATACGTTAAGACATATCGTATTTGCAGTTCAATTTTTAGCAGCTTGATGATCATCGTTCCCGCATTTCGAACAAATATGGATCTTCGTTTTTGTGACATACATGAGCATTTGTGTGATGGTTGCATGTCTTTTAATGACAATAAGAGAATCTTTCAAGTCGTATGTATATTCATTATTCGGTTTGTTTGAACGATTACGATAGGGAATAACAAATCGGTATGTTTGAAGGATTGTTCAAATTGAACAATCCTTGAGAATTAATGATTGTTCTTCATGAACCTTTCAATTCATGTTCATTCCAATATGAATTTTAGTATATTAAAATTTAATATACTAAAATTAATTTTTTAGATTAAAAATTTAAAAATTTAAAAAAATATAATTTCATTCCAAGAAAATAATAAAAAAATATTATAATATCTATAATTTAATAAAAAAATAGGAAAATATTAGAGAAATAGTGTGAAATATGATAGAAAGAGTTTTTTAAAAAAATTCTAATATTTAATAATATATATTAAATATAAATAAATAATATATTCATTTCAATTATAAACGAAATAAAAAAAAATCAAATAAATTTCATATTTATATTCGAAAGAGAGAAAATTGTATAATTAACCCACAACTTACGAAGTGTGTAAATGTATGCCCTCAAACTTGCGAAATTGTAAGAATGATACCTAAAGTTATCAATGTCGTTTGTTTTTTACCCCTGACATTCTTACACCCGATTTTTCGTAAGTTGACCCCTTACAAAATACACAAATAAGATCAATTTGAAAAATTATACAAAATTTACCATTAATATTCGAGAATTTTGCATAAAATATTAAAAATTTGCAAGTTCATTAAAATGTCAATAATAAACAGTATTAGAAACTTAAGGTATTTTATATGCAATTAATTGAATTAAGATGACTACAAATGCATATTTTGACTTAAAAAATATATTATATTTACAATTTCGTAATTTAGATGACGTGTCCTTTACATAGTTCGTAAATTGAGAGATCATTGACAAATATCAACCATTCGAATGATCGTATACAAAGCAAACATTTCGAATATGAATGGTTCGGATCATATTACAACCCTACTCACTATAGTCTATACCTTATCACACGATCATTTTATTACCACATTACAAAACAAACCGACATAATTCCTCCATATTTTTCTATATTTAAATAAGTTTGCTTTGTAGAGAAGATTCGAGTAAGGTCTGGAGAAAAGGAGAACCGTGAATAATAAGTTTACCCTCAATAAAGTTCTTCCCCTCAAACGACGATCAAATTCGTGTTCAATTCAAAGTTGTATCAAAGAATCGGAGGATTTTTCACGATGTGGAAAAACGATATAGAAAGCGGTACCGAGCCGCTGTACCCGCAGATGCTCGAAAGCCCAGATCTCCGATGGTCGTTCATCAGGAAAATTTATTCAATAATCACAATCCAATTGCTTTTCACGATTGCTGTTGCTGCTCTTGTTGTCAACGTTCATCCTATTTCTCATTTCTTCACTGCAACCAAGGCTGGCTTAGCAATTTACATCGTTATCATCATCACTCCTTTAATCAGTAACCCTTCTGTGTTTCTTTGAAGATTATTTGTTTGATTAATACCTTTTTTTCTTTCCCAGTGATGTTTTTTTATATGGTTTTTTTCATAGCTTTATGCCCGTTGAGATATTATTACCAGAGGCATCCTGTAAACTATCTTCTTCTTGGAATCTTCACCCTTTCTCTTGCACTCGCCTTGGGATTAACCTGTGCTTACACCAGCGGTACATGAATTTGAATTTGAATTTGAATTTGAATTTACGTGTCCTGATCATCACAATAATCAATTTCATTTTTATAACAGGAAAAGTTATTCTGGAGTCTGCGATCTTAACAGCAACGGTTGTGATTTCTCTAACACTCTACACATTCTGGGCTGTAAAAAGAGGGCATGATTTCAATTCCCTTGGATCTTTCCTGTTTGCCGCTGTAATGGTTCTCATAGTATTTTCCCTGATTCAGGTTCGTAAATCCATTGAATTAATTACTCGTTGATTATATGAAACTCACTGCATCACAGATCTTCTTCCCAATTGGGAAAATTGGAGTAATGATTTACGGTGGATTGGCATCACTAATCTTCGCAGGATACATAATATATGATACAGACAATCTGATCAAGCGTTATTCATATGATGAGTACATTTGGGCATCGGTTGCACTTTACTTGGACATTATCAATCTCTTCTTATCACTCTTATCCTTTTTTAGAGCTGTTGAAGATTAGATAGATTGATACTGTGTGGAATAATGATTTGGATATTGCATATTGTGATCTTAACTTAAAATTTGCATATTCTGCAAAGATGAAACTTGTTTGGACAAAGCTAGTAAGAAGCTTGATGTGTTTTTTTCCTTTGAGCAACAATGGATAAAAGCCTTGAGACTCCTTGTGTCCACATTTCAAACTCTTTTGCATTCTTGCATTCGAATTCTACAGTTCCTCGGCCGTCTGTTTTGAGACCGAAGTATCGTCTTTGCTCTCCGTCTTCGAGGAGGTGACGGCCTGGCCAAGCTGGGATATCTTTGGTTACTTGTAGAACAACACCTGTGGATTATGAAGGAAGATGAAAAATGGCTTAAAATGCATTCAAGTTTGAATATAAGGTATGTTGTTGTACTTTTCTTCTTCTTGGTAATGGTTTTGCCTACGTGCTTGCTCTTCATCTTCAGCATAACCTGTATTTTGAGTTTACGTGAGAAATGTAATGAAGAAACTATGTTTTTTAGCTCTTGGGATTGAAGGGAACTTACGTTTCCACTTCTGTGAAGATACACAGAGACAATTTTCCAATGAAGATCACCTGAAAATCAACAAGTTTGTCATCAAGATCATCTTTTTATTGACTTATAGTGTTTTTTGATGAAGAATTATGATACCTTTTCTGGTTCTTTTTAGGAGTTCACAGCCACGGGCAAGCATTTCTTGATTGCAAGAAGAGAGAAAGTCTTCTAAATTGTTGTCATCGAAATTGTTGTTCATAACAAGTCCTTTTTCTATGGGAACCGCCGCAGCAACGTTCCATACTTCTTTCAAAGCTCTGGCTTTCAAAGTGGCGACGCCTCGGAGAGCTTTAAAAGAAAGGTTAGTAGGTAGGTACAGTGCTTTTATGGGGTTTAAAAGGAAGATGATTTACCGGTGGCGGCAGCGGCGGTTAGGGTGGAGATATCGCCGTGGGAACGGACATTGACGGCTGAGGAAATGGCTGACAAAAGATGATCACGATCGGCGCCGATAGTTTCCGCCGCTTCTACGCATTGAGCGGCGACCAATGTGGCGGCGGACGCCACCGCCATGTCAGTTTTAGCTATTTGCTCGTCTTGTCCTTTAGAAGATGCAGCCGCCGTTGCGGCAGCGATTGCAGCGACGGCAGCAGCAACTCCGGCGACTGAAACAGCCGCATGAATCTGTGCACTCTGAGCTCTTGTTTCCTCTTTCTTCTTCTCCCTCCTTTCCTTCAGCCACCTACCCACCTTCTTCCCACCTGGTGTGACGACTCCACTAGCACCGCCGGCTATATATCCGGCTCGTGGGGTACCGGTGAACAGTGGCTGTATAGTGTTCTTCGCATGGAAATACTGTTTTCATGAAAACAAATCACCATTAACATCATACTAGTAATGGAGCCTGATCTGATAAACACAGTATGTGAAGTCTGATAAAGCAGCCAAAAGCAATACATATAAGGGAAAAAAAACAGAAATTTATCTACTGTTATACTCAACAATCTTACCATTGGTAAAAAACAAGAACTCCCAGTAAAGTAACTTGGCGAGAAGGTGTGAAAAGAATCAAAAGATTGCATTTTGGGGAAGTCAAAAAGGAGATCTTACAAAGAAACAAAAGCGAAAATTTTGTCTTTTGAGTTGGGAGAGTGACAAAAGCATTCATTGTATCTTCAGGCAATTTTCTATGATAATTAATGCACAAATGTACAAGAAAGTAAAAAAAAAAAGCCCTGAAAAACATACCTTAACAACGTCTTCATATTCTTCAAAAGGTGAAATCGGAGGACTCTCATTTTCTTCATTGAGACAAGCATTCAGAGGTCCACTGCTATGTGAAAGTCTCCCTGATGTTAATGGAGAAATCTCCTGCATCATCATCATCATAATAACACAATATCCTTACAATAAAACGAAAAGGAACCATGAGATGAATAGAAAAAACTGACAGATTGTGACATGATTCGTTCGAGTATGAGCTGAGAAGTTGCAGAAGAAGCGAAAGAGAAGGTGTTTCTAGAAAGTCTAGCAGGCTCTTCATCAGCACCGGCATTCGCACCTGCTGTTGAGCCTGCGTTACCAGTAGAAGCTTTGAAAAGATTTAATGGCGGACTCTGATTCTGATGAGCCAGAGCCTTGAAAACTTGAAGCGCAGAGGCGCTCCATGACCTCGACAGAAAATCCATCGGCCCTCTTGGACTTTCCGGCAGCTGGGGTTCGGAGGAATCTCCCTTCTCCGCCCAGAGAATGTCCATTTTACTACAGCCGCTGCTTCTGTTCTTGTGCATTGAGGTTTGAACAAATGTGCATGAGCCTTGGCTGTTTTATAGAATCACTGAACTGTAATTAGTTTACTGTGAGATAGTTGCGGTAAGAAACACAAAGTAAATGAATTGTACCTTCAAAGGATTTGAGCTTCACGCAAGCGAGAAAAAACCAATCCAACGGTCAAAAGTATTTACAGAGAAAAAAAGCACGCTTTTCCTTTTCAAACTAGAACGCTTTTCCTTTTCAGGATTATGCTAACCTTTTCCTTTTTCTTCATTCCCACACAGGGATCCGAGCCCTCGTTCAGCAGATCATTTCACCTATAAAACATAAAGCAAAACTTCAAAGGTCCAAAATGCTAATCATAAAGGATTTAAAATGGTAAGTTGGATGCAAAATTGAAGAAACTCATTGTATTCAGACAAGCACGCTTAAGAACAAGACAAATAAGAGGTGAAACAACAGTGGTGGTCAGGATCAGTCTGTCCCCTTAAACATTAACATCATCTACGACAAAAACTGGCGTGCCTTGAGGAATTCAATCAGCAGCATTCTATTGAAAAATACTGACGTTGCTTCTTCATCTTTCCTTTTCTCACTCAATTTCAATGTATTGTAATCTTCCCTCCAAGGACCATAGTGTTTGGACAGTACAGAGTTTATTCCATCTGTCTGTCTTCCTATGGGGACCTATTCCACAACCTTTTCATAAGTTTCTCTGTTCTTGTGATCTTTTTATGGTCACAGATTAGTGAAGTAATAATGAAGATGTTGATGTTTGAAGGCTTACAACATCTGACAATAATGCCAATTATTCTCATCAAACTCTATGTACTCAAATTATTTTAGTAAAACTAATCCTCAAATTTGAGTATCGATTTCACCAAAAACATACTAGTTTTGACATACAAAATATATAGATCAATTTTTGACAAAAAATCAAAATACGGGGAATAATTTTGGAAACAAAAAACATTAAATACTAGATTTGCTAAAACTAAGAAAACTTGGGGATCAACTTTGTCAAATCATATATGATACATAAGCATGGGGTTCAATTAATCATGGAAAGTGCAGATGGAACATAACATGCACTATGCCATGGTTTCTAGTTTAAACAAGGAGCTAACCATAGATAACTGAAACAAAAAGCACTTTGCAAAGAAAAAAAGCTGATAATTCTTTACCTGTTTGGCTGCAGGCCACTATCTCCATAGTATTGCTTTGTGGTTGCTTTAGCAAACTCTGCGAATGTCATACCGTCCCTCAACCTTGAATGCAGAGAAGGGATGATCTTGTGAATGCCTATATTCCTTCCGTCAGGATCAAAATCTTGGTCATCAGAAGTTAAGTACTCTGAAGGGTAATTCGAAAGTGAAAAAGTCTTGCTCCAAGATGGCTGTAAAAACACAACGAATGTTTCCCTACTGATATTGGCTAGTTTCATGGGTCTGAGAACGCTGTGAAGAGAAGCACGAAGCTTTCCCTTGGATAATACCTCAGCTGCCTCTCCCACCTGAATTATGAAACTCCCTTTTGCTGCTTTCACCAACTGTATACGTTTTAGCTCAGGATGAAATACTTGAAGATTTGTGTGCCCGTTTGGTGATTCACATTCATGTGATTCGATACCAATAGATGATAAGAACATTGGTGATGTTAACACGGTGAAAATCCCATAATCGTAGTGCCATTGTTGCCAGAGATCAGAGTGTTCATCTTCTCTTGATTTACAGTCTTTCCTTGTTTTGATCCTGGATTGTTGTTTTTGTGTTGAAGCTTCTCCAATGGCGGAATTATCAGCAATGGAGTGGTAATGTATCAAACGACCCTTGGCTGAACCACATTGCAATAAGCTCTGCTCCAATTCACAGCCACCAATGAAATTATCACAGATTCGTGCAAACAAAATCCCCAATTCCATCATATAGAACCCTAATTCTTGAAATTTAGATCCAAGATCGTTGAATTCTTCATCATCAACAGCCGCCGCCCTATCTTTGAAAGCAAACCCTTGGCCGTACTTCATTTGCCTAGCGAAAGACGATACTGTTCTATTTGCATTCTTCAATGGCACATCACTCCCCACATCATGATCCTGAATAACAAAAATACGCGTATAAAAACAAGCAACCGACGAATCGTTAAAATTACTCAATCGCATGATTCAATTCTAACCTTAAGAACCCGCTTCCGATTATCACTGTCCAGAAGAGCGAGCTTTCGAGCCAATGGAAGGAGCGTTTTAGGAAGAGTTCGTGCCTCGGGAACGCCGGAAATTGATACGAGTCCCGAACCTCCACGGCCGAGGTGATGCATTATTGCCTCAGCTATTGATTCAAGCCGTTGGATTTCCGCATCCGCCAGTGGTGACTCCAGATCCGTCACCAACTTCTGAAGATCCGAATATGCAACCTCGTAGAGCTCCAGGATTTCTTCCATTAGGCTGGCTGTTAAAAAGTCCTCACAAAATTCTTCCAAGAGAATTATTCGAACAAGGAATTGAAATGCCCTCACAATCTCTTAAATCAGAAACCCTAGAAATTAATCCTGATTTCAATCCAAGAACAAATATCATCATAAACACCAAGTTGCTGCATTTTTCTAGATCCTTTTATTACCTGGATACATCACATACACGGACAAGGCAGAAGAACTACAGACAACAGAATAACAAATTCTAAAATACACGTAGAAATACAAGGAACACTCAAAATTCAATCCTCATTGGTTGAAGGCTGCAGGCAAGCACAAAAAGAAGCCTTCTTTCCAGTTCTTCCGCTTCTTCCATACAGGTAATCTTTCAAAAGAATTCTTCTTCGTATTGAAAACTTAGTTTTTCTTCCATTTTCATCATCCATAAGCTTAAGCAGCTCAAGTTGTGAACTTTGTATCTCTAACTGCAACCTTCCAATTTTCTCAGACATTCGACATGCTTGCAGTGACAGCTTCCTCCTCCTACCACCACCATCTTCGACATCAAAGTCGAATGAGGCAAAAGATTTTATGTCGAAAGAAGACTTGTTATCAATGTTTTTCATCAACCTGTCATTAACATCAAACAACTTCAAGGTGGCTATATCAGCTTCTTCAAGTTGTCTCTTTAGAGCTTCACACATAATAACAGCTTTCCCTCGTTTTCGTTTCTCCGTAAGGTCGAGTTTCCGCTTCAGTTCTTGGATTGTTGTTTGGAGAGTCACCAGTTTCTGAACATCTGAATCAAGCCTTTGCAAGATCTTACCTTTATAAGCTTCTTGAACTGAATCAGGTGACTTTTTGGAGGTTTCAAGCATGTGCAACTTAAGTTCCTCCTCTGTAAATGACTCCGTTGCGACGACTTTTTCCGTCCGAATTGGTGAAGAAGCTACTTTTCTGGGCATTCTAAAACTGGGGTCTGGATCAGAGGTTTCCCATAACTTCAAAACTTGATTTTCGTCAAGCATTTTTCTGTTGCTGTATCGATGAGACGATCCATTTGAGACCTGATCAAGCACAATATCTTTAGTCAAAAGAGCATCACCAGCAGCCTCAGTTATTTCTGATTTTGACTTCATATTTTCAACCTCATTCTGTAAGATCTCAAGCTGCTTCTTTGAAGCATCCAACTGGGAATTCAGATCACCACTTTCTTGAACCATACGGTCATTTACGGTGACTACTGCATTAACAGCCATCTGAAGTCTAGCCCGAATATAATGTAGATCATCAAATAAAGCACCCTGTAGCATATGGTTTTGATTTTCTTTCAGTAGAATTTCGTCTGGATCATTCCCAACATCTTCGCCCTGAAATTACACGATATTATTAAAACACAGAGACTTGCAATGGTGATAATGCATGATAGTTTAATAAGTACCTCCAGCTTCTCGTTTTCAGGATCTTGAAGCTTCATGTGTATTTTAGTGTGGTCCTCTAAAGATAAAACCAATTCCTTCAATGAATCAATCTCTGGAGCAAAAGCAGCCAATTCGGTTTCGAGATTCTCGTTTTGATCCATATAGACAAGACAAGCTTCATGAAGCTCATTACACTTTTGCTCATAGAGAAGCTGACTGACCATGACATGATGCAGTTGATTCAAAAGAGTGGAAGCTCCACTCTCCAACACATTTATCTCTTCAGATTTGTTATGTAACTCAACTTCGAGGCTTCGGCCTGCTTTGCGCAAGGCATCATTTTCATTCCACAAATTACAATTATCTACTGATAGCTTTAGGATCTGATTCTCCTTTTCATCTCGTTTCGTTTTGACCTCATCGTACAGCAAACTCAGATCTTCCACTTGTTTGTTTGACTCAAATTTATCCTTCTCTGCTAAAATCAGTTTCTCTTCTGCTGACTTAAGTTCTAGAACCATTTGCTGCAACATTTTCTTTCCACTTTCATTCTCATCATTCAACTGATTTTTCAACAGTGAAAAATCCTTGGCTTCATTATTCATCTTTTGAAGCTTCTCCTTGTGATGAATAATTTCACTTTTAGCTTCTTCCAAACTTCCTTCAGCTAAGTTCAAATTTCCCAGAAGGGAAGTTTTCTCGTTTCGGAGATTTGTTCGATCCGTCATAACTTCTTGCATCATGCAATTTCCTTCATCTGCAAACATTTTCAAAACGAAAGAAATGTTTTCGAGATCGAATGCTTTAACGAACAATGCATCATTTTCCTCTTCAAGGGCATTGTTCTTTTCCTTCGACCTTTGTAATTTGTTCGTCAATGATACTTTCTCAGCACAAAGTTCTGCTTGAGCATCGTTTAGCTTCGAACCCAAATCCTTAATCTTCCTCAGTTGAGCTTCTTTACAAGCTTCTTCCTCCTTTAATTCAGACCTTAATTCTTCATTCATATAAATCAGTTGTCGAATCGATGCGATGAGTACAAATATTTGAACATACGCCTCAATCTTCTCCTCATAACCTGCATTCATGGACTCCTTCATGTTCTGAATCCTACTCAACATCAGGTTAAAATAGACATGATCCTTCTCACCTTTACCATTGCTCACATCGAGAGCCTTCAGTAGTCGAAAATTCCCTGCTCTCAGACCTCTATTTTGATCAACCAGTGCCTCGATTTCTTCATTCTGCTGAAAAAAAAATCCTTCCAACTCTGAAATCTTGCTCCCTAACTGAAGTGTTTTGTCTATAAGTTCTAGATTCTCAGTGCAAAGAGAGTGGTTTCTCTCTTTCAACTCCTGGCTAGCTATTCTGAGAACTAATATCTCGAGGTCGTTATTTATAGTTCGATCCATCACCTGATCAAGTTCTCCTTCCTTTCTTTCGCATTCTTCCCGCAAATGATCTATCTCGGTTTTGAAACCGGTAAACTGAGTTTCACATATACGAACATAGTTCAAATGCTCCCGTTTCTCGACATCCAAATATAATTGCAGCTCTTCCACTTTAGAAAGATTTAACTCCTTCTCTTTCTCAAGAGTAAAGCATCTTTTTTCTACTTCTGTATAAAATTTCCCAAGATTTTCCAGTTTCCCTACTACAGTTTCGAGCTGAAAAGTTAAACGATCGTTATCGGTCTTCAGTCCAGCCTTCTCATTTACAAGCAACTGGAATGAATCTTCCAGGAATTTAGATTTGGACATTAGAACTTCATGTTGATGCTGTAAGTCAGATAAGGAGTTCTCTAAAACTGTATTGTCCTGCGAAAGTTTTTCGAAATCCCTTTTCGTTTCTTCAAATTCCACAGAAAGGGTATCTTTCTCGTCGAGAATAGTGGATTTTTCATGTAATAAAGATCGCAAGGAATGTTCCAAATTTTCGATCTTCTCCCTGGAAGCTTCTAAATCAGCATTCAAATCATATAATGATGTTTCCAAATGGGAGTTTTTCTCCATAAGCTGCTCTAGAATTGCCAGTTTTAATAGAAGAGCTGATTTCTCGGTAATTTCGTTCTGACAAGCTTCGTGCAGACGAGCGTTATCGTTCTTCAAATCTTTCACCGATGATTCGAAGGATTCTGCATTCAGGCCAACAGCAAGAACTTGATCCAGAACTCGTGAATGCTTCTTGTTCAAGTCATTTATATTTTCTTTCAAGTAATCTATTTCTTGCTGCAATGCATTTCTTTGATCGAGCCTCAATTCGACTTCATTCTCTAGCTTTCCTTTTGATTCTACTAAGCTCGAGATCTCATTCTTCATATCCTTTATCGATAATTCAAAAGAAGCATTTAGTTTCTTAAACTCCATAACTTCATCCTGTAAACTTTGTTTCTCAGTCTCCGTATCCTTCAAAATCAAAGCTCTACGCTGAAGATCAGAAGCCATAACTCGAAGCTCTTCTTGAGATTTAGCATGTAAATGCTGCAATGTTTGGAAAGCCGTCTCAGCCTCGGAAAACCGCAGTTTTTCTTCCTGTATGCAAGCACAAAGTTTCCCAAGCTCGTTCTCCTTCTCCGTAAGCTCGTGACTCTGAATTCCCATTTTCAACATTAAACCTTCAAACTCCATATGAAGAGACTGATTTGATTTTTCTAACAGAGAAAATTGCTCTTCAGCTCCCTTTAGCTTCACCTCTCTATTTGCAATCTCAAAACTTAGTTGCTTCGCCTCATCTTGAGCGATCTTCAGTTTCTCCTCCAATTCAGATATTGTAACCAAACATTGCTGGTATTTCTGAACCGCAGTTTCTTTTTCCCGAGTCAAATTAGTAACAGTTTCTCTAAGAACTTCGATTTCACTTTCGGCTTTTCCCGCTCTCTCTTTAAACATCTTTGAATCTTCTTCAACGAGGTGTAATTTGTTCTCTAGGTTCGATATTGTATCCAATGACTTCATATATAGATTGAGAGCAACATTCTTTTCAGATTCGATCTTATCGAGTTCGCTTTTCAAATACTGCGCTTCACTCTCAGCAGAGTCGACTCGTTCATCGAGTTTCCGAGCATCTTCTTGCAGCTTTGTTATCTTCTCCACAGACTGCTGATAGTTTTGAAGATTACACTTCTTTTCGGCTTCAACTTCACTCAGTTTTTTGCTTAAAATGATGAGTTCAGATTCAGCTTTTTTACCATGATCAGAAAGAACTTTAAATTCGTCCTTCATTTTCTCGATCTCGGCTTCGAGCTGAGTCAATTTATCCAAACTTTGCTGATATTGAGACAAACCAGCTTCTTTCTCAGTTTCAAGCTTAACAATGGCTTCTTTTAAAGCCATAATCTCTTCAGAATCATGATCCTTCACAAGCTTATTCCCATTACTGTATGTTTTTTCTTCTTTCTCTTCGATCTCATCGAAATTAAGACTTCTTCTTGCATTATCAACTGACATGAACTCATCCTTAAACCCTGCAAAAACTTTTCTCCGAGCAACTGTATCAGAATCATCCGTAAACTCTCCGTTCTGTTCGAAATAAGAAACAAAAATAGACAACTTCAAAGAGAGAATCTAAAACAAATATTGTGGCGCAAAAATTGCTTACTAAGTTAGATGAATCATTTGAAGTTAGCGGTGAATCATCACCGAACATTGTCTGAACTTGATTCGGAAAAGCTTCTTCCATCGTACGATGAGCATGACGAATAACTCCGGTTGCATTGTCGTACCTTTCGGCTAATGCTCGATAAGCTCTGTAAAACTCTTCTACTAATTTCATAAGCTCTGGCCGTTTCTTGTAGTACATTTCCGCCCTTCGAGCAAATGAATCGGCATCTTCTTCAATGAGCTTTATCATCAATTTTACTTTCGAATCCATATCTACATCATAAAAACACTTGTTGGGATATAAGCACATTTGAAACTCTAAAAAACTCGAATCGAATGTACAGAAATGCACACCTGTGAGATTTTCTTGAAGCCATTTCGAGTTCTTCGGGCTAATATGGCTATCCCACCACCACGAGTACATTTTTCTGCTCTCTGCTTTTGAAAATTTTCCCATTCTATCCATAATACAAGAAACAGATGTGAAATGGGATAAGCTTAATCAAAGAGAAGAAATTGGAACTCCTCTTGGTTATCTCGCAAATGTAGCTACTCCGGTCACCGGAGATTACTTTCTGGATTTCTTCGCTTTCAAACCTTTATACCAAAACGAAAAAATACAGCAAAATAGCAAATGAGCAAGAGCTTATCATCATCAGTCTAACAAAATCCTATTTTCCTCAATACCATGCTTTTACAGAGATTGAGTTCTACAAGTCAAATCCTAGCAAACTTCCTAAATCGAAGGAGATGCAACAATTTAGATCTTGCATACCCACAAAATAGATTTCATTACAACTATATCAATTTTCTAACACAAAGGGCGCAGTGAGGTCAAAATTGAGTACCTAATTGCTCTGCTTCACTCCGAAAGTCTTCTTCTCGTTCCAAAATTTTACAAACAGTAAAATCCCAGAACTGATTACCGCCGATCTGGGTATACACGTAATAGAATTGCAATCTCAGATCACAGAAGTAATTGGGTGATCATCAACCAAGTTCTCCGTAACAGACGACAGCGGCAAGAAAATGTACAGGAAAAGAGACAAATCAACAGATCATACTCCACTTTTTGAAAAAACAACCACATTAAGACACCCACATGGGTCTCACAACGGAGACATTAAAACAAGAGGCAGAATAGTTAAAGAGAGGGGATAAGNTCGTGCAATGGGAGACGAATCATTATACTTAACATACGATCGTTCCCCGTCTATAGCCGATGTAGGGATTCGCCTAAGGTGACCTCTCTCTCGCACCCCCGAGGGGACCTCACATTGCACGAGGCATTTTCCCTAGCAAAGTGGCAAGCAGAACGTTAGAACTGGAAAGTTAAGCGTGCTCACCCTGGAGCAATTCAGGGATGGGTGACCCACTGGGAAGTGTGGGAGCTAGAGAAAAAGTAAAACCGTGAGGACTAGGTGGGTGTCATTAGGGTCAGCCTAGTCCAAAGCGGACAATATCGAGCAAGCGAAAAGGCGGGTCGTTACATCAATCTTTTCATACTGTTCTAAAATTCCGCATTGGTTCGGAGCGGTACGATTGGTATACCTCCGATATACCAGCATGTAATAGATTTTATTTTTTTAAAAAAATAATATTTAATTAGTTTTTAGGGTCGAACCCAAAAGAAACCGGAAATTGACCCTAATACCCGGTACCCGACGGTACCAAAAAAAATAATGGTGAAGCCCGATATTTGACGTATCGGACGGTATACCATTCGTTATGAGAACATTGAGATTTATAATCAATCTCTCATACCTTGCGTAGAGTCTACCTTCAAAATTCAAATGTCAAAAGTGGTATAAAAAAATAAATAAAGACATTTTAGTCATTTCAAAAACTAGAAGTGGAAGTTGAAATTAAAAATAAGATTTATATTGTTTTTTATTTATAGTTATAAAATTGAGAAGTTGAAATTTTAATTTACAAAAATAAAATAAAAAATATGATATATTTTACAATTTCCTTAATTTCTATTTCATTTAATGAAAAAATTGAAATATAAATTGTAGAGACATAGCCTTAGAATAATTAATCTATTATACCTATTTTATTTGGATTTGTATACCACTACTCTCTCGTAATACTAATTGCAAGATCGGTTGGGGTGACGAATCACTTTAAACAAAATCTAACATTGGTTGTAGAAGATGAACGATTAAAGATTCAGTATATTTTTTGTGGACAATTAGTACGACGATTTTACCTACCAGGAACAATACTTGTACGGATTCTATGAGAACTAGAAAGTTAATTATCCTCGTTGATCCTTTGATGGGCACTAAGAAATTAATATTAAAGAAAATGTAAAATATTAGGGTTAATTTATAAGTTATGTTGTAATATAAAATCATCACATATTGGATTATTTATGAAAATTGGATTAATTATAAGAGAAAATGAATATCATAATAATTGATTTATTTAAATATTTTATATTCTGATTTTTTTCCTCTTATATGTTATATATATAGACACTCTTCATGTAAATTTACTTAATTCTAGTAATTCAACAAGTTCTATGCATCGTTTAAATCCAAAGTTTATAATATCGTATTAGTTTGAAATGAATGTTAATACAAGGATGATGTTTCATGATATAATGAGTTTGTTTGATTCCTCGATTAAAATAGTGATGAGTTGCTCAAATTGTGATTTTTTTAACACACAAAATAAAAGAGAAATTGTTATGTATTCATCGCTAAAAAATCACGATTTCATCACCGCTTCTAAAATCAGCAATATCATCATCGTGTTTTAATAAAGGACTAATTTACCCTTATAATAATTATAATATAATTGTGTTTATTATTTTTTTATATATAATAATATATTAGTATTTTTACATAAATCACGATCATGATACCATAATTTTATCAAATATATTTAAAAATTCACGAGAATTATGTCCCACCAGATATCACTACATCTCAATTTTAAAATATTGAACCAAACTTTTGTGTTTCTTTTTACGGGTATCAACAGTCACCAGATTCTAATTAGAATATCAATTAGAAATCCAATTTTAATTTATAATTGTTATGGAGACAACTTATACTGAAAAACGAATAAAACACATAAGAATTTTTACGTAAAAAACCCCAAAGAACGGGAGAAAAACCATGGTACCGAAGAGAAAATCCTCAATACACTATCACGGTGAATAAGAGTACAGAGTGATAACAGAAAAAGACCAATAATAGGGGGAACAAATCACAAACTAACAGGTGCAAGCAAAGATGCAAGTCTCGTCTAGTCCTAAACTCAAAGGGTCGAACCCAAAATGTGAAATTCAAGTTTAACTCGAAGTCGAAGTTTCTGGCCCTAGAAGAAGAACCATTATTTATAGAATATTGCAAAGGTTCGATCATCCTTTAACATTTTCTTATTTCTCGTCAATAGCTGTTATGAGATCCATTAAAATGAGAAATGTCCCCTTGAAGCAGGCCTACCATAATGTCATTAATTTCTTTAAAACTCAGAGACATATTGAATACGTTAGGAATGCTTTGAAGCCAGCTACTAGACCCGATCTTATACAACACAATGTCCAGGATCGATTAGCCATAAAGGACCGTTCCATCACTTAGCGGGTTGTGGGCAGTTTGATGTCTCGATCAAATCCTCTTCAGATTAGGATGGATCAAGTTTTGAAGTGAACTAAATTTGGACTTAGTTCATTTCCTACTACCAAGTTTAAGGGTTCCCTTAATAAACAAACCCTACTCTCTTACAATGAATAATTGACATTCTTAATTTTAAAAATAACGAAAATAATTGATTCGTTGTCAGAACTCAATCATACTTGTGACCAATCAAATGCTTGTTTTGGTTTGCCTTATCTTTATATTTTCTTTTTCATTTTAAAATGATTAATTAATAGAATCAAACTTTCATTATTAAATAATGCGGGCCCCCTGATAAAGCTTTAATTCTTATAGAATATTATTGTTAAACAAATATGTATATTTAATATTATCTAAGTTTTTTACTTTTATTATTTTAAGTTCTTAATTCATGCATCTTAATGCAACCTCTGTACTTCACTCTTATTAGTTAAATTCCAGAAAAAAACTTAAGTTGGGCCCACCTAAAGTTAATGGAAATCTTATTTTAAATTGCTTCACTTATCTTATATATTATATTTTTCAAATGTGACTCACAAAATTTTAATTTGACTTTCGTAATCCTCATACTTTGATAGTTTTGATAAAAACGGTTCACAAGGCTTCCAAAATTTGGCAAACTCGGTCCCCGTATAACAAAATTAGTCTCAAAATTTGAGGAATAATTTTATTATGCACATTAAACTTTGAGTACTATTTTTGTCATAGTTTACGAAGTATGATGATCAATTTTACCAAAATAGCAAATTTTTAGGTATAATTTAACTTCAAAAACCTTTAGGACTAAATTTACTAAAATGAAGACATTTTGCGAAAATTTATCAAATCATATTCAACACTCACCGCAATTTGTAATGAAATTATTTCCTTAATTTGTTCAGAAGATTAGAACCGATGGATTTTTTTATATCGACACCGACTCGTTAGATCGATTCGATTCGACAAGATTGTAAGGTTATGATTTTCAACTCATCTTGATTTTTAAATAAAATAATATTAAATAAAAATAAAATAAATAAATAAATGTTAAAATTTATTGATGATCGCATAAACTCCAAGTTCGCAACCATAAATATTTTTTCAAATTATTTTACAAGATGATTTAGATTCATTAAAAACGATTGTTGATGATTGATTCCACCTCCTCCCAAAAAACATGCACCTTTCGATTTAACATGGTTTGCGCGAATAATCCACTGATAGATCGATTATATAACAATGTCGTGAGAACACATAAACCACGTATCCGACGAAGAACATATCGAATTAATGGCGAAGTCAAAACTACATCTTTTGTGTCAAGTGTCAAGCGTCAAGTGTCTGAAAATCCGACAAGGGTGCGTGCGAAAAATCGGAGTATCGAGGCTGGATACGTTTTTTGTTTCAACCATTTGTCATGATACCAAGTAGAAATCTATAGGAAATTACATATTAAGTTTAATATATATGATCACATTAAATTATTTAATAAATAAATTATGATATGATTCAGTTATATTATATTTTGAATTTTCTCTCTATTATGTGATAGTTATTTTTTTATTTCAACAATAATAACAACTTTTTTACATTTTTTACTCTAAATCAAATCTTAAAAAAACACTCAAATTCGGTTTTTTTGATAGTGGAATGAGCCTCTTCTTGTTGTTTTGCATATATATCCACAAAAGTGAGTATTTGCAGATATAATCATCTGCCTCTTTACAATCTCACAAAAAAGACATGTAGATGAGTATATATGCAAATACCCACTTTTGCAGTGGATATTTCAGCAATATAGACAGTCTTTTCTAGGTTGAATAATTTTCGGAAACTCAAGTTTGATACCATTTTAGTTTTCCCGGCCGCGCCGCGCTTTATATAACTCATGCTTCTTCTTCATTTTAATTATTTGAGTATTTTTAAATATAATAATTAACTTCATATTTTATGTTACCAACTAATATATCATTGGATATATTACACCCATTGGCGGGGACAAATACAAATTTCTAACTTATATAAAAATATTAATATTTAATTCCTTCATTGAGATTTTTTAATTTATATATTTTATAAATAATTTGTTATTGGGGACGAATTTATCCATTAGTAATCTAATAAATTATGCAAATTGCAAAATCTCGAAGTTTAAAATGATTAAATATTATTTTTTTATAACGATTAATTAATATTAGAGATATAGAGTAAATAACACAAAATATATAAATTTTTAGAGGTAATTTCGTCTAGAATGAGTGAAATTAACAATAATACAAACTTGAAGTACTTAATTTAAAGTGTTTTAAAATAAGGGATAAAATTACGAATTTTGAAAACTTAAAGGAATAAAACTGATGACCAATTACCAAAATTAAAAGTCCCCAAAATTACAAGAATATACCTTTATTCTTGTAATTTTCACATAAAAATCATTTATCCCTAATTTACATAGCAAGTTCTTCATTTCCCATTAAAAGTACAACTTAAGAGTAGAGATGTCAAGTATATAACTTCAAATTTATATTCACCCCAAATCCACATTGGGTTTGAATATTCAAATCTGTGTCCTATCCTTACGAATATCCGCTCCACGATGAATAATCCAATCCACGTAAAATTTCAAATAATAAAAAATATAAATAATTTTTTTCACTTTTTCCACACATTTTTTTTTATTTTTTTATAAATATTTAAAATAAAAATAAAATATATTATAAAATATATTGTTTTTATTTATAAATATATCGAAATTTTAAAATAATGTAAAGAAATATCAAATTTTAAAATTGATAAAAATAATACAAAAATTGTTATAATCAAACAACTAACTCAAAAAGTTTGTAAATATTTTTCTAATATTTATAATTACATATTTAATCCAAAGATTAAAAATAATTATTTTAAAATTTTAATATATGTTAATGTTTTAAACATGAATGTCGTTTTTATTGATCAGTTAATCTTAAAATGTTTAAAAATATAACTAAATTTTTAAATCGTGTAAATAACATATTTATATATTAAAAATTACATAAATAACACTTTAATCTTTCGAAATCGATTACAAAAAAATGAACGAAAAATCGTCATTTTATAGTCGATGTTCATTAATAAACATCTGTAAAATACACAATTTTTAAATTTTGGACATTATTTTTTCATTATACTTGGTTATTAAATAAACGAAAATATTATGAAATAAACATAGTTTTATAAAATTGATAAAATAAATTCTTATTATTATAATTTATAAATTTAATCATAATTATATATCATGAATACAAACATATTGACTTATAATATATTTTTAAAAAATATTAAATATAAAAACTTTAAATATTATATTAAGTTTGACGAGTAGAATGGATATGAACATGGGTATGGATATGAGTTTGAATTTGCGTTTGAGTAGAAATTCACATTCACTCCGCTCCACGACGGGTTTATTATTTTTAAGCGATTGTCCTCCCATACCCACCAAAAATCCAACCCTTACGAGTAATGTAGAGTAAGATATCCATTGGATTGAGTTTTTTTGATATCCCTACTCAAGAGGATATAAGCGGAAATTAAAACCACCCACGTGCGTCAAACCATCTCAATAAAAATTAAATTAAATTAAATTAAATTCCCATAAAAAATATAGATGAACGATGAACACTTGAAAGATCAATTTCCAAATACACCTGCAAACCAAAAAATCAATTAAATAAATTAACTTTCAATTTAATTAGATATATATACCTTTGACGGCACATTTAGTTTCGCATTTGAATCCGCAGAAGATATCGATGTTGTGGTCAAGGCTGCATTTGTGTTTGCACCCATCTAAGCAATCGTGAAATACAAACGGCCGCGCGTTTACGCCATTCGCCGCCGCCAATATCGCTACCGCGCACAACAATAGGAAAATAACTCTGGTTCCGCCTCCCATTTTAATCACCTTCTTCTGTTTCATTAAGTTTCGTTTGGTTTAATAGACGGAGAAGACGTGAATTTGTGGCCGTCAGATTAGAAATGCTTATTCACCATTCATAATTTAAAGATCCGATGGCAACAAATCTTTGAAATTTCAACCGTTGATTTAGTTTACACATTCATGGATTATAAAACTAAAAGATATCCAAGTTCAATTCGAATTTGAATGCTATGTATATCAACAAGAAACAAAAAAATACAATAGTTTTAACGTGCAAACTCGAAATCATGAAAAACTTAAAACCATATAATGTTGTGTCTTATTAGTGCTTGACCGAATCGAACTGATTCATTCGAGTTGGTTCGAACGAGAAACAAAAAAACACAATAGTTTTAACGTGTAAACTCGAAATCAGATAATGACATGTCTTATTAGTGCTTGACTGAATCGAAATGATTTATTCGAGTTGGTTCGAATGAGAAACAAAAAAAACACAATAGTTTTAACATGTAAATTCGAAACTAGATAATGGCATGTCTTATTAGTGCTTAACCGAATCGAACTGATTCATTAGAGTTGAATCGATCATTGAACATCTTTTTCTTACCTTATAATATTAGTATATGTTATGGTCCCTTTTTAGGGGGTANTTGTATGTTTTATTTTTCGTTATTTTGGTATTTTAACGGTTATGAATAAAAATTTCTCAAATTATAATGACTTGATAATAATTTATTAAAATAACAAAAATATAGATATTCGAATAAAGATATACTGATGAAAATGGAATTGATTATTTAAATAATAAAATAATGTTAAGGAAAGAGAATGATGATGTGTAGAAAAAGAAAATTTTGAGGAAAGAGAATACTGATGTAGAGAAAGAGAAAGATAATGTGAAGAGAAATAAATGACTGTCCGGAAGGATATGGATGTGGATGTCTAATACTAACTTTTTAAATCTATAAAGTAGGTTCTAAGTCATCACATCAATTGGGCTGGATTAATATGGGCCTACAAAAATCTAGGCCCATTAAAAAAATCACCCAATCCAATATGAAAATATGTGAATAGATACATGATGGATCCATTCTACGAAAAACAATTTTTTTAATTGAATCTTATATTAAATTCATAACTTCTTCCGGGTCACTCAAATACGTAACAAGGAATAAAAATAAAAATTTTAATTTCATATACGATTCATTTTAGCATTTTGATAAATTTTACCTGTAAGCCTTAGACACTTGTTTCTGCAATCTGTAAGAAACCAGATAAATGGAACAGTATAGTATTTGTTCTTCTTGTTGCTTTGTTATGTTGTTAAATTTAAATGCAAAGAACACGAAGAGTTTTACGTGGAACCCGAGTACCGGGAGAAAACCACAGATCGATGATCACTCGATCAATCCACTAAATCAACAGAGAAAAATTACAAGTTGAAGCAACAGCAGAAATCATAGCACATGTCTGCTTTACTGATAAATAGATTAGAATCAAAACCGATCTCCATGTCGATGATTCTATCAACTCTTCCAGAGTTCAACTCTCTTATCAGTTTCTCACTGCAACAACACTTAATCCTCTGTCCAGAAGAAGACAAGAACCGCCCCCTTCACTATCTCTGCATTCTGTTATATTGCTCCCTCGTTTCATCTGCTTACTAGATCTGTTCATGAGCCTCACCCTGGGCTTATAACTTAGTGATCTAGCTAACCTATAGCCCGTATGCTGGAAATGGGCAACAGCCCAACATTACCTAATTTTTTTTATATATTCATTAATCTTCTCAAATTCAAATATTTTTTATTGACACAAAATTCGATTCAAATCATTATAAAATCAACTCTTGAGTTGGCGTAATTACTCTTTGAAATTTACGATATATCACTTCGATATACCAAAAATTTCAGATGTATCGATTTGTAAGGTATTTAAATATTTTTTGAGTGGGTTGGGTAAGAATTTACCCGGTTGAAATAGAGAAAAATGAGATATTAAGTTTGTTGAATTTTTTTTATTCTTATTTTTTTATTTAAAACAATATAAATTAAATATAAGTTAAAAATTTGAGTATTTTTTATAAGTTAATAATTTAATTTATTAATCGTGTACAAATGTGATATAGATTACATTGTCAAAATACGTTGTTATTTTTAAAATGAATTTTGGATTCGTTTACAGAACATCTCACCGTTTTCATTCTTATTATGATAATCCAATTTCAAAATACGTTATAAGTTTCATTTTTAACCGCAAAATGATATGAATTCCTCATTTTGAATTCATTGAATACATTTTAAAAAATCTCTGACCAAACTACCCTTATAACTAAATCCCTTATTTCTAGGGGTGTTCACTATTCGCTAAAAACCGAATACCGAACCGTTTACCAAACCAATACCGATTTATAAAATCGGTTCGGTATTCGGTTTTTAAATTTCGGCTATTTCTGTTTCGGTTCGGTAAAAAAAATCGGTATTCGGTAAAAAAATCGGTATTCGGTAATCTACCGAATTTAACCTTCTCTTAAATTTAAAACTAATATTTTTGTATTTAATTATATAATTAAATATATTATTATGATTAATTTTATGTTTAATTTGATTAAATTTCGGAAAATTCGGTATTTCGGTAAATAACGAAACCGAACCGAAGCAATTTGGTATTTATCGAACTTACAAAATTCGGTTCGGTATTCGGTAGCTAATTTTTTGAATTATTTGATATTCGGGAATTGAAATTCTGTTCGGTTCGGTATTTAACGAATGAACACCCCTACTTATTGCTAATTAAATAAATATTGTTTTCTATAATTATAATGATAAAATAATATTTTAATATTTAAAATGCATTCTCATAACCATTTTTTACATAACATCATTCTTATTTTATTATTTAACATGCACAATATTATGAAAATTTTATATTGGCAGTGCTATGTAAAATTTTTTAGCATAGCATTGTCAGTGCTATGTAAAAATATTGAGCTGGTATATGGCATAGGTATGGGTTTTAAAAATATTGGGTGCAATCAATGCGTTGTTATAAATGTACAGTTTGTTGTTAAATATTAAATTAATAAAGAAACGCGCTTTTAGTTTTAAAAGCTTATATTACATTCATTGCCGCTTCTTTCATCTCACATGGCGGAGAATCTCATTCTCAACACCGGATCTTCATCCAAACCCGACCCGACCCCGTCTTCCTCCGACAACCCAAATTTCGCCGCTGCATATTCAGACAAGGAATCCGGGACCACAACGCCGGACTTCGCCATAGCAATCGCTTCACAGCGATTCTTCTTCTCATCTCCCGGTCCCTCAAACTCAATAATAGATTCCTCTTCTACATCATCATCCTCATCTTCCTCTTCCCGACCAGAAAACGACGCCGTTTCAGGATGCGTTGTAGCGGTTCCGACCTACTCACCGGACCCGTACGTCGATTTCCGGCGATCAATGCAGGAAATGGTGGAGATTAGAGAAATCAATAACATTGAAGAAAACTGGGATTATTTGCATGAGCTTCTGATGTGTTATATTTCTCTGAACCCGAAGAAGACGCATAGATTCATCATCGCCGCCTTTGCCGATCTAATTATCACACTAATGGATTCTCCCCCACCGGAGAAACACAAGATTATTCCGATTCCGATTCCGATTCCGACAACGGTAACTTCCTTCTCGATCTCAAAATCCTCATCATGAATAAATAAATCTCAGAACTTGTACTCATCGGAAAATTGTTTCCTTGTTATTTTCAAGTTATTTATTAGTATTTTTGTTGAATTTGTTTTTATTAAAATTATATTTAATATGTTCATCAAAAATAACTTTAAAGGTGTGTATATCTTGTATTATATCTCTTGATATATTTCCATCCCATTTTCGAATAAATTTATACTTTAAACTATTATATGATGAATAAAAATAATAAATAAAATTTTACGAATACATTTAATTTAATTGATGTATTAATTCATGTATGATCGAATTTATACTTGTTAAGAATAAAAATCTACTTTATGATTTTTATGTATCAAGTGGGGATACTGCTAGTATTCGGTTGCCGTAATGAACGAAAAACAAGAAATTATACGTGGAAAACCCGAGAACTGGGAGGAAAACCCACGGGACACCAAACCCAGGAAGAATTCACTAAGAATTTTCAATCAGGAACTCTCCAGAGAGATTGCTCTTTTATCAATATTTCGACATTTTTTTTATAGAGAGACATTCTACATATTTTAATTGTACATAATCTAATCATAATCTATTATGATAACATCGCAGCCACCTCGAGCCGATTTACGAAACTTTTGGGCACGCCGAAGCCGCACACCACCGTATGGAGTAATGATGCAACCTTCGTTGACGTTTCCCCAGAAGACGTTGATCGCACACCCATCTTCACGATCGTAGCAATTCATTGCCGATCCTGCATCGCTCCATATGATACCGATCGACTGATTACTGGTTCTTTCGTCCGATCAGTAAAATGATGGTCAATCAGACATATCACTTGATCCTGACCGTACTGTCATAAATCATGTATTAACAATATTAATGCGCATGAAGAAATTGAATAAAAATTCATTTTAGGTATCTTAAATTTGAATAAAAATCATTTTATATACCTCAATTTTTTTAAAAAATAATTTATATTACTCATATATCGTTAATATTTTGTGTATATATAATATATATTTATAAATGCGATGAATGTCATCATAATAACTTAATCAAATCTTTTAAAGACTTTCTCTCTTAATATCATTTTTTCATGCTTCAAGTCATAATTTAGTCTAAAACTATATAATTTCAATGGGTTTGTTTGGTATAACTTTTTAAAATTGCGGTGTGATGAGATGTGGTGAGATGCGATGAGGTGTGGTGAGATATGATGATCGTGAATTTTTAAATATACTTGGTAAAATTGTGATATTATGATCGTGATTTATGTAAAAATACTAATATATCCTTATATATAAAATAATAATTATAATTAATAGAAGTAAGGGTAAATTAGTCTTTTCCAAAATCACGATGAGACCACAGCTGGTTTTAATAACTGTGATGATATCGTGATTTTTTAACGATTATTACATCGCAATTAAGCTTGTGTTTTGTGTATCATAAGAAAATCACGATATGGACATCGCACCTCACCGCAGTTTTAATTTGAGTTCAAAAGAAACCCAATATAAGGTTGATTCTGTACCATGGTTTAATAAACGGATAGGTTGAAGATAAATTAGAATATTAATTATTGATGAATAAGTTATTTGATTATTTTATTTTAGTGGGTCAGATAGAATAAATTAAAAAAGGAAAACAGACATGCCTTAGAATGGGACCAAATTAACTATTCTAATGAAATAGTAGATAGGGAAAAGCTGTACGCCTAGTCCCCCACCCTCACACTACTATTTTAAATTTCCGGCATACCGAAAATTTTGAATTTATCGGATTCGGTCGGTATTTTACGGTATATGTGTTTTTTCGGGTCGCTCCGGATTTTTTGCGGTTTGTGTCAGGTTTTATATTAAATAAAATAAAATATGAATATTTTATAATTTATTTTATTTTAATATTCCGGTACGAATTCGATACATATCCGGTATACCCTAAACATATCCGATATACCGATCTAATGAGTTTGTCCGGTATATTGGCCGGTACCGGTTTTTAAAACATTGCGTTAAACAATCAGATTCATTCAATAAATGTTTTTAAACAATCACCCAAATTTGATATTCATATATTTCTATTTTTTTGATAAATTTGGTCTCCAAATTTTATAACTGTGGTAATTATGATACTCTTAGTCTTAAGTTGGATGCTTATACTTTCCATATTTTGATAAAACTTATTTTCAGTTTTAATCTGTTACAAATTTGGTCACCAATATTTTCAATTTTGATAATTGAATTTCATAACTATAATAAAAGCGCATTTAGTTCTTGTAGTTAATAATTTGACAAATTTGGTCTCTAATGTATTTAGTAGTCTTTAAAGTTTGAATTTATTGATAATTACAATTTTAAATCTTAAACGATAATCAAATATAATCAATGATTTCATACCGACTATTACGTGAAACCAGGAGACACCATTATTTTGGAGATAAAATTTACCAAATTCTATACTTTTGGGATGAATAGTGAACAAAAATTCGAAGTTTGAGAACTACGTATAGAAAACAAAAATTTGGAGATCCAAACCTCCATCTTCACGTTTATTAGATTATGTTGGGATGATTAAAAAAATTAAATTACTAATTTAAAAAAAAATACATCATTTTTTAATTTTTTTTATTCTTACTTTGAAAAATTCCATAAATACAACATTAATTAAACTCTAAAGATTACTCACAAAAAATAGACGAAAAAACACTAATGTACAAGAATGATTTTTAAAGAATTTTAAACTTTTAAATTCAGATAACATTATTTTTACACTATTTTAAAGATAATCTAAGTGATTTTCTCTTTATTTATGGTGGTTAGAGTTAACATTTCTTGAAAGAGTGATGTTTGCCCACGGCTCACAACTTACGGGCTGTGTAAAGGACATGTCTTTCAAGTTACGAAATTGTAAATATGATACACTCTTTGATAAAAAATATGCACTTATAACCTTCCAACTTCAATTAAATGCAAATAAGACACCTCAAGTTTCCAATACCGTTTATGATTGATACTTTAATGAACTCGTTAATTTTCAATATTTCATGAACAATTGTCGAACATCAAGGGTAATTTTTGTATAATTTTTAAACGGGTCTTATTTGTATACTTTGTGATGAATTTTCAAACGGTTTTCAACTTACGGAAAATCGGGTGCTAAATGTCAGGGGTAAAAAACAAACAGTATTAATAACTTTATGTGTTATTCTTGTAATTTCGTAAATTGGAGGGTATACCCTTTATACCGCTCGTAAGTTTGGAGCTAATTATACATTTTTCTCTTTCTTGAAATAAAGCCCGAATAGAGTAGTGTTATATACCACTATATTACTATAGTTTAATAATATGGATAAAATTTAACAATAAAAAACATGGAGAAAGAGAAAAAATCATACCCTACTACTGCACTGCAAGTTTTGACCCGGCCCCTACAATCACAATGGAGAATTCACAAACAATGTTTTAATACGAGTCCGTATGAACAATACGATTCGTATAATAGCTTCTACCAAATTATATTAAATTAGATTTTTATGATTGGATCTAAAAAAATCAGGAAACCGACACTAAGTTCTGCGGAGGATACCAATATTGGTACTGACCCGGTACTGATAGTGCCCAATATTTGATGTAACGGATGTTATAATCACATAATATTATCAATATTAACCTCTGTCGCTTTCTTAAACCGTTCACCCTCCGCAAATCTCTATTCCTCTCCATCGCCACACAAATCATTCCGCCATCTCCTTCTCTACACTCAGATTCACAGAACCAGAACTGAATCTGTTGAAAACAACCCAAATATGCAATATCTCACTCTCCTTCACATTCTCTGAACTCCTCTTGCTTTTTCTGCTTCCTATCTCTCTCTCTCTCTCGAAGAGTCTCAACGTAAAAGAATTCCTCGTCCCTTAATAAAGTAAAAAACACACGCGAAACGCACTCCCCAGCCAGAATTGACGGCGTCGATTTCTCTCTTCTACAAGAAACACAGATTTACCATTGGATCAATATTTCATCCAATAGTCCACAATTATCATATGCCAACATGGCAAATTATTCGCCACGTGGCTTTGATGATCACTGATAAGGTTACATTATTGGGATTAATATATTACAAAACTCCCATTTAGTCAATTTTAATGCTTCACGTGGGGGGTTTCTAGAGAACTGATCAGAAGGCGCGTTGGTACACGTATCCATTACGATGGGTCCCATAGATAAATGAATTTATTTCACACCCAAGTAAGTGAAATCATCTTAATTTTTTAAAATACATAAAATAAACTATTATTATAATATCAATCAGGAAAACATTGGGATTTAAAAATTAAATATCATTGTTTCTAAAATTGAAGTCTTACTATTTTTATATACAAAAGAATATTAATATTTAGTTCAAAAACACAATATCTATTCGACTTCATTAATTTACCATTCTAACTTGGTAAATAAACAAATTTGGGAAGAATGTTAATAAATTCATTATTTCACCAAATCAGTAAAGTAATTTTTGCTGCACCCGAACAAAAAAACACTTGTCGCTTGACATACATACAATTTAAAAGATCACTTAAGCTATCATAAAAAAACAACAATAATCCTACCAGTTATACTGTATGTATAAAAACAAAGATAAGCATACAAAAAATCATCGCAAATTAGGGAACCAAACAAACGCATAAAAATCATGTAAATTTTCGATATTATGTGAACTTATAGTTCGAGACAGTAGCATAATCCCATGACTAAAACCATTAGTGCAAGTATGTCATAAGTTACGTGGTATTCATGCTACTGATTAAACACTTGAAAACTAGGAGAACTATAATAACTTACCGTAATCAAACCTATCGTACACCGGAACGTTGGACGGGACTGGAGACCCTGAAAGTTGTGATAATGAACAAATGAAATGTGTTTTAAAATGAAAAAACTGCTTACTCGAGTTATGTGTTGTTCTCCTTTGAAAATCGTAATGATTTTGACTTGGAAGATGCTCTAATTGAATGTATCAAAGGAGCATCATCTTCATCTTCATGTTTAACGCCATCCTGCTCAGATTCACTTACAGAATCTTCTTCTCCACTTGAATCTTGGCCTTCGAAAAGTTTCTTTCCTTGAACATTCTGTAACTTACGAGGACGACCCCGACGCCGGACACCTGTGCCTTCTTTTACATCTGCAATAGCATAAAATTGCATTCAAATCAGAGTATTGCGGAGTTTATAGTAGAAAAGGAAATATGTGAACAAAATAAGACGAAACAACAAATCTCAGAAGGGAGGGCAAAACTTCCTAAACTACACCAAGCATAGTACTAATGGACAAGGAACCATGAAGACTACACTAACTTAAGATATTCGAATAGCTCATGGATCCGGTTGAGGCCGTAATAAGCACATATTTATAATATGGCTACAACATTGCGTTTTTACGGTATGACAGTGGATAATAACAGATAATTTCCGTGAAAAAAACTGATTTTGTTTTAAAAAAGGGGACAGAGTGTGTGTAGATGTCAAGATAAAAATAGAAAGGAATTTTTACCTTTAACACCGTCTAACTTTTGAGACTTCTCACGAAGAGCGTCTAAGAAAGTATAGCAGGCACGCCACGCACTAGGATCCTTGTCAGTTTTCAAATTTTCAACTTGTCGCTCAACACCAACCATACTATATAGAGAAATTGTGAAACAAGAAGTGAGCTCAATGACCATAAAACACCTAGTAACAAACAAAAATATCCAGTCCAGCAAGTAGCCACTTTATAATGTGCATGTCACAATAACAGTTCAGAAGGAAGCACAGAATTGTGAATTGAGTTAAAAATGCACAAATCTATCAGGAAAGAAAATAAATGGAGATCTCTTCTATGAACTTACATTTCATGCATGTCAATTGCATGTAGTTTAGTTACAAAATGCTGCACTGCAGCATCCAGGAAAGACAGCTGCTTCGGAGCATCCACAAATGCATAATTTATGCCTTCTTTAACAATGTTCAAAATTTCAGATCTGTACTTGTTTCGAGCAGCACCAATGTATGACCCAGAAAGCCGTATTGCAAGATCTTTACATTCCATGAGTGACTTTTTTGAAAGTGGTTCACCATTTTCTAGCACATTCTTTCGATAAACCTAGAACAAGGAAGATAGTATTGGACATCACTGCCACATTCTTGTATCGCATAATCTAAATGACAGAAAACATATCATGAAACCCTAAACACCACAAAATACTAGATTCACTAACAGCCCAATAATGACTCACCCGTTTCAATGATTCCAGAAGAATAGCTGAGACATCACCCTTTTTCTTTAAGGCAGTAAGCAAACTCTTAACAATTTCACCAACACTTGATCCATATTTATGTAAACGAGAAACAATCTCTGGAGCCAGATGTTCCTGCGATTAGAATAGCATCCCGAGCTTCAGGAACAGGAATGCTTCATTATATATGCATGCTATACAAACTAAAGCAGTTAAATGGCCTTTATGTGTTCTTATTTTTTGGCAGGTAAGAAAATGAGAATAAAAAATGGAAAGCGATCGTGGTAATTGGAAATATGTCTAAATATAATCTTCAACTGAAATAAAATACAAATATATAAAATACTAACCTTTGGAACTGAATCTGTAGCCACCAACTTGGCCAAACCAAGCATGATGGTATAGGAATTAGTGTCCTCCGCGTATTCTCCACCCGTTTCTTCATCTTCTTCATCATCTTCAAATTTGGAGAGTAGACATGGTGATTAGAAAAGAAAAATATATTTAAACAAGATTCAGGAAGCTATATGATAAACAGCTGATGGCAGCCATACTCGATGAAAAGTTCACTGGATGTACCATTTTACATGGAAATGTTGGTCTTTTATCAAACAATTATCTCAAAGCAGTTCTTTTAAACCATCAAGTATAGCTTAAACAAGACTCGAGGAGAAATTATAATGCAATCATAAAAATCTATGAAACAGAAAGTGAAAAATGCAGCTGTTACCTGAAATAGTGACCAGTGGCTCACACACATTCCAGTACTTCTCAATTAAGGATTTATCTGGGGAGTAACCTAATACATCCAACTTTGTTGAAGCGAACTTAGACCTCCTTAGCAAACACCAAATATCTGAAAGTATGCCACAAACCTACCAAAACATCCATTTGAGCAGTTAAAGCCAAAAAATACAATTAAGTACACCCAAGAAAATCCTCAAAAAGAGTGCTCAAGCAAAAAAATTGCGCACATGTGTGATGACTGATCAATTCAAATAAACTTCTTACTCTATATGCCAGCATATTTTTAGATCCTTTATCAATTTGGACTCTATGACTAACAAGAATTTGCTGAAGTTGTTCCAATAAGGCATCACGCTTCCCTAAAAGTGAAGATAAAGATGCCTCTGAAACTGTATCACTGGAGAGAACAGAGTGCAGACACCAAGAAACATGAAGCCACATATTGAGAAGCAAAAAGGCAGCAACCTGTATGCATAGAGTGAGCTCATCAGCTAACATTCAAGAGGGGAAAATAAAAGTGTGCACTTTCTGGCCTACCTCATCATCAATGTTGGTATAACTTTTGAGAATGCTTGCAAAGTCATGATATGTGCTCTCAACGGGGACTTTGCGTGAAAGTTGAAGTTCATACAACCTTTTTAGATTCACAAGCAAAGAGTATTCATCGCCACCATTCTGCCGAACATAAAACATGTGAATTTCAAGGGGTTGTTTATGCCTGAATAAAGAATATACGTATACCTGAACATCTTTTATAGCAGATTTCAATTTTCGAATCAACTCATCCTCAAGCTCCTTGACCTGATTTTCAGCGAAGTCTTGCAATTCTCCAAGGCTTTCACCAGCACAATATTTTATTGACTTCACACAAGATCTCAAAACATCCTTCTCTCCATGTTTAAAGAACACCTCTCGAATAAGTTTAAGAGTAGCCTTGAAATTCTGATAAAATGAAAGGGAGGCCATATATATTATGTACTATGCATGATGATAATACCAAGAAAATTATCTCAAATTAATGCACTTACCTGTTCTTGACGCTTAAGAGAGTAATGCTCAAGATTCATGTGGAACATAATTTCAATAAGTGGTGCAACTTTATCTTTATCAGAGATAAATTTGCGTAAAAGAAGAGGATATGTCTTCATCATTGCAGATGTAATCTCACGTTTGTTGGTCTCAAACATATCCTGGCAATGTTAGAGGATCAACCAACTTATGCAAAGAAAAGTTATGATCCAAGCTGAAGGATATGATGATTAAAAAAATAAAAAATACATGACATAAATATCACCTTTTGGGCCTTGGTTTGATGTAGGTTTCGATTGTCAGGGGCAGGGACAATCCTTTCACCAACTGCCCTCCTCACTGATGCAAAGAAAAGCCTAATCAAGTTTGTGGCATCCATGTCATCAAGCTCAGCTGATGGGTTATCTTCCAGTATCATATTTATAATGCACTTCCAATCCTGGGAATTGCAGACACAAAAATACAAAGTGAAAATCAAAGCAAGTAATGGAGTGATTGCATGCACAACATTCCAAGGAAATATTCTGGAATTTAGACTCAGAAAAAACCTTAAACTAGCATTTGACTTTACGTTCTCTTATTTCTAGTCCTTTCATTAAACAGAAAAATTAGAAACTGGTCCTATTAAGCAATATCATTTAGCACCACAAAAGATTTCAAGAAATGATTTTAAATTATACAAATAATCTGAATTACTTATGACAATTTACAGTTACATACTTTCATGGCCTTCATGTAATCCCAAATATCATCAATGACATAGGAACTCAATACAGGGTCAGCTGAAAATTCTCTTAGTATCTTCAACATTCTGCCTATATATACCTCTGAAGGTTCAGAATCCATGCCTGGAAACAGATGCAAGACAAAATAGAAATTCCAGTAAAATAAAACATGCATATACTGAAAAAATGATAAAAAAACACAAGAAACCTGTGGGGCGAGTTCTGGAATCATTAAATTTCTGAGCAATCAAATGATCATATACTAGTCCTCCAATAGCACGCCTAACATCTGGTGGGTCATCAATTAATAAGTCATACAAAGAACCTAAATCTTCATCAAGAACAAGTCTATGTCTGCATCATAAAGAGCAACCCAGTTATGTCACTCCATGCGATAAATGTTCGTATGAGCCAACACCTGATGTTTTTCCATTCACATACCTTAATAACTGTTTAACAAGTCCTATAGCGCAAACTGCTACAGAAATGTCAATATCATCAGCAAGCTCTACCATCCGTTTTGAAAATCTCTCAGTGAAAAGGTTAAGAGATGGCACATTATCATCCAACTCATACAGATTTTGCAAGGCTAAAATAGATGCCTTTCTGACTCCAGCACTCTGCATGTTAGATCACAAGAAAATTGTCAGTAATTAAGAAAAAATGATATTAAATCACACATACCAACATTTTAAATCATTAATTTAGTACTTACTTTGTCATTTAATGTCCAGCCTAGATATTTTAAATACAAGTCCCGCAAGAAAAGAGAAGGGTATGTCAATATCCACACTCCAAGTGACTCAATACATGACATTCTGATATCAGCATCGATATCTCGGTAACGGTGTACAAATAACCTAAATATCCAGTATTCAGAAACATGACAAGAGACAAAGTGTATAAGATGTAAAACAGAAAAGCGAACAACTTCAATGCAGGATACCCTGTAAATATTTTCCGCATCATGTCTTCCATGGAAGTAATTTTTTCGTGAGCCATTGATAGCCTTTTATTAAGTGATTCAACTCCAGGCCCTTCAGGATTTTTCTTCTTCTCAGCATTTAGCTGTCTCTGAGTGGTTTCCCTCAGGGAACCCAGCTTATTAGCAACACTGATGAAGGCTGAGACAAGTTGAAGTCCCATTAATGTGGCAATCTGACGATAGAATCTGGGCGGAGTGCTGCAAAAAAAGAAAAATATATGAATAAAACTTTAAATTTAAGTGAACCACCCATCATAACAAAACAGAAGGAACTTACCATGACAGGGCTGTGATGTAGTCTATGCACCTGTCAAACAGTGGCTCATCCTTTTCAAATAATGGCCCATCCTGGCACTCACTAACGAGACAATCCAAAAAATAAAACAGATTATCTTTGAAATGCTTTAGGTCCCTTTTGGAATTCTGATAATCTTCAACATCACCCTACATAAGTGTTAAGAAATTTACAACTTGTCTCTGATTTTTATATTTTTTCTTTGTTGAATTTTGAACGGTGAAAATAATAAAATTGGGAAAAAGGATACTGCTTTGGCAATTTTAACCAGCGCAACCACAACATCATCAACATCAGTCCTGTCAATATCCTTTTCCTGAAGACAATATTCCGCTCCACATGCCTGCAAGATCACAATATAAAAATAAAGCAAGAAGACACAAAATTATGCTCTACATAGAAACTCAATGATAAAACTTAACATATCAACCTGAAAAAGCAGAGTGAAGAGTTCAGCCATCGCAGACTTTCGGATTTTTTCATACTTTTCAACCCAACATTTGACTACGTTAGGAATCTCTTTTACATCACCCTTAATAGCATCTGCAGAAAACAAAATGAATTGCTGGACACAGAAGAATAATCCAATCAAAACTTCAAATGGTTAAAAGCTTTGGACATGTCCTACATTGAAACTATATTTTTTTAAAAAAAAGTCATAAAAAATATCAGAAGACGTCATGTGAACAAACCCGTGCGACCAATGACCAACAAACGAAACATTACATGAAATTTGTACTCGCGAAACTTCATGTACAAGGAAAAATCGAAGAAGAAGGATGTAATTAGAACAAACACAGCACCTTTGTTTTGATTCATGGCTCAACTAACGAACATCAGACTTCCACAAAAACAAGAAGAAATTCAAGGAACCAACCTATCAAACTTAAGTCAGGTTTACGCACAGCAGCCGAGGTTGATGTACCCTCAGTTGCCCTATTTCTCTTAAATTTCCGCCGAGGTTCTTCAAAATCATCAGAAGACTCTTCCCTCTCTTCGTCCAACTCATCCTCAATTCCGTCTAAACGAGTGAAATCCTCGTCCCTGACCGATACCCTATTCCTTTTCTAAAGAAATTCACAAATTAAAAATCATCAGACTTCACATCAAAGATTTCTAAGCGAAATGCAAAGAAAATGTAAGTGAATTGACGAACCGAACGGCGATTCGCCGGTTCCTCCTCCATGAATAAATTAGGGATAAACGCCGGAGTACACTTTAAAGCAGAGACCTACAAAAAGAGAGTACGATTCCCGATCGCGAAATTACGCCGCGGAAGACAGTAAGAACTAAGAAGAAAAGTGCAACAGAACGAAAGCCATTTCAGTTCACCTTCACGCTTTCTCCGTGGGATATACTCTCATACCGGACGGCGTCGTTTGATTTTTTTTTCCAAGGTTTAATATTTTGTCAAAATATAAATATATAGAGATTCATAGATTATGACCGTTATACACAATTACGGTGGTTTTGCCGTTGTACATTTGTTTTTCAAAATCTTCATTCAAACCACAATTAGACAATTCTAATTTACTAGAATTCGTTTTCTATTCTAATTCAAATTCAAAGTAGATTTTCTATATTATTACAATATAAGCAAATAGAGTACTTTTATATTTGTGTAGAATTTAAAATATGACGAAATTAAAAATGAAGAAATTAAAGAGATATCATCCAAATTTAAAATAATATAAATGCAATATTTTGAAAATCTAGAAATTGTTGGAAGCATAAACATTGTATTTTATTAATGTAAATTGATCAAATACAATCTAATGATATTCAGTGTTTTATATTTCCCTTGAAATTTCGGTCGTACCGGCCTAAGCCGGTATCGGTTTTTGGCGGGTCGGATAAGATTTTATTTAGGAAAAAATAAAATATGAATATTTTATAATTTATTTTATTTTAATATTTTAGTATATATATGTTATACGTGATACATATTCAGTATACGGATCCAGAGTTTGTCCGATATATTGGCAGACACCGGATTTTTAAAACATGGATGATATTGATGAGTATTATAAAAAAAATTAAGAGATCATAAGTGTAAAATCTGAAAGGATGATAATACTTATACTAAACGTCCTAATCGTCAAGGGCATTTGGTCTAGTGGTATGATTCTCGCTTAGGGTGCGAGAGGTCCCGAGTTCAATTCTCGGAATGCCCCTTTTTCTCTTACATCACCATTTTTAAATTTTTGTTCTCAGTCTCTGCACAGGAGAAAATGGGCTGATCCATGGAGTATTACTGTTTTTTTCGTAATCCTTGAGCCCATTGGAAGAATGAGATTTCTAGATTCTAGAAGCATCATATATCCGTTGGACTAGAAGAACATACCGGACTGGATGGATGGTCGTTATGCACTGCCTCACCGTCTCCTTGTGTCTATCTTCATTTCCGGTGAAAAACTCCCCTCTTCCATTCCTCCGCCATTTCTCCGACCGCCAAAAACTCCAATATAAAACACAGTCGGATCTCCGCGTTTCTTGTTACGTCAAGCTTCACTCAGATTCCGAACCTTCATCTGAGCCTGTAGACAGTAAGCTTCGTTGCAAATCTCTATTTAATGTTTCTTTTCCTTTTTGAATAGAAAAATGATGCAGGTAAAGCCGATTTTAGTATCACTGTAGATGAAGATTCATCCACATCAAAAGAGCCTCAGATTGACGAACAAAGACAATCGAAGAACTCTATTGTTCTCTTTGGATTTGAATTTACCGCTGGAAATACTGCAGTTGCTATAGTTTACTTTGTGCAAGGTGTTTTAGGTATCTCCAGACTTGCAGTTAATTTCTACTTGAAAGATGATCTTCATCTTGACCCTGCACAGGTATTTTGTGTACAAATTGAAGCAACAAATGTTATATTTTCGCAGTTTACTTATATATTCGGCTTTCTAGACAACAATCATATCTGGTTTTTCATCGTTGCCATGGATCATTAAGCCTCTATACGGTTTCATCAGGTTAAGATCAAGATACCATCACTTCGAACCTATTACTGGTTTCTAAAACATGATATTTCTATGTTATGTGCAGTGATTACTTCCCGGTTTTCGGGTCTCGGAGAAGATCATATCTAGTTTTATCTGGACTTTTAGGAACTCTCTCATGGAGTTTAATGGCGAGTTTCGTTGATGATGCTTATGGANAAAGGCTGGCCTTCCTGCTCTGCTGTCGCTGTGACAGTTGACGTTAGCCTGTCTGTTTTATTTTATCAAATAAAATTAATAAAACAAATCATTTAGATTCTTTTTGAATTTTTTATGTATTTTTATATTATTTTATTATAATAATATTTAATTAACTTATAAAAGCATGTGTAATCAATTAAATCCGCTTTTTAAAAGGCGCTTATTATTATTATTGTTATTTTTTAAAAAATAAAACCTATGAATGAAAATTATACACACTTTATTTTAGGAGTGTAAAAAAATTGGGTGATTCAATATACAAAGTAACTGAAAGTATATTAGAACAGTTTTTAGGATATACGAACTACGAATATTTAATCAGATCCGAGATAGTTTTGAAACGCTAATCCAATATTTATTAATATATTATATTATACATTTTAGTTTTTGGTATATTATATTCAAATTTTGGAGCCCTAAAATGGATCTTTTATTCTTTGTTCACTTCCCTCAAATTTGTAAAGTTATTTTATGCAAATAAATATATTTTTTTGAGTTATATGTGACAATTTTTTTTTGTCAATTATAAATTTATTATTATCCATCGAATCAGATAAAAAAAATGATGTTGTTTTTTTATTGAACTCAATCAATATTAATTAGAATGGTTCGGGCCTCTTTCATTGAATACTGGGCCGACCCATGTATTTCTGATTAGATTTTCAATATTGGGATCCACGTGTTCGTTCGTTCTTAGTAGCATCTACGTACCTTTGCTCTGGGAGTTGCAGTGTTTAAACTGTTTCTTTTGCCGGAGATTGTTTTTTGTTAATGGGATGAAGCATTGATGTTCATGGTGGTTGATGAGGTCTGGAATTAATCGTATTTAAGGAGAGTTAAATGTATATCGAAAGCGATAAAGGCTTAGGGTTTCCCATCTCTTAGAAACCTACAAATCAAGGTGGTAATTTTGACTACTGAATAGGGTGAAAATGTTGCGATTCTTTGTATCCGCCATTTTTCGCATTACCGTAGCATGCATTTATCTGTGTTTTGAGCTTTCCATGCATGTTATATTGAATTATTTAATGTTTATATTTTTTCCAAAATGTATGAATTACGCTTTTCTTTTGTGCGTGTTTTCTAATGACAGAAAGTGGATTAAGAGCGCTTTAGATCATTTTTTATGATGTTTACAAGATAATCAACAAGATTTGGGCATTTCTTATGGTAAAATCTGTATGAAATTATGTGGGAGAGAACATATTACAGAACAAACTCATAGCTAGATAGGACTATAGCTTAGCAGAGACAAGATAACTAGGAAATGAAATAGCAAGCTTATTGCTGCTGTATGAGATGCTATGAGATAATACACACCAGTTGCTTAGATTATATTCCAGTGAGATTGTGATCATCTTAAGAGAGTGTCTGATGCTGGTAGGGCCTGAGGAGGGGAATGAGTTCTCCGCTGAGATGGCGAGACATTACCTCGTTGGTCGATCCCACAAGCTCGCCACCGATGAAAACTGCTGGGATGGGGCCGCTGCATCCCATTATTATCAGGGCTTTCTCAATTTCCTTCTCATCAGAATCATGGTCGATTTCATGGATATTTGGTTGAACCCTGAGTTCTTTGAATAGTATCTGGACAGCATAGCAAAGGCAGCAAGTGCTCTTGCTGAGGATCAAGATCCCGTTTTCTGATGCAAGTTTTACTATCTTCTCCATGTATGGTTGAGGAGAATGAGCCCCTTTTTATGTATGAAGCATCAGAAAATTGTGAGGTGTTGCTGCTTTCTACTTTCTAGTAGAGAATTCCTTCATGTTTATATATACAAAAAGGGGTAATGAAAATAGGGTGAGTTTTTACATTTGGTTGCTGCAGACCATCTAAAAGCACTTTATGAAACAAAGATTTCTTTTTCCAGGAACAAGTTGATAAAACAGGAACAAGATTTTGGTCTCTTTTGAATAAATTCCTTACAGAATCTTTTTTAGCTGTTTTATATCAGGATTGGAAGATTGTTTGTCCATATGCATGTTATCTCCTTATATTCCTGGTATAATTTCTTTACTTTCTGATCACAGGAGGTGGAAGAAGAAGAAGAAGAGTGGTGGAGCATGGCGGCTCCGAGTTATCCTTGTTTCTCTGTCAAATGATAAAAAGAATCTCTTGAGGGCCAAGATCACGAATCTGAGATGCTTTCGGTGGCGAAAATTTCGATGTTTTGGCCCACCATTTAGAGCATCTACTGCTACTAAAACGTGCACTAACTGTGACCATTCATTCCAACGCCCTTGGATTGAACCTCACCTCTTTATGGAACTTGAACTTTGGATAGATTATGCCATTCGGACAAGGAATGTACTATTGGGACACTTCTGGAGACATTCAAGTGTATCTTTGGGTATGTTTTCTCATGAATCAGTTCATTCTAGTAAAGGGATATAAGCATGAAAAGGCTTTGAGGATTAGGGAGAGATAAGAAACTTTCACATGCAATGATGTGGTAAGGGTGAACATAATAATCCTGGCTGAGCCTGAAACTCCTTCTGTAACATGTCATGGATAAGGTTGAAGAAGTGCAAAAAGATAATATTCCATTCACATGGGAAATGAATGGCTTTACTTACAGGAAACTTTTTGTGGGGTTAGCTCAGGATTTTGCTCTGGTATGCTGAGACATGATTTCAAAATGGCAATCATAGTGTTTTTGGATAATCTTTTTTTCAAAAAATTGATTATCTGAATACTGTTGATACAAAAATGTCATGAAAGGTTATTGAAGAAAGGAGGTTGGCTGTTGTGAGTTTTGTTTCTAGTATTATAAGTATTCACTGCAGGGCAAGACAGCCCACTGAACAAAATTTTGGAGAGCCCAGCTTTGTTGAAGTTAACAGCTGAATGAGAAAACCAGGCCCAGAATATGGTTATTTGACAGTTGAAGGAAATTTACTTGTTTAGTTGTTTGACAGTTGAAACTTGAAGCCCAGCCATTGTTGCAAAAACTCAGGAGCTTCAGGGACAGAAATGGGAATTTGGTTGGTTTGTCTACAGCTCTGGTTATACCCAAATGGCTATAACATTAATGAATTTTTGGTTGTTTAAACTTGAAGCCAGCCATTGTTGCAAAAACTCAGGAGCTTCAGGCACAGAAATGGGAATTTGCAATTAACTCTAGGTTTTAACTCTAGAATGAGTTACGCATTTAACTGGGCTGTATAAAGATAGTAAGTTGTAATTTTAACTCGTGAAGAATATTGGGGAGGAATCATGGACTTTTGCGCACCGCTTTCTGTAGAAAAAAGCTTGAATTCGTTTACCGCTTACGCTGCTAGTTTCTCTGGGTCGATCGAGTTNGCAGGTTGCTGGCTCCATATATCTCATCTGGGATTGTACTCGAAGTGCTGAAGTTGTGGTTAAAAGGTTGTAAAATCATTGTTCTTGATGTACCTTTATTGTTTGAGGCGAAATTGGACAGATGGACTAAACCCATTATTGTAGTATGGGTTGACCCTGAGACTCAGCTAGAGAGGCTTATGGCTAGAGATGGTTCGACATCTGAAGATGCCAAGAGTAGGATTAGTGCTCAGATGCCTCTCGACTTAAAACGGGCTAAAGCCAATATTGTAATTGATAACTCAGGGTCATTAGATGATTTGAATGAACACTTCAAAGAAGCATTGGCTCGTGTAAGGAAACCTTTGAGTTGGACTGAGTTTGGACTTTCTAGAGATGGAGCTATCTTGGCTTTTGTTTCTCTTCTTTTTTCTGTTATCATTTTTAGAACAGCTCTATGATTTGCACTCTGTCTCTTTGAAATGATGATTAGTTTCCTTGATTTCTGTACAATAAGCATGGAGTCTGGTTTGATGTGCTATTGCAAGAATTATTTTATATGGTCCTTAACATGCCCAAAACTTGTGTAATCTATGAGATTTGATGAATTTTTAATTTACGTATGTTTTATTGGGTATGTGACGATTTGATCTAGTTGATGAATGTCATCAGAAGTTCCCTTTTGTTTTAGGTACAGTTCATCTTGTTATTGTGTGTGCAAGTGGAAGCTTGTTAGATTACATTTTATATTCTTTACTGATGCTGAAAGGTGACTTTTTAGACACAGTGATATTCTAAGTCTATCTCATTATTTTTCATGCTTGAAAATTCGAAATTTATTTCTTCCTTTAACTTTTTGAGATACTTCTTTTGATGTTCCACTAGATGCTCTCCGCATTATATTTTTTAAAGCTTGATTTCACTAAAGTGATATATTGGCTATTTGTTGCCTCTAGAACACTCATAGATCGAGATGCTCTATTGTCAGAAGTCTGATCTTCACTATGTAGCCTTTCTATCAGATATGGTCTTAAAGATTTGGTTCTTCTGAAGCAGAGCTACTAGTATACATTACTTGATGTGCACAAGGAACTTTTGTAGTCACTATTTCGATTCAGGAGATTTTTCTTCACCAACAGCAAGGCTAAAAGAGAGGTTTTGCACATCATCTACGAGCCCGTGGATTTGAGGCATCAACTAACTTTAGATGTGTCTCCCTGATTTATCATCTCCATTTAGTGAATCATCTCTCAAAGGAACAAGCTCCCTTTTGTTTTGTTTGTGGACTGTACTCTAACTAGTTCTTGTTTCTCTCGTTCTCCGTGGATGGAGAAAGAAGCTGGCGGTGACAACTCTGCGCCTCTTACATACAAGGTAATCAAAATCATAGTTATTGTTATTACATATTGTTTCCTAATGCGTTAAGTTGTTTATTGTATTTTCTGCAGACATGGACCTTGAGAGTGTCTATTCACTGTGGAGGCTGCAGTAGAAAAGTAAAGAAAGTCCTTCAAAGCATTGACGGTAAATCATGTATAGATGAGAATCATGTTTTTCGGTTTTTTCTCGTTTTTTGAGGTTCTGGTTTTATAAACCAGGAGTGTATAAAATAGATATAAACGCGAACCAGAACAAGGTCGTCGTCGCTGGAAATGTAGACTCGGGAGATTTGATCAAGAAGCTTATGAAATCTGGAAAACATGCTGAGCTATGGGAAAATCCTTGTGAGAAAAAAATTGAAGAAGCCAATGTGAATGCAAAAGAAAATCCAAAACCACCAAATGATAAGACGGTAAGGTTTACTAATGATCAGTCGGGTGACACTGATGTTGCCCCGGAAGGTGGTACAGGTAAAAAGAAGAAAAAGAAGAAGAAAAAGGGGAACACAAGTGTAACATTCCGAAGTGATGCTCACACTCTGCCCGCAGCAGCAAACGAAAAAACTACTCAATCGGGTGATCAAATGAATCATAATCCTTTATATCAACAGATTCTACCTTATCCTCACTTTTACTTCCCAGGTTCAAAATATGGTACGAGTTACGATACACCGGCAAGTATTTCTACATCTTACTATGCTTTGCCAATGCATTCAAGTGGTTTCATGAGCCCAAATATTTTCTCTGCATCTCCTACATATGAACTCATGGATAGTTATCATGACGGGGATCATTTTTTGGACGAAACCGATTGTTTAATCATGTGAATTGTTCACTCGTTTACTGCCGGAGATACCGTATTCTTCCTGGATCTTGCTTGGATTATGTTATTATAAGGAATCATCAGAGAGCTAGAGCTTAAGAGGTATTCATTATGTTATCTTCTTATGTATTATGACAGCTTTTAGCAAACTAATGAAGTACTTATATCTTATGTATTTGATGGTATTGTTTCGCCATATCGGGTTTTTTATTCGTATCATCGAAATTTTGTATGTTTCATTTATAAACTTCATATAGCCGATTTTTTCACATGGATCGTTCTTACTTTCCGAAAGATTAGTCGACTTAGAATAGATTGTTTGCAAACTAATGAAGTACTTATTCCTATGTGTTGGTGTGGACTCTATATTTGATTGTATTGTTTCGCCATATCGGGTTTTTTTAATTGTATCATCGAAATTTTGTATGTTTCGATTATAAACTTCATATAACAGATTTTTTTGCGCATGGATCGTTCTTACTTTCCGAAAGATAATGTGGACTTAGAATAGATTGTTTGCAAACTAATGAAGTACTTATTTCGTATTTGTTGTTGTGGTATTTTTACGCAATATTCGGTTTTTTAGTTGTATGTTTCGATGATAAACTTTATATAACCGATTTGCACGGATCGAATTTCACTTCTTACTTTTTGTAAGATTATGGGGACTTAGAATGAATCGTTTGATGCCTTTTGCTAGGTGTAGTATTTATTGTCTGGTTATCGATACAGAAAGTTAGAATCGAATAATTCAATCCTTTGCATTTTGGTTTGTTAGATAGTGGCCATTATATAAGGCATAATATATTTTTAAAATTTATNTTCCCAGCCTATATATTCCAGCCCAAAACCTTCAGTAACGGTCCAAAAATTCCCGGAGTTTCGATTTTACGGAGATGAGGATCGTTGGCTTGACCGGAGGTATAGGTTCAGGGAAGAGCACGGTCTCAAATTTATTTAAGGCCGAAGGTATTCCAGTTGTTGACGCTGACGTAATTGCTCGAGTATGCCTATGTCTCTTTGCACATATTCAGTTTTCTTGATTTTGGTGTATAATTTGTTTCGTGATTATTGGATTGATAGAATGTTTTGAGAAAAAGAACGGGTGGGTGGAAAAAAGTAGTTGCTGCATTTGGTGACGAGATTTTGCTGTCTGATGGGGAAATTGATCGAGCGAAATTGGGACGAATCGTGTTTAATGATGCCGATAAGCGTCAAGTTCTTAATAGGTAGTTTTAAACTTTTAGTTGTGGGAAATTGATTGAGCGAGTTTTGATTTTTGTGTTGCAGAAAGACTTGGATGTTTCTTATATATTGATCTTTTGGCAGGTTGCTGGCTCCATATATCTCATCTGGGATTGTACTCGAAGTGCTGAAGTTGTGGTTAAAAGGTTGTAAAATCATTGTTCTTGATGTACCTTTATTGTTTGAGGCGAAATTGGACAGATGGACTAAACCCATTATTGTAGTATGGGTTGACCCTGAGACTCAGCTAGAGAGGCTTATGGCTAGAGATGGTTCGACATCTGAAGATGCCAAGAGTAGGATTAGTGCTCAGATGCCTCTCGACTTAAAACGGGCTAAAGCCAATATTGTAATTGATAACTCAGGGTCATTAGATGATTTGAATGAACACTTCAAAGAAGCATTGGCTCGTGTAAGGAAACCTTTGAGTTGGACTAAGTTTGGACTTTCTAGAGATGGAGCTATCTTGGCTTTTGTTTCTCTTCTTTTTTCTGTTATCATTTTTAGAACAGCTCTATGATTTGCACTCTGTCTCTTTGAAATGATGATTAGTTTCCTTGATTTCTGTACAATAAGCATGGAGTCTGGTTTGATGTGCTATTGCAAGAATTATTTTATATGGTCCTTAACATGCCCAAAACTTGTGTAATCTATGAGATTTGATGAATTTTTAATTTACGTATGTTTTATTGGGTATGCGACGATTTGATCTAGTTGATGAATGTCATCAGAAGTTCCCTTTTGTTTTAGGTACAGTTCATCTTGTTATTGTGTGTGCAAGTGGAAGCTTGTTAGATTACATTTTATATTCTTTACTGATGCTGAAAGGTGACTTTTTAGACACAGTGATATTCTAAGTCTATCTCATTATTTTTCATGCTTGAAAATTCGAAACTTATTTCTTCCTTTAACTTTTTGAGATACTTCTTTTTCTGTTCCACTAGATGCTCTCTGCATTATATTTTTTAAAGCTTGAATTCACTAGAGTTTTCTTGTGATATATTGGCTATTTGTTGCCTCTAGAACACTCGTAGATCGAGATGCTCTATTGTCAGAAGTCTGATCTTCACTATGTAGCCTTTCTATCAGATATGCTCTTAAAGATTTGGTTCTTCTGAAGCAGAGTTACTAGTATACATTACTTGATGTGCACAAGGAACTTTTGTAGTCACTATTTCGATTCAGGAGATTTTTCTTCACCAACAGCAAGGCTAAAAGAGAGGTTTTGCACATCATCTACGAGCCCGTGGATTTGAGGCATCAACTAACTTTAGATGTGTCTCCCTGATTTATCATCTCCATTTAGTGAATCATCTCTCAAAGGAACAAGCTCCCTTTTGTTTTGTTTGTGGACTGTACTCTAACTAGTTCTTGTTTCTCTCGTTCTCCGTGGATGGAGAAAGAAGCTGGCGGTGACAACTCTGCGCCTCTTACATACAAGGTAATCAAAATCATAGTTATTGTTATTACATATTGTTTCCTAATGCGTTAAGTTGTTTATTGTATTTTCTGCAGACATGGACCTTGAGAGTGTCTATTCACTGTGGAGGCTGCAGTAGAAAAGTAAAGAAAGTCCTTCAAAGCATTGACGGTAAATCATGTATAGATGAGAATCATGTTTTTCGGTTTTTTCTCGTTTTTTGAGGTTCTGGTTTTATAAACCAGGAGTGTATAAAATAGATATAAACGCGAACCAGAACAAGGTCGTCGTCGCTGGAAATGTAGACTCGGGAGATTTGATCAAGAAGCTTATGAAATCTGGAAAACATGCTGAGCTATGGGAAAATCCTTGTGAGAAAAAAATTGAAGAAGCCAATGTGAATGCAAAAGAAAATCCAAAACCACCAAATGATAAGACGGTAAGGTTTACTAATGATCAGTCGGGTGACACTGATGTTGCCCCGGAAGGTGGTACAGGTAAAAAGAAGAAAAAGAAGAAGAAAAAGGGGAACACAAGTGTAACATTCCGAAGTGATGCTCACACTCTGCCCGCAGCAGCAAACGAAAAAACTACTCAATCGGGTGATCAAATGAATCATAATCCTTTATATCAACAGATTCTACCTTATCCTCACTTTTACTTCCCAGGTTCAAAATATGGTACGAGTTACGATACACCGGCAAGTATTTCTACATCTTACTATGCTTTGCCAATGCATTCAAGTGGTTTCATGAGCCCAAATATTTTCTCTGCATCTCCTACATATGAACTCATGGATAGTTATCATGACGGGGATCATTTTTTGGACGAAACCGATTGTTTAATCATGTGAATTGTTCACTCGTTTACTGCCGGAGATACCGTATTCTTCCTGGATCTTGCTTGGATTATGTTATTATAAGGAATCATCAGAGAGCTAGAGCTTAAGAGGTATTCATTATGTTATCTTCTTATGTATTATGACAGCTTTTAGCAAACTAATGAAGTACTTATATCTTATGTATTTGATGGTATTGTTTCGCCATATCGGGTTTTTTATTCGTATCATCGAAATTTTGTATGTTTCATTTATAAACTTCATATAGCCGATTTTTTCACATGGATCGTTCTTACTTTCCGAAAGATTAGTCGACTTAGAATAGATTGTTTGCAAACTAATGAAGTACTTATTCCTATGTGTTGGTGTGGACTCTATATTTGATTGTATTGTTTCGCCATATCGGGTTTTTTTAATTGTATCATCGAAATTTTGTATGTTTCGATTATAAACTTCATATAAGAGATTTTTTTGCGCATGGATCGTTCTTACTTTCCGAAAGATAATGTGGACTTAGAATAGATTGTTTGCAAACTAATGAAGTACTTATTTCGTATTTGTTGTTGTGGTATTTTTACGCAATATTCGGTTTTTTAGTTGTATGTTTCGATGATAAACTTTATATAACCGATTTGCACGGATCGAATTTCACTTCTTACTTTTTGAAAGATTATGTGGACTTAGAATGAATCGTTTGATGCCTTTTGCTAGGTGTAGTATTTATTGTCTGGTTATCGATATAGAAAGTTAGAATCGAATAATTCAATCCTTTGCATTTTGGTTTGTTAGATAGTGGTCATTATATAATGCATAATATATTTTTAAAATTTATACAAACATTATTAACAATTTAAATTCTCATTATCAATTTAAAATATATTATGCATTTTAATATTTTACACTATAATCTAAAATGCTATCAATTCTTGGTGTATGTTATACACAAATTATGTAATGTATAATCAAAATTTATAATTAGAATGCAGAATTAGAATGTATAATTGGAATCTACGTAGTGTTATGTGTAAACATATAATGAATTATAAAATATAAAAGCGTTCTAGATAAATGTTGAATTTGAATTGAGTTACATTGTACAAAATAATTATATCTTTTTTTTATAAATATGAATTTATAATTCTATATTAAAATAATATTTTTAAATACAAAATAAATTAATAATATTTTTTTTATTTAAAAATCATATAATAAAAAGAAAACAAAAATGTTGAAGACGATATGTCGAATAAGAAATTCAACAAGTGATAATATAAATACTAAATTTTAGAAAAAAAATATTCATTATGATAACAACGATGAAAATTTGATTCGGAAAAAAATGTATATATGTGAAAAATATAGTTAACAATGTAAGACAATGCATCAAAATTTGTAAATTGTATAAAAGTTTCGAAGTTGATAAAATGTGTGATTTTGGCTTCATGTTTAAAAATTGCGTGGTTGACCCACGAACTTCCAAAACTGTTTATATTGAATCATAATATTCGTTAATATTTTAAACNCTCAAATTCATCATTCTTAGTTCCATTCTCACGATTCTTCTAAATTGTCTGAAGGGTTTTGTTCTTAATCTATGTATACCTATATTCTCGCAGATTCTAGCTCAAAGATGGAAACAGTGGATGAAAACTCACTACAAAAAGCTCATTACAGGTGCCGCCGGAGGAAACAGGAACTGAGAATGTGAACTTAGTCTAAGAATCCATAGTGAAGCTTCTTCTTCCTGTGAGTTCTTTCTTGCGTAGCATCAGTTCAGACAATTCTATAACTTGCCCTTTGTCATGTGAGACTGATGTAGCAAATAAGTTTAGGTTTTTTACTCTTAAGGCCATTGTTTGGAATAGATGTGTAAAGGGCTTCTTTTGTGAATCCCATTGTTGTTTTTGTGCCATTATCTTATACCATTTTCTTTGTAGGTATCTCAAATACTTGACAAAGAAGTACTTAAAAAACATAACTTTAGGATTTGGCTTCGTTTGATCTCATCGAACATAGACCGGAATATATATGAACTTTGGTGGAGGGTAAGAAGATTAATCCTATAGAATTTGTTCTTCATTATCGTTTCATATTGTACCTCTAATAACGAATGATCCTTACGACATTGTCGTATCTCGAGCATTTCTAGTGTTTCCATATAGCTTAGGGAATATTTGGCCAAATCTCATTTTCATCTTGCATACATGATTCTTGTACTCGTTTTGGTCGGTATTTAAACAAAATACCAATTGATAATTGGTTCGGATTAGATCTAATTTGTTTGATTTTGGAAAAAGTATATATAAAGTTTGTAAAAACAATTAATCTTATTTTTTCTAATTAAGAACAATATAAATGTGTATTTTTTTAGGTTAATAGTTTATTTTATTATTTCAATACAGGTTTGATGCGAATCCGGTATACCAATCGATTTTTAAAACATTGGTTTAAAGTTACATTATTTAACTACTATATAGAGTTAAATATAATTTGATTAATCAGATTAGAATCACATAATCCATTGGACCCAAACTAATGATCGAGTTATATTTATAAATGGGCCTAAGCCCAACGTATTAATAGTCCCATGGAAATTACGTTATCAAATGTCAAAACCCTAGAATAACTCGTCGATTTCTGGTGAACCAAGCGGAGGGGAGCGGAGCGGAGCAATGGTAAGAATCGGAACTGGAATTGATTGTTCTCCTGTAATTTACAGTTATTGATCTTTGCTACGCTTTTGGTATAGGGTATCGATTTGGTCGCCGGAGGTAAGAGCAAGAAGACGAAGAGAACCGCTCCTAAATCCAATGATATTTACCTCAAACTCATAGTCAAGGTTTTCTTCTGTTATTTGTGAATTAGGATGTTGGATTTGTTGTGAAAGTTTCGTATTTGTGTGCTTGTCGATTTTTTAGCTCTATAGGTTCTTGGTGAGGAGAACCGGTAGCAATTTTAATGCGGTTGTTCTAAAGAGGTTGTTCATGAGTAAGGTCAACAGGCCTCCGTTGCGCCTTGCCCGTCTCATTCATCACATGAAGAATAAGGTGATTTGACCAAGAACTTAGATGCAAAAATATTTCGATTTTTATGTGATGTCCTGTAATTTGATATTTAGGAGGGCAAGATTGCTGTGCTTGTTGGAACCGTTACAGATGATGCCAGGGTTCATGAAGTGCCTCCGATGAAGGTGGCAGCCTTGAGATTCACCGAAACTGCAAGAGCTCGTATTGAAAAGGCTGGTGGTGAATGCTTGACTTTTGATCAGCTTGCTCTTTTAGCTCCATTGGGACAGAACACGGTAAACGCTTTTTATGTTCCAATCTGTTGCCTGCAAAATGATTATATTTTTCGGCAGCTGAATCATATATATTTCATAACCCTATTCTGCCTGCATTTTCGTTTTATTCATGACAGTAATGCCTTTTGCCTAGTCCTAATGATGCTAACTGCTACCCATGTTTACTTGCTTTGCCCATTTTTTATTTTGGTGATAAGACAGTTTGGCTATTGGTAAAAGACTGGTTTTTAACCCAAAGATGGACAAAATGATTCGAAAAAGCTTGTAATAATACTAAAAGATTAGACTTTAGATTGTTTTCAACATTTTCAAACCTTTCCACTTTATATTTCTGCATATTTTCTAATTCTAAAGTTCACTCCTGGATCCTTAAGCTTGGTAAATACACTTCGAATCCATTCTTATTTTGTGTTTGAGTAGATATTGCTGAGAGGTTCTCGTAGTGCTCGTGAAGCAGTGAGACACTTTGGCCCAGCCCCTGGTGTTCCTCATAGTCACACTAAGCCTTATGTGAGATCCAAAGGCAGAAAATTTGAGCGTGCTAGAGGAAGAAGAAACAGCCGGGGTTTCAGGGTTTAAGTTCTCTTTACTTTATTTGCAGTTTCATTACTCTCAACTTTGGATAGTTATTCTTGTTTCTCGTTGTCATCCTTTTTGTTTAACAATGATTCGAAGTTAGTTTTTGGTGCTTTCTTTTATGGGATTCTCCATTTTTAACTGCTCTTGCTTTCATTTTAAGGTTACAGGTGCTTATTCAACACAGCATCAAAAAGCTGAGTGATGTTCTTCACAGCGAAGCCCACATCCACACCGCGGAGATTCTTCGAAATTCCTCACCGGAAAACTCGCCGACATCAACCCCACTGAGAATGCAAGATCTTCATCCTTCCGATTAACCTCTACGATATTCAGCCACATAACCACCACCTTGACACTGATGCCGCTCATCCGCCGGAGTCTTCCCTCGGATATAACGCCTTTGATCTCCTGCTTGTAATGAATCGGGTACGAATTTTCTAGCGTGGAGCTGCATGATGCGTTTAGGTACGCCGAAAATTCTCCCGTGGAAGAGTTCAGGCTATAGTCAGTGGCGCCTTGCGGCAGCAGCCCCACCGGGAAATTGTACCGGTGTAGGGCTTCGTAGGGCGATTGCTCACCGGCGACCGAAATAAGAATTAGAATGAAAACCCATGAATAACGATGCTCCTTGCTTTCTCGTTATTTTGCCGGTGCTTATACCGGCGTAACACTTCCATTGGCATTGCGAGTTGTCGGCAGCGTTCGCCACGTGGATGCTGAACTGCCCACGTGGCTTTTGTCTTCTTCGTGGATACCGAAAATATAAATAGTTTTTAATAAATAAAAAATATTTAATATAGCAACTATAACTATATATTAATAATAAAGCATATAAATATAATTATTATTAGTATGAAAAAAGTTACAGGGTGACAATTCCTTTACAAAATTGTAAATATAATATATTATTTGAGTAAAAATATATATTTATATTTTTTCAATTTCAATTAAATGTATGAAAAATATTTTAAGTAATCAATATCGTTTATCATTGATGTTCAAACGATATCATTAATGTTTTATATTCTTATGTACAATTTTTCGAGTTTCAATAGTCAATTTTGTATATTTTTTCAAAGTATGAGGATCTTTTGCGTACTTTGTCAACTTTTAAGTGTCAATTATGCTATCGGAAAAAAATGTTTTTCAATTTAACGAAAAATCGGGTACAATAATGTTACGGGTAAAAAACAAATGATATTGATAACTTTAATGTTATTCTTGCAATTTCGTAAGTTTGAAAATATGACATTTACATCGATAGCAAGTTAGAGTTACTTATCTAATTTTCTCAAAATTATACTAGTTATCTAGAAAAATATAATATAGGATAATTTGAAATATGTGAAAAATATTAATTTAATTTAATTAATATCAACGTTTTAATTGAAATTAAGATTCAAAATTTAGTTATAATACATAAAACTGTTAATTTATTAATATTTGTTAATATTAAAACAGGGAAGATATTTAGGCTAAAGCCCATATTTATCTCTTAAATGAAATTATAACTTTGACATCTTATATGTATGTACACATGATTTTGTTGTGTCCATGCTAGTGTGCATTATTACAATAAACTAATATTATTTAATTTTTTTTCTACAAAAAACATGTCACAATTATGCAATTGATTCCCTGATTAAATAATAATATATATAATTAATTAAATCATTTTGTCAACTTCCATTTGACTTATCTCAAAATATAAATATACCTTAGTCCTCACCTACATATTATCAAAACTTTTATTGCTTATTTTAATTTTATTAAAAAATTATAATATCAAATATGAAACTTGAAAATGCAGATTCTATTTTAAAATGTAAATAACATATATCATTAGTATTAATATATAAATATAAATATATTATTGACAAAATGATGCGTTTAATCTTTAAACTTTAATAGTTTTATCAAATTTAAAAATTATTGACCAGTTAAGGACACTTCTTTTAGCCCTTAGTCAAATGATTTTTTCTTCGTTTCCGAGGTTTTCCATTCTAAAATCCTCACGCCTTTTCACCTTTGATTCATAATCGTTCTCCACACATAAATAAATAATAACCGAGTTCGTCTCATAACGAACCGAACGACTGTTTGCACCCCGGTTTTCGAACCACAACAATCATGATCTCAATTCTTAAAATTAATAATTTTGAAATACAATTATATCATACAAACTATATTTTGAAGACATGTTTAGCAAAACTTACAAAATATGAGAACCAATTTTGCAATCCTTCAAACAGTTGGACGATATAATTATACAACTTTAGAGATAAAAATTGTAAAAACTATAAAAATATAGAGACCAAATTAACATATCCTCCAAAATATTATATATTAACTAACGATTTGATGAGTATTTATCAAGTGTTTGATGTCACCAAATGGAATACTTCTAAAAATGAAGCGCTGTAATGTAACAACTCAGTTATGTCATTTTTAAATAAAATTAATAATTTGTATAATATATTGTTTAATTATAGAGAAATAAAACCAGCTATTGTATTGAAATTATAAACTTATTGAGGAAAATGATACGGTACTTTTCTAGCGTGATTCTTATATTGCTGTATCTGCAAAATTGCGAGGGTTCTCCCTCTTCGGCGATATGCAATTCTACTCCATTTCCTTCTTTCTGCAGCGCCGTTTTCACTACCGGAAATGCCAACGACGGTGGCCGCGTCTTCCTCTATAAGTCAATTGAAGCAACCAGGAGATTCCTCGAAGTCGTCGATCGAAATATTCAACGATCTGAAGGATTGACGGATAACGCCGTTAGAGCGCTAAAGGACTGCCGATTTCTCGCGCAGATAAGCGTTGATTACTTGTTGAGATCTTCCGCCATTGTAGATGAGAATTCACGAGGTTTGTCGTTAATCGAGGCTCACGAAGTTGATTCACTTTTGAGCGCCGTTTTGACTAACACGGAGACGTGTATTGACATTCTACAGACGAAGGCGGTTATGGCGTCGAGTGTTAGAAATGACGTATTGGTAACGTTGAGGAATGATACTCGTCTTTATAGTGTTACTCTGGCGTTAGTTTCGAGAGATCGGGTGATAACGCCGCCGCCGATCGTTGAAAAGAAGATGAAATTGAAAAAAAGGATATTGAAGTTGGATAGTCTGGTAAATCATGAGGAAGTTCATCGGAAACTTAACGGTCGGCAGGGGCTTCTGGAAATCTACGGCGGCAAGAATGTTTTGGTGAGTGATGTTGTGGTAGTCAATAAAGATGGTAGCGGCAATTTCAAGAACATCAACGACGCCGTAAATGCTGTGCCGGATAACACCGCCGACACGAATGGCTTCCATCTCATACATATCACCGCCGGCGTGTACGAAGAATACATCACAATTCCATCGAAGAAGAAATACGTTATGATGATCGGCGACGGAATCGACCAAACAATAATCACCGGAAGTCGCAGCACTTCCGATGGATGGACAACCGTCGGTTGTCCAACTTTCAGTAAGAAATTCAATCAACACGTCTCAAACCTGTTAAGTAAGAACACTAATTCTTGAATTTTCTGTTTACAGCGGTGGTCGGAGTGGGCTTTGTCGCCGTGAACATAACCTTCCAAAACACCGCCGGAGCAAGCAAAGGACAAGCGGTAGCCGTTTTCAACATGGCAGATCAATCGGTATTTTACAGCTGCAGTNAAACTATGAAAGGCAGTGCGATTATTTTGGAGGAGCGAATTCCGGCCGACGGCTATTCTCAGCCACCATGGATTTCCATACTCCACAATTTCAACGATGGTCGTTTCTTCGTATTCCTATATCTATCCCGAGAGAAATCGTGTAGAAAGTAAGAAGAAAAAAGAGGCTTCAGAATACATAGCGATGTGTTACAACTTGTTTCTGATATTGCTCGTCTTCGTCGGTTTATGCGCCGCCGACAAAACGCTCCTCCGCATTCGTCCACAGCCAATCCGATTACAATCGGAGCAATCAAACGAGCCTCTGATTCAAGCAGCCTGCCTCAACTCTGGTAAGTACGGTTCTGATTGCACTTCAACGCTTGCACAAGCGACGAAAGCTCAGAAAACCGACGCCAATGGCCTTTCAATATTCGCACTCAAGTAGGTCCTGCAAATTTCATCAAAATCATATGAATTCTCCCTTTGTCGATACTTTAAATACGGTTAATTTCTCAGGTACGTCGAAGATCACGCAGTTAATCTCACTACTGATATCCAGAAATCAATCGCGATACCAAACCTAACTCCCTTACTCCAAGCTGCACTTAGCGATTGCATGGAACAATACACTCCGCTCGGTGATCTAATCGAGGACGCTATCAACGCCGTTCTTGCTAATGCGTATAGCGATGCTCAGACGTTCATCTATGCCGCCGTGTCGAATATCGTCGTATGTGATACAAAGCTTAATTCGACCTCCAGTGCGGCAACTGGTAATGGAGGGGCCGATGGTAATATAGCTTCAAATCTTGATGATTATAATTGCTTCCTCAAAAGCATGCTTAACGCCGCTTCAAATGTCATCAAATCACGTTAGGTTTTGGTTTAATCCAATTTTTTATTATATAAAATATATTTTTATTAATTTTTAGTCGGATAAAAAAACTCAATATCCACTCCTAAAATTTGATATCTGAATCTACCAAAAAAATACCGTACAATATGCTATTTCTTCTATCACTATTGTTCTAGTCATAAGTTGTGGATGCACTTGCAAACAATTTCTTGACAACTCAATAATTGTATAGAATTCAAATAAAGAAAATTTATTAACACGAAGAGTGTTCATGTCATTGAACTCTAAGTTTTATGTGTTCATGTCACAAGTTTTATTGTATCTATTGTAAAAGTTGTTGAGAAATTGAAATATTAGAAGGTAGAACATAAGAAAAACAAGAAATAACTATTTAATTAAACATTAACCCTAAAGAGAAAGAGAAAACAACGTATTTGATCATCAAATTTTAATAATTTTGATAAATTTAATAATCATAGTTTACAATGACATATTTAGTATTAACTTTAAAGTTTTAAAAAATTTGGTTATTCAAATTTACAATATTTGACAAATCAAGTTCTCAAAATGGTATAATTAATTCCAAAAAATTTGATTTTGACCGAAGATCATAGTTTTCAAAATTGAATTGTGATAATCAGTTATATTATATATATTTTACTTCGAGAACTAACTTTGAGAACCGATTTTATTATCTTTATACTTTGATTATCATATTTGTCACAATTAAAAAACTTATAGGATCAAAATTGTTAAAACATAAACTATAAACACTAAATTTAGGGGTCGCCCTACATAAATGAAACATAAATATTGGTGATACAAATATACATTAAGAGAAAGTAAATACTAATAATTATTATTATTTAAAAACACTTTTTTACATCCAAAAAAACATATTTATATTTTCTCTATATAAATAAACTTGAAGAAATCTAACAAAAAAATATTTCCGCCAACTAAATAATGAAGATATAACAATTTAATTATTTTGTTAGAAAACTTTAATTAAATATTTAAAGTGTGAATATTTGTATTTTTCATAATTTCAAGGGACAAAATCAATATGATATTTCTGTCATTTCACAATCTGAGGGACGTTGATTGCTTACGCAGACATTTCTTCCTCTTCCTTTCCCATTTTTCTTAACCTAGTATTTTGCGTTCCCTTCTTGAATTCTGGTCTTTTTACATTACTCTTGACAATTTTCGAAAGCGCATATTTTTTTCGCCAGGTTATTCTAGCGAAATTCGTTTTTGAAGGTGCCGGTTTGTTTACATTATTTTTGGGGCTTTAATATTTAGTGTTGATTTGTTGTTTAGAGTTGAATTTTGTAAATTAGAGTTGAATTTTATGAATTAGATTATGTGGTATAGAGTTTGGGGTTTTCCTTTTTGAAGTCTCCAGGTATATGAAGTAGAAGCAAGAAAGCAGCTTTTTTAAACGCGATGAAGAAAATAGAGAAAATTGTAATAATAATAAATTATGGCCGAGCGCCTGTATTTTTCCTCCACATATGCAGTAGGCACATAGTCTGCCATTATTGTCAGTTTCCCTTC
>RWGZ01001225.1:986251-1012159 GCA_009725065.1 Utricularia reniformis | reverse complement strand
TTTAAAGCACAGGTCCAGAATATCCGTCACCGCCTTCCGTGTGCCGGCCACATCCCCTAATTGCCTCATCTGCTTCTCCGTATTGAGTAGCCCATCAATTCTTTCCTCCAAACTTCCTGATACGTCTTCCTGCTCAACCAATCCACAAATTTAAACAAATCAGACCAAAATCACACAAAAACACCGAATTATGAAACTAAAAACCAACCAGAAGCCCCGTATTCTTACCATATCAACACGCCAATCGATCTTCGACCAAAGAAATGAAGAATATGAAACCCTTGATAGCGAAGACTACTAAAGAGCGTATGTATAACGCCTCTTTAAAATTATATATATATCAATATAAAATTTAATAAGGTTCACAAATTCGTTTAATTCATTTCATCAGTTGCTAAATTTTCTTCTGTTTTTTTAAATAATAAAACTAAACAAATTTTATAGAGTTTCAAAATTTTAAAAATTACAAAAGTATATTAAATAAATATTGCAGTCGTTCGAATTAATATTTATATTTTAAAAATTATAAAATTATATTTTATAAATTTTATATTTATATCTTATACCGTCAAATATTTAAAATCATCTAGATTTTTTTAATAATTTTAATGCATAATTAATAGAGCTTTATTTTGTATTTGAAAAATGTATACAATGACAGCAAATTTTAAAAATGATAAATGAGAAAATTGCAAATTCAGTCTCCAAACTTATATAATCTTAATAAAGTTGAATTATAATTTATAATGATATTTTTAGTCTTCGAATTTTATCTAGGTTAAGTCATCCAAATTTGCAATATTTGATAAATTTGCGTTCAAAAGTGGCAAATCCGATCCCGAAATTTGAATTTAATTGAACGGGAGACTGGTTGGTATTATACATATATTTTTTCTCATTTACAAAATTGAAAATTTTGAGAATTAATTATTCCATACAAATTAAAATGTTGACTAGTTTTGCCAAAATTTAGAAAGTTAAATGACCCGTTTTGCCATCTTCATACTTAGTGTATCAAAAGTACGACAATAAAACTATGGAGATTAAATTACAAAAAATATGAAATTATGAAACATATCGCTCATTGTAAATGTTATGGTCCCTTTTTAGGGGTACCAACAGTCGTCCGGTTCGTTCAACAAACGAACTCGGTTCTGATTTGTTTTAAATGTGGAAGACGATCAAAAGCTGTAAATAAAATAAGTGCACGGCGATATATAGTGGAAACCCCAGGAATTGGGGTGAAAACCACTCGACTAAGAGCAGATTATGCTCTTAGCATGTTCACTAATGAAATAACTCATAGTCAATACAAGAGAGGCTAATGAAAATGACAAGGTAAAGAAAGCGGTAAGAATTCCGGCAGGGTAACGGCCTGTTCTTCAGCGTCTAAAGGGTCCTGCTATTTCCGTCGTCTTACCCTGTATTTATAGAGTTCATAGCGTGTGTAAATCACGCTCCGTAACCGCCTCTGACAGGTTTGTTAGAGGTTGTTATCGCGGGATGTAAAACGAGGCTGGGACCGAGGCGTGGCCTGCGTGATCGGGCCCGAAGCGTGGTAAACGTGAGTTGTAACCGCTCGGNGAATGATGGGAATGATAAGGGTAAAAGAAGAGGGAAATAAGGAAAACGGTTAAGTGGAATGATTCACGTGTGCGTGTACGGTTTAATTAAGAAACGAAAAGATAACGTGTAGCGTGTGTGAAGTTTCCTTTAATAAATTGTGACCGCTTTACAGATTTGGTAGGTGACGCGGACGAGGTATGAGAGGGGAATGGGAAGAAGGTCGTCGGTTGTCTGGTGATAGAGTCCGGTCTTTTGGAGAATACTCTAAATTATGTTGACGTATTTTCATGTTTCGAACTATGTTTTAAATTGCATTTGAATATTTCCGTTTTAATTATCGTATTTTTACGAAACAACTAGGCCCATATTGAGGTCGTTACACGGCGATTCCCGATGACCCCTGTGATGGTGAGGGGGTCGTCACTGGGATCAATGATCCCTTCCCGATCAGCCGGGGTGAAAGTGATGTCCTCTCTGAAGAAGGAGGACCGATCCATAGGATCATATTTTACCAGCGCCACAGATTCGGAGCTCTCAGCAGAGTCTCCGCGCGCTGTTCTCTTTCGATCCCGGACCGATTCATTTATTCTTAATCCACAGGAGATAACATAAATATCTCCGACCACTTCTCTCGGTGCCGCCTCATTTCGAGGAGGTTGGGCACCAGTTTCAGCAGGTGGGGGAGCAGCCTGCTCCTGTCTCCCACCCTCATTTTGCGGGGCTCTGCCGCCACGGCCCCACCATCTTCTTCTTCTGCCCTGACCACGGTTCTCACGACCGTGTTGGCCTCTTTCTTGCTCTGGCGGAGGATACCTTCGGTCGCTGCATCAGCCCCTGGTCATTTCCATGAGCGGGAGTTAGAGCTCTGGACGGAGGGGGAGGAGTAGACCGATATCTAGGCCTCCTCGTTGTGACGCTACGCCTGATGATTTCCTCATCATCAGTACTGCGCTCGTCAAGATCACTCTCGTATCCTCTACTTCTGGGAACAGGGCTGGATACAGCCGGTGGTTCTGTTCCACTTTTCTCCGACGTAATTTCCAGTACCACCTTCCTTACGACAGCTTCCAAATCCTGTAAAGTGAATGTTGGTGCTGGAAGACTGTCGGGAAGCACGTCACTATTATTCGTCGGAGTTCCCGTCGCCATGCCTTTGATTATCCTATCCCTGGTAGAAAACTCAAATGGGATTAGAGAATCGTCCCCACGGACGGCGCCAAACTGTTATGGTTCCTTTTTAGGGGGTACCAACAGTCGTCCGGTTCGATCAACAAAAGAACTCGGTTCTGATTTGTTTTAAATGTGGAAGACGATCAAAAGCTGTAAATAAAATAAGTGTACGGCGATATATAGTGGAAACCCCAGGAATTGGGGTGAAAACCACTCGACTAAGAGCAGATTACGCTCTTAGCCTGTTCACTAATGAAATAACTCATAGTCAATACAAGAGAGGCTAATGAAAATGACAAGGTAAAGAAATCAGTAAGAATACCGGCAGGGTAACAACATGTTCTTCCACGTCCAAATGGTCTTGCTATTTCCGTCGTCTTGCCCTGTATTTATAGAGTTCATAGCGTGTGTAAATCACGCTACGTAACCGCCTCTGACAGGTTTGTTAGAGGTTGGTATCGCGGGATGTAAAACGAGGCTGGGACCGAGGCGTGGCCTGCGTGATCGGGCCCAAAGCGTGGTAAATGTGTGAGGCCCGAAGCGTGGTAAACGTGAGTTGTAACCGCTCGGACCGAACCCAGGTGCTAGCTGGCAGAAAACGCTTTATTTTGTCAAGGTCAGCTTCAGTCCTCTAGTTGAACATCGGGCCGCTCTTCATTAGAGGTATAAATAGGCTATAGGGGTTCATTTTCGCCATTTTGAATGGGTCCAATCGTTGCTGAGTCTTACCCATCACAAGATACCCGGTCCTAGAGTTCTCATCATAGGTCGATCGGAATTTTTTTTTAAATTTAATATTTCGTATCGATTCGAATCGGTATGAAATTCTGAATTAATATTAAAATATTGATTAATATATAATAATTTAATTTATTATATATTTATATTTAATATATATAAATTATTTATTTATTTTTATTTAAATATATAGATATATGTTATTTCGTAAATATCAGAAACATGCTATTTAATGCATACATTATCAAAATAGGTTAGTGAGCAAATAGAAGTTTGTGAGAGAGTCATTTTGCCAAAAACCTCATATAAATGTCACTTATTTATATCATTGCATGTTATTAGCTGGGATTGAGGGGTAGAGGTGACTGTTTAAATTTTTAAAATAATTTTAAATACTACTAGTATTTATTATTAATGTTAATTAATTAAATTATTAACATTCATGTTTGTATCCCACAATTTTTTTAAGAAATAGGCTGACGATTTTAATATATTTAAAACAAAACTTATTAATTTTAATGGTTTTCAGTTTCCACTATTTTTAATTTAAGAACTAATGGACCTATCAAATGTAATATATTTAGCTATTATAAATTGATTAAAAATTCATAGCTAGTTTCTAACACAATAGAAAACAAGATTATAGTTTTTTTTTTATTTTTGTGACTTTATTTAAATTTAAAAAACAATTTTCATTTGACAAACAAAAATAAACTTCTTATTTTCAAATTGATTAAAATTCTGAACTCATTTTCTAATTTAAATACACGAACACAAAAGTATATTTGAGAATCATTTAAACGAGTTTCATTTTTTAAAATAAATTATGATACACAAAATTAATAAAAATATTAATTGTTTAAATTTAATTAATATTCTAATTTTTATAGATTGGGTTCGAAATTATATTTTAGTATTTTTTAATGTATAAGTATTTTAACAATGTAACACTTAGCAGTAGAATTAATTTATATTTCAAAATCAAATAACTTATTATTATAATTAATTTAATTGACGAAGTTAAAAAAACAAGCCATTCTAAAACTTTCGATTCAAGTATGTCAAAGTTCGATTTTGAGCTCGATTTTTTCGTTTCTCATCGGTTTAAGTTCAAGTTTCTAATTAACTGAATCTCAAATCTCAAAACTTCTAACAAACCAAACCGAATTGAGCGGTTTCGAAAACTATATTAATAAAATATAAATTTTTTAATAATATATATTATAAAATTTAATAAGTCAAATTTTAAAATTCGAACACAAGTCCACCATGAACCTCAATCTAATTATAATTTATTCAAATTCAAACTAAATCTCGAATCGAACCTTATATATTTCAAGTCAAACTCAAAACTTAAAAAATATTTAAATTCGATTTTTTAAAGTAATTATACATATTCAATTATTAAACAATTTTAAACACATTAAAATGGTCATATTAAAAAAATAATTACAAAATAAATTCAGTGATATTAAAATTATAATGATTGTTTGACAATGCTACTATTCCTAGGGGTGAGCAAAAACTTTGGAATACCGAATATCATATTTAATTTTTGTTATTTCGATATTATGTATTCAATTTGATATTTATTTTTATGAAATTAGCAAATTTGGTTTGATATTCGGTATTAAGAATAAAAATTCAGTATATACTGAATTACCAAATTAGTTTATAGAATATTTATATATTTTAAAAATTATAATTGAACCATTGGTTCATTCAATTATTGATATCGAATTTTGATATCTTTACATATTGAAAAGTCATTAGTATAAGGTTTTTCATACTTGCCCAAATGACTTGTGATATTATCGTCATGTCAATCCACACAGTTTTTTCATAATCCACAATTATCACCGGAAGATATTTTAAATATTTTTATATAATGATTATTTTAGCGGTACAATATTATAATTGTTTGATATTTTCATATCTAATAGGTGGAGGAGTCCTTGATTTTTATAGAAATTTTTTTAGTTCGAGAAGAGTGGAGACATTTATATGACTAAAGATTGACTTCGTGAATTATATTTTTATGATTTTGATGAAAATCAATACAAACAAGATAAGTTTGAGAATGGTAATTTAGATTTCAAATGAATAAACTATTAATTTCTCATTTATTTTATAATAACTATTTTCGTATTTGATTTCAAAACTTTTATAACATTCTACACTTATATTGGATTATAAACTTGAATAATAGAAGATTATTTTATTACAAGAATATGATCAATATCTCAATTATTGTATTTTTAAATTATTTTTATATTTATTTGACTTAAGACATGCGATTACTTTCAAACCCGGCCCAGTTCATCTGGGCTGGGTGGTTGGCCCGTCACCCAGCCTATTGGGCGGGCTTCTTGATCGTCCGAATTTTTTTTTTTAAAAAAAAAATAACATACTTTTATAATTTTATTTTAAAAAAATCAAAAATATTATTTTAATAAAAATAAATAAATTTAATAACATTTTCATCACATGTTCGATAACGGCTTGACAACGATTCGACAACGGTTCAGTGATCCATTAAAATTTCCGGTTCACGGACTGAATCGTATTTAAGAACAATGAGACATGCATGAGATATTCTTGAATATTTTTTAAGGTGCTTTAATTTTGGTATTTGGGCACCGAACTGAAATACCGAAATAATTTCGGTATTTCGTTATTGGATTGGAATCGATATTTGATTTTGTTAATAATTTGTTGTTTGGTAATTCAATATTTAGTTTGATTTGCTATTTGGTACCGAATGCTCACATGTAGGTATGCCTTTAAAAAATTTCGAAATTTTGAACAGAACTATATTTGATTTTTATATCACTTATTTTAATGATTAATGTAAAATAACACTAGCAAAATTTAAATAATTTGTATGACACTGATTTGATTGATTGCTCAGTAATTATTTTTAAAATCAAAATTATTTATATGTTATATGTAGATTACTTATTTTAAATGAAAAAATAATGTTTTCATATTCATTCGAAATTTGTATCGTATCGATACGATCGGTATACCGAAGATGTATAAAATTAATTTATTTAATTAGTTTTTTGAGTAAGAATCGGAAAAACTGGAAACCAATACAAATATCTGGTAGCGAAATAATATAGATACTATCGGTATTTGATGTATCGATCTGTATGAAAAGATGATGTAAAACATATGAAAAACGATTCACCATAATATTTCTCAATTTTTTAAAATACCCATCAATTTGAAGATCAACCACTTTGCATAAATTATCGAGTAAAGGAATTTATGCATTAGATTGACTAGGATTTGACAAAATTGAAAAAAAATTAATATTTATTATAAAAACAATAACATTCTCATGAGAATTTTAATATAAATAATAACTCTAAGTCATTTTAAGAATATCATTAGATATTAAGAATGTACATATTCAATCGTAAATTTTAGCATTTCTAAAAATATTATCGTTTTTTAATGGAAATACTCCGTTCATTCATGTATTTTATCATAATAAACAAATTACAAACATATAATATTTTTTAAAAATAAATGATGATTAAAACTATTATTAAATAATTCATTTTTTTAATATTTAAAAAGAATAGTGATAGTACAAATAATACATAATTTATATTCTAAAATTACATATTTTAAATTATTTGATAAACATCACATCAATCCATGAGTGTTATTTCTATTAGAAAAATTCCATTTTTTATTTTATTAAATTAAAATTATGTTGTGTTATTTTATTAAATTGTTTAAAATGACAAAATTACTTTAATGATGACCTGACAATGATACTTACTCTAATTTATTCGGCTATGTTGCACTAATGTCCCGAGTTTAGGGTGCTACAGAGTGACATTTCTTATAAATGAATTAGAATTTAGAACACAATAAAAAATGTTGAATTCGGTAAGAACTCATAATCATGCAACCAATACAACATAGGTAATCCTTATCATGTAATTCCAATCACTTGTTTAATTTGGAAATAATAATAAAACCATAAGTTTTACATGCAAACCCGAAATCCATGAGAAAATCATGTTCTTTATAAGGTTACAATACAATAATTGTTGGGAATTAACTTCCTCTTTTTCTCTATTGATTATGATTGTTTGGTTACTTTGCATAATAATAAAGTATAATCAACACCACAGATTTTATGTGGAAACTAGAAAGACCGGATGAAAACCACAGGACCAAGATCCAAGTCCAATTCACTATATCTAGGTTACACTTTTCAGAAATATACAATGCACGATTAAATAACATGAAGATAAACCAGGCTCAAAGACTTCACAGTCGCTGCTGTAATATTCCATCTAAGGTGATGTTTTCTTCTCTTCACAGATTTCTACCTGTCTTGAATCATTCTTTATGTATGTCGTATTTTCATATTAAGTACCTGACTTGATGGTAACTGCATGCAACTCCTTACAACGTCTTGATATTATCAATCTTACCGTTTTGTTCTAGTAACTGTCTATACTATTGTAATTGGGCTTCAGTATGACATTTGTGCCAACGTATTTCCTTCTCCCATTGCCCAGGGACTAGATCTGCGTTTTTGTAGGTTGGTTATTTGGTTCTCTTCTTCTGTCAAGTCATGAACCAACAAATTGCCCCTACAGTCCACCAATCGTAAATCTAGGGTTTCTTCACCGCTACGGCGATTTCAGTCCTACTCTTGATGAGCAGAACTTCAGCTTTGAGGTTGTGACTACCTTCGTTAAGAAATCAGCCGGGTTGTTTTCAGTAGGTACTTTTACTAACTCAACTTCTCTGTTATTTATAGCTTCACGTATCTAGTGTAATCTGACATCGATGTGTTTTGAACGTGCATGATATGTTGAGTTTTTGTTGAGTTCAATCGCACTCTGTGAGTCGCAGTGGAGCGTTTGATCATTTACTTCCAGCTTCAGTTCATCACTTAGTCTCCTAATCCAGATAAGTTCTTTACCTGCTTCTGTAAGTGCCATATATTCAGTTTCTGTCGAGGAGAGTGCAACACTCTTTTGTAATTTAGACATCCATGATATGTCCCCAGCATTGAGTATCGTTAGAAAACCATATGTGGATTTTCTAGTGTCAAAATCTTCTGTCATGTCTGAATTTGCATACAACTTGAGACTTAGTTGTTTTTCCCCTCCATAACATAGCTTCGTTTCTTTTGTACAGCTTACATATCTTATTATTCTTTTAACAGCTTCCCAGTTCTCCAATCCATGATTGACCTTGAATCTACTCACTGCTGATACAGATTGAGCTAAGTCAGGTATGGTGCACACAACTAGATACATCAGACTGCCTACTATTGAGGAATATGGTATGTTTGACATTTCCTGATATTATTCATCTGTTTTTGGTTCATTGTCTTTGCTCAAACTCGAAGTGGTTGTCATAGGTGATATTGTGGGTTTTGCATCTTCCATGTTAAACATTCTTACAATATGTTCTGCGTATTTACCTTGTGATAGTGCTATTATTCTTTGAATTCTATCTCAGAATACTTCAATTCCTAGAATTCTTTTGACTGGTCCTAGATCTTTTATCTCAAAATATGATGCCAACTTTTCTTTCAATGTGACAATTTCTTCTTCGCTAGGACTTGAAATGATCATATCATCAACGTAGAGTAGGAGAATAACAAAGTTTTTGCTTCCTTCATTTCTGTAATATATGCAGCCAAATACATTGCAGCCAAATACCCTTAAGTGTTTGTAGCTAGGTGGTTTCCCTGTCCATTTCTATTCTGGTATTTCAGAGTTTAGGGCAGAGGTTGGAGATCGGTTAATTAAGTAGCATGTTGTCATTAAAGCTTCTGCCCAAAAACCTTTAGGTAGATGTGATGTTTTCAACATGCATCTAACTCTTTCCAACAACGTTCTATTCATTCTCTCTGCTGTACAATTATGTTGTGCAGTGTTGGGGACTGTCACTTCATCTCTAATTCCCTGATTTTTAAAGTATGTTTCGATTTCATTTGATATGAATTCCCATCCGTTGTCAGACCTGAAACACTTCAATTTCATTGCAAGTTCTCTTCAACAGCTGAGAACCAAGTCTTTGGATGCTCAGTTACTTCATCCTTAGTTCTCATGGGGTAAACACAACATTTTCTTGTGGCATCATCAATAAATGATACAAAATACCTTTTTCCACCCAGTGATTCAGTGTCAATACTGCACAAATATGAAAATACCAGTTCAATGGGTTTCTCTTTATTTTTCAAAATTGTTTTTAATGATACTTTCTGCTTTTTACCAAACTCACAGGTTTCACACATATCTTTGAGAGTATTTCCATTGGTCTTGATAAGTTCATTCTTTTTAAATAATTTACACATTTTTCAGACAAATGTCCTAGTCTTTTGTGTCATATTTCATAATCAACTTGCATGTGAACTAGCTGAAAAATTAGTGAGACCATTTTTAAACTGGTCTTATAGAGATTATTGGTAGAAGAACCTTTTGCTATGTTTAATGATCTTTTAATCAATTTCCACAATCTGTTTGATATAATGCTTGTGTATCCATCCTGATCTAATACATAAAGTGAGAGTAAGTTTACTCTCAACTTAGGAATATGCTTTACCCCTCCGAGTATCATTCTAATTCATTGATCCGTTTCAATTTGTACATCCCCTATTCCCTCAATTTTAGCACGAGATTCTGTCACCATTTTGACTTTTCCAAACATTTCAGCAATATAGGTAGAAAGATTTCTTTCTTTGGTGTAGCATGTCATGATGCTCTAGAATCCACAATCCATTATGTTAGTTTTTCATGTCCCATTTTTTGTTCTTCTTCATAGGCTAGAAATAATATTTCTTCTAAGGTAGAATCATTATTTTCACTTGAGTTGGGACCATTCTATTTTGTCCTCAACTAGAGATAACACTTTTTCTTCAAATGTCCAGCATTCTTACAATGGAAGTATGTTCTAGTTTCTTTCTTGTCATTGTGTCCACCTTGTGTCTTCCTTTCTTGTGACCAATTATTAGTCGATTTTTCCCTTGATTTTCCTCTCTTTGATTTAAGAATCTTTGCTTCGATCTTCCTCTATTTTCTATAGAATATACAACTGTATCTTTACAGAAGTATGAGGATTTGTAATCTCTCCTTCTTTGTTCTTTATTGATTAATTGCCCTTTAATGTCCTCCAATTTGTCTCCTTCTTTAGGAGTAGTACCATGAAGTAACATCACTAAAGGTTTCCATGACAGTGGAAGGGAGTAGAGGAGCAACAAATAGGTCAGTTTATCCTCCAATTTGAGATCAACAATAGTCATAAGGCTGGTGACTTCCATCAATTTCTCGATATAGTAAGTCTTAGACATTCCATCTTTGTATCTCATTCCCAAGAGTCTGTGTAATAATGACCCTTGGCTTTGTGTAGAATTTGATTCAAACGTTCTTTCTAATTTCTGCCACAATTGTTTTGCATCTGTTGCAGTGCTCACATGATGATACTGAGATGAGTCTATTGATTGTCTTATGAACCCCAAGATTTGTTTGTGCATTTTCTTCCATTATTAGGCTGTATATTATGCATGTTTTTTTTCCTCAAATTCGACAGGATCATACATCATTCTGTAGTTGAGTAAGTCTTCCATCCTATTCTTCCATTCCGGATAGTTGGTGGATGTTAATCGAATCATGGCGTATGATTCATTTGCCATATCTAATTGGTTTCTTGGCTGAAAGTGTTCTTAACTAGAGTCTTTTCCTCCTTTTTGTTTACTGATTCTTCTACTTCTGATCCACTGGTTTCGACCTGCATGGGCCACCACTTTGTTGGGAATTAACTTCCTCTTTTTCTCTGTTGATTATGATTGTTTGGTTACTTTGCAGAAAAATAAAGTACAATCAACACCACAGATTTTACGTGGAAACTGGAAAGACCGGATGAAAACCACTGGACCAAGATCCATGTCCAATTCACTATATCCATGTTACACTTTTCAGAAATATACAATGCACGATTCAATAACATGAAGATAAACTAGACTCAAAGTCTTTCACAGTCGCTGTTGTAATATTCCATCTCACGTGATGTTTTCTTCTCTTCACAGATTTATATCTGTCTTGAATCATTCTTTCTATATGTCGTATTTTCAGATTAAGTAGATGACTTGATGGTGACTGCTTGCAACTCTTTGTAACGTCTTCATATTTTCTATCTTACCGTTTTGTTCCAGTAACTGTCTATACTACTGTTATTGGGCTTTACTATGACATTTGAGCCGGCGTATATCCTTCTCCCACGGCCCAGGGACTAGGTCTACGTTTTTGTGGGTTGGTTATTTGTTTCTCTTCGGTCGAGTCACGAACCAACAATAATGACAGCACAAGAGAGACATACACATGTTCCAATTCTCATAAGGAATTCTTTAACGAGAACATTTTAATTCAACATTGTACTCTTCATGACACTCGAAGTAAAAATCTCAAATATTTTTCATTATCTCCAATAGACGATTAGAATAAAAAAATTTATAGATGCATCTCACGTAGGAGATTTATTAGATTATATAGAAGAGCCTCCCATGTGCATCAAAAGTGTAAATTTTTGGATTATTGTGTACATTTTTGTCATAAAATGGGGTAGAAAAAATTTATTGGCTATGTAATACTCTGCCAACTAATGATATGATATTGCAAAACTGTTCTAAATATAATTTGATCAACTATTGATCGGTAAATTATTTGATAACATCATCATAAAGATGCATCATGTCATCAATGCACAACAAGTTTGTAATGAATTTCTTCTCTCGAAACAAATTCATTCTACCTCATGAAAAATTCGTAATGAATTTCTTCTATGTCACCATATATTGCAAGAACAAATACATTTTTATGGCGATTTAAAGACTTATATTGCATGAATTTATTTTTATTGCAAGAACAAAAGACATTTTTTGTGACCTCGTCCTTTCCGTTGACACAAACTTATATTCAAGGTTCGATTCAGCTGTTATTGTGTTGTTGACCTTTAATGAAGTTATATCGTATACTTGTGATTTCTATGATTGATTAGGCACATCCACCAATTGATTTTTTCCGTGGGTAAGGATGGTGGTTGTCATGTTATTCATGTCGTGTATGCCTTAGGAGACAGTGAGAGTTGTCGAGCATGGACATGGTTTTTGCACAACCTAGATGCGTATGTTATTTGCGAATGTGAAACGTGTGTTATATCATAAAGAGCATCAAATATTTTGGAAATAGTGAATGAAATATAAACTTTCCAAGATGGTGAGTTTGCACAATAGATGGTGTCTCCGACATTTTGGATGAAACTTGTATAGTCTTTCGAAAACATTGGGTTGAAGCGGATGTGCTTAGAGAAGGTGCACAAAGGGCTATAAAATGGAGTATGATATTATAGAGATTCAAAGTATAAACTTTGAGGCATGACGGTAGTTTGAGGAGAAAGACAAAATGAAGTAGACACTTACTCACGATATCAGCAAGTGTTATGAAAACACTAACAACAAATTAGCTAGAATCCATTAATAGAACTCTAAGTTCATATATCATCTCCCGATTACAAAGATTTAGATGATAAAGTTTTACCAAGCCAATCAAACTGTCATTTCAATGTAGGAAAGAGATTTCAAGTATGGCCACCAACACAAACATCCTTACCTCCGGAGCTCGAAAATTCTATAGGCGTGTGTTATTGCATGGATTTATGGTAACGGGTCGAACCGGATGGGTAACAAGATATCAATCGAAAAATTTTCTCGAATAAGGCGATCTACATATGATACGGAGAACCGATCGGTACGCCATTATGTCTGATCGGCAGTGATCAGCACTCGTCGGGATCGATGTCGAGATCGACGTTTGTTTGTATCGATCGGAATTCTTGACATATGATCGACAATGAAAGATGTGTTTGCCGATCGACACTGTCGATATGAATGCTGAAATGTCAAAGATGTCGGTCACCAATCTCAAACGATGCTGCACGACTTTTAGGCAATAAAGTCGTATAAATCAGCTCGAATGCGGCTGATAAGACATGATAAAACTTTTTTTAGATTTAATATTTTATATTCAATCATCCCCTATATAAAAAGGGGGAGAATGAGCAAGCTTAGAAAAGGCTAAGTGGAGCAGAGATAGCAGTACCAGAGAAAAACTATTCTATTGCATGTGTTATGTACCTATTCTTTTCTAGTGAAATCTCTTCCTGGTTTGGTGCCCTGTGGGTTTTCCTCCAAGTTCTTGGATTTCCAACATATAATTCTTAGTTACTGCAACCGATTACTAGCGGTTTTCATATATTAAATCTCATAATATTAAGGAGTAATTTTTACCCTTAACAGCGTGCTAAGAGATAAGCATAACACCAAAACATCAAAATGTGTAACTCATACCGACTAATTACCAAAGTGGAGGTTTACCCTCAATGTTCTCCTATCTATATACGAGAATGAGATTCTATACTCCCCCGCAACTAGAGTACAAATGGATTAAACTTGAATGGATTATATGGCATGACTCCACATGCACGAAAAGAGAAGATTGGCTTGACGACGTAGTGCAAGAATCCATAAAGACATGAATTTAAAAAATTAGATGTAAAACTAATAATGTACATTAAACAATTCTATCGAGGTAATTCATTAAGTAAAAGAGCAATATCTATATCATCATCATAAGTGGGTAAAGTACAATGCGCCGTGCCACAATTAGAAGCCTCCCTTTAACTCCGTCATGGTTGAGAACCCCGACGCAATGCTACTAGCAAATGGCAGAGCCGCATTATGTGGGGTCTGATATCGTCCTGAGAAATTTATTATTTAAGTACACATCTATTTCTATATAGTCGTTCCCCAGTGGAGAAATGAAGTAGATCGAGATATTTTGATTATTGACATTGCTTATAGCTTTTCGTCGTATTTGAATCGAGTTACTTATTTAGTAGACCATTGTGCTTAATTTGGAGATTATTGGACTATTATTTATTAGACTTTATTATTAATGGGCTGAGAGAGTTATAATTGGACTAGATTCCACATTATATAAACATGGTTAAAGAGTTATAGAAATGGGAAGGGGTTTTATGGATGACCTAAGGAAGAGGCCGCCAGTCACTTTTTTTTCAGACTGAAAACCTACGACTATGGCAACCGAATATGATCTTTTTTCTTTTCAATTTATACATCTTGTTCTCTGGTTGTAAATATGCAAACTTGTTGTTTATAGTGGATTCCAAGGCTACGGCCGATGTGGTTTTTTATCCTTTATTTTACAGAAAGATTTTCCACCAATAAAATCGTGTATTTTTTCTTCTTGTTTTCGTATTACTTTCTCATATGACCCCTACCCATAAAAGGGGATCTAAATTTTGTAATTGTCAATTTTTAGCAGTGATAACATTGGCTCCGTTAGTGAGGCCGTTTTTAATCCCATTGAGTTTTTATTCCAGAGTTTTGGATGGAAAACACGAATATTTTTTTCGATTCAGCGCATCTTCGGTTTTCAGTTTGTTTCCAAGAATTGAACCGTTGGATCTTTCTACATTATATGTATACTGTTAAAAACATATTTGTCTCAGTTTTGAACAGTGAGATTGATTTTTATGGTCTTTTCGGTTTTCGAATTAACGTCGGTTTAGATCGGTTTGTTTTTTATTTTTCTTGTATATATAATTTTGGATTTTCGAATCGAATCTCATAGTAATACCGTTCGATCGTTCTTAAATTTTTTAGCATGGTTTACTACATATCTTTATGTCCGCTGATTGGTAACGATCTGATTTTAGGGTCATTTCTAATCATCTAGTCATGCGCAGTTTGGATATTCTATTCGGTTTGTATCATTGCACCGTTGGATGTTTCTGAAATTCATATATATTTATCTAGACGGTTTGTTCAATGTTCCAGACGGTGGAGATCGATTTTAAATGTTGTTTCGGGTTTTAAATTAACGCCGAATTTTCAACGTTTCAGTTTGGTTTTTCTACGATTCTGAGTTGTGGTATTCTATACGATTAACTTTATTTCACTGTTGGATCATTATGCAATTTACGTATATTATTAAAGATACATTGTTCAGTTTACCCAATTGTGGAGATCAGTTTCGGTAATCAATTCAATGTTCAAACTATCGACGGTAATCCATTATTTTGGAATTCTGATATGGATATAATTATTTCATAATTGAATCGTTTTGAGATTTATACATATTGATCAAGACAGATTATTTAATGTTCTGAACGGTCTTCGTTGTGGAAAGTGCAGATATTGATCTTATTTATTTCGGATTTTAAATTGCGTAATCCAAAGAAGATGAATTTCTTTATTTTATGGAATGTGATGATTTGGATCTTACGATCTCTTCATTTTGGTATTCTCTCTGGCATTTTCAGACAGATTTACTAGGGGACTCGTATGTATTATCATCTTAATTTAGAATATTGTGATAATTTATTATCTAGATTATATTTTTATTTTTTCACGAAGTCAACATATAATTAATTGTAATAGTATTACAATTATATTTCCTATCAAGATCTTGTTATATTCTAATAATCTCATAATTTTGGTATTATCTCCGGTATCATCATAATGATTGACGTATGGACTCTTATGTATTATCTCTTATGTTTTCATAATTTTTGAATGACGGTTATCACCACCTTAACATCGAGTTATTTAATTATTAAAGAATCTTATGGATAGCCGGAAACTCTTAGGAAAGATTACAAAGCGACATATGAAGTGAAGTTGTTTTGGATACGTAGAAAAGACATTTGTTTCTTCCGAGACACGCAAGTGTCATAATTAACATTCTTATTTATTATCAGAATAATTAGGAAACAGCCGTCTGGATGACATGGATTTTCCCATCTACTATTGGAGTTGTCATAAATTTATTTCATGGATGACAGAGATTTTCTTATTTATAATCGTGATTGTCGAAAATTACCATAATTAGACCAATCAAGATCATGTTTGATCGAGTTATATTATACGAGATTCTATGAGAGAAAAAATGTTGAGCAAATACAAGTATTAAGGTTTTGAGAAAATGGAGACTTCCTTCATTATTCTAAACATAAGAGAATTCGATAGGAAAATATAAAAGTTCTTGGTTTTTATGGGGAAATTTATGGTCTTGCCCGCAGTTATAAGCCGTTTTTTGAAAATCCTATATCAAGACTCTCCGTTTTATTTTTTTATAACATGTGGAACTCAGCCGACACTTGTTGGGACGAAGATTATCTTAGTTTCCTATTGCACAAGGCGCTCCAAAGTCAGAGTTTCATCATTGATGAAATCTTAATATCCAAAAAGCAGGTCGTGTAGACTAGAGCATTTGCAGGCAGTCAATAATTAAGCTACGGACAAAAACACACAAGATCAATTGTAACCGTAAATTAAGATATCACCTTGAAGTATGTTAAAGAGATAACGAAATTCCAAGTGGAGATATAGCGATGACTAAGACGAAAAAAGGGATGTGAGCTAGAGATTGTAGAGTTCATATAACAATCATGACGATTTTGGGAAATTTGAAGAAGAGTTCAACATACATTTTTATTTTTGTAGTTGGAGTAATAATGATTTAAACACTTTTACAGCTGGATTATGGTTTCATGGATTTACAAGTTTGTTAAATGCGGTCATAAAATTATAAGTTTAGAGCACGTTGGTTCTTTTGTAATTGATTGGTGGAGTCGGAGTTGAGTCTTCAAACTGAAGACACTTAAGTTGATTAGAGTTGATTTCAATTTTAATTCACAATATGACAAAGGCAACACGGAAAGTCTGAAGTTGTTGGTATGATTTTCTACCTATGTCCTAAATTCGTGACGAATTAAAAAGGGATGAATATTTCTGCGATGAACTATGAAGATCACTATTGATATCACACGGGGATATTTTGTAATTTAGATACCCCGGGAATCTTCTAGCACGTCTTCCAAGGTATTCTGAATATTTTGAGATAAAGTGACTTCGAGGGTATTTTGTAATTTGGACACCATCGGGGATATTGTGATTTCATCATTTATAGGCTCTGGAGTCGCATATAAGAGTTCCTAATAAGATTATCAGTATTTTAGGAAGATTCTTAGGTAAATTAATGTAAGGGTCATTTTAATAATTTGAGTGTCTGGAAGTCATCACGTCAAATATTCGGTGGTAGATTGCATATATTTTGAATATTTCTTAGATTAAATCAGGTCGAGAGTATTTTGGCATGTTTTCGCAGTTCGAGGGTCGATAACGGAGCCGAACCCTAGGATAACTGGAAGAATTTAGGGCGATATATTACCGGGGACTCAATTAACCCTTTCGGAAGAAGACTCGGTCGCCAAAATCATTACTCACCCTTCTCGAAGCTGGAATTCATCCTGGAAGGTATCTATTAGCTATCCACCTCATGGGTGTTTATGAAAATGTTTTGAATTCGGAAGAACGGGTCGAGTAATTGTCTGAAGGAATGTTCATCTCCCACCATCAGTATGTTAGGAATGGAGGTCGGGTGATAGTCGAATGGCTCGATGGTGAAAGACCGACCCGGGGAAACCTAACATGAAGCGGTGATGTTGTTCGACTTGATGGATCTCGGATCTATTAAGGATATCGATCGGACGATTGTGATGAGTCTATTTGATAGAGGTCGGATTAGACTTGGATCGGGATTCAAGAGTATCGAGGGGAAATATATTTCCTTAATTGACGCATTAAATATATGGAATAAAGATATTGAGATATATCTTATTGGTTATATATATATGGAAGAAGATATGAAAATATATTCTGTTGACGATATATATGGAAGCAGATATGAAGATATATTATGGAGATATATATGGAAGAATATATGCAAATATATCTTGTTATATATATATGGAAGATGCGGTCAAAGATATGGAAAGAGAATATTGTAGAATATTCGGTAGAATATTTCCTAGATTAGATCCTAGTTGGACTCTATAAATAGAGGTCTCATGAAGACAATTGTAATCAATCAATTCTATTCTTCTTGTGATAGTGAGTTCAGGCCGAGGTTTTTCGGTCACGTGGTTTTTTCCCGGTTTTGGGTTTCCACGGTAAATCTTGTGTCTTTTACCTTTCTTCATTTACATTCGGTTCTCATCGCATTAATTCGATCCGACCCCGGATAACGGGAGACCCCGGATAACGGGAATTCTTTTCTTCTCCGGGAAGGAGGGAATTTTCCCAACAATTGGTGGTGGCTGTGGGGTTGTCCCGTGGGGTAGGTTGTGACGGATCGTGGCGATGGGGGAATACCGAGTTATCTCGAAGATGTTTGATGGCGACGACTATCGGTATTGGAAGATGCAGATTGAAGGAACTCTACGACGGCATGTCTCGGAGCGGCTCTGAAGAAGGATAAACCGAAAGAGATGGAGGATGCCGAGTGGTCGAGAATCGACGAAAAAGCTCTTGGGTTCGTGGTGGAGACTTTAACGAGAAACGTTGCCTTTAACGTTTTCGATAAAACCACTACGTACGGGATGATGAAGGCGATTGAGGATATGTACGCAAAGCCGATATCAACAAATTTAGTGCACCTTGCAAAGAAACTTTACACCTTGAAGATGGCCGAAGGTGGTTCAGTTTCCAAACACTTGAACGAGTTCAATAATCTTGTCGGACAACTTGCATCGATGGAGCACGAAATCAAGGATGATCAATTGGCAGTCCTTTTACTTGGAACATTACCGGACAGTTGGGGGACCACGGTCGACGTGATCAGTAGCCAACCGGGTAAGTTAAAGTTTATCGACGTGCGGGATCGGTTGATCAGTGAGGAAGTGCGGAGATCCAGTCGGGAATGCAATGACCTTGTTGCTTTGGCAACAGAGTCTGGTCGGTATAATAACCGATGGGGCAAGGGAGGACGTGATGGCGATGACAATCGGGATGATCGGTCAAAGGGAAAGACTCGGGTTAAGTCTAAGTCACGTGGCGAATCGGAGTGTTGGAATTGCGGAAAGAGGGGGTACTTGAAGCGAGAGTGCAAGGAGAAAAGAAGGGATGTATCGGCGTCGGTTGCCGAGACGGACGATGTACTAGTCGTGTGCATTGAGAGTCCGATTGAGTCATGGGTATTTGACTCGGGAGCATCATTTCACATTTCATCCGATAAAAGTATATTTGTTAATTTTGCGGGAGGAAATCATGGAAAAGTCTACTTGGCGGACGGAAAGGCGCTGAGAATTACAGGTCGAGGAGACATACCGATCACATCTAACGGTCACAGTTGGTTGTTAGAGGATGTAATGTATATTCCCGGTCTTAAGAAGAATTTGATTTCGATGGGCCAGCTTGACGCAAAGGGGTATCGAACGACTTTTGGAGGCGGATGTTGCAAAGTGTCGAAGGGATCAATGATCGTGGACAGGGGAGTTAAGTCTGGAAGTGTGTATGTGGGGGCCGGATCCATAGCGGATCGACCGGGTATCACAAAACGCAAGACTAAACGAGGACATGTTCGAAATCGACACAAGGGTGAAGATGCGGTAAAACCGGCATTGTCGAGTGGGAGTGGAACACCGGTAAAGGTGGATCGGTCGGAGAGGCCTTCGGGAAAATCAATCGATGAGGAGATCGGTGATAGCAAGGTTGATCGGTCGGAAACGGATCCGGGTATGGTCGATCAGACGGCAGATCGGAATACAGGGGAATCGTTAGCTTCTGCGGTTAGGCAATGGAGGGCGAGGAAAGCTTCCGAGGAGTGGGAGTTTGCCCTGAAGGACGAGAAAGTGTCCTTGGAGGCCAAGACTTCGGTTTTGGGGAAGTTGACAGGTTTTGTCACTTCGGTTAAGTTAGGGCTGGGGCATGCCCTAACTTGGTTCACCAGGTGATTTGGCGAACGGGGACTTTCGAGGGTGGACACTTACCTCGAAAGTCGGAGGCGAGAGTTGTTCAACTCTCAAAGGGCATCGTGTCGGTGCATAAGTGTTGGGCGGACTACTTAAGAAGAATAAAAGATCACCCAACTCCAAGTGGGAGATTGTTAGGAATGGAGGTCGGGTGATAGTCGAAGGGCTCGATGGTGAAAGACCGACCCGGGGAAACCTAACATGAAGCGGTGATGTTGATCGACTTGATGGATCTCGGATCTATTAAGGATATCGATCGGACGATTGTGATGAGTCTATTTGATAGAGGTCGGATTAGACTTGGATCGGGATTCGAGAGTATCGAGGGGAAATATCTTTCCTTAATTGACGCATTAAATATATGGAATAAAGATATTGAGATATATCTTATTGGTTATATATATATGGAAGAAGATATGAAGATATATTTTGTTGGCGATATATATGGAAGAAGATATGAAGATATATTCTGGAGATATATATGGAAGAATATATGCAAATATATCTTGTTATATATATATGGAAGATGCGGTCAAAGATATGGAAAGAGAATATTGTAGAATATTCGGTAAAATATTTCCTAGATTAGATCCTAGTTGGACTCTATAAATAGAGGTCTCATGAAGACAATTGTAATCAATCAATTCTATTCTTCTTGTGATAGTGAGTTCAGGCCGAGGTTTTTCGGTCACGTGGTTTTTTCCCGGTTTTGGATTTCCAAGGTAAATCTTGTGTCTTTTACCTTTCTTCATTTACATTCGGTTCTCATCGCATTAATTCGATCCGACCCCTGATAACGGGAGACCCCGGATAACGGGAATTCTTTTCTTCTCCGGGAAGGAGGGAATTTTCCCAACAAAAACACGTTAGTTTGGAAGCAAAAACATGCGAGTTGGATCACAAAGAGCAAAAACACTTGAGTTTCGAAGCAAAATCATGCGAGTTAGAGCACATTGAGCAAAAACATGAGTTTGGAAGAAAAAACCCGTGAGTTGGAGCACAAATAGCAAAATACACGTGTAAGAAAGCAAAAGCATGCGAGTTGAAGCACAAAGAGCAAAAACACGCGAGTTTGAAAGCAAAAATACTCGAGTTGGATCACAAAGAGCATAAATACACAAGTTTCGTAGCAAAAACACTCAAGTTAGAGCACAAAGAGCAAAAACATACGAGTTTGGAAGAAATAGAGAAACTTCATGCGTTCCACAGTTATTCGGTGATAGCTAACTTGTGTACCATTTTGAATGTTTGTCTAATGTCCCTGTTTGTAGTATCTTCTTTTATTATGATAATTACCTCTTTAATCTCGACAGCTTTCTCTTCCACAATAATTTCCTTTTATTCAACAATGGTATGTATCCAAAAGACGTATTTTCCACTTTTCGAATTAAATGCATTAAATCTATATCGATAAATAATTAATCAAGTAGCTTTAACCTTCGCTAGACTCTTAGTGTAAAAATTTAAACATCCGAAGCCATAGAAAAAATGTCTGAAACATATAAAGGTCTCAATATAATTTCTTTGTAGAACTCCATAAAGAAGAAGAATATTCCGTGATATCAATTTCTTCTAATTGATAACCAGATAAATGTGCTCATAGCTAATTGATATCATAGTCTTTGGTAATGATATATTGCGCTCTTTCAAATATTCTCTAATCCTAAATAAACTGAGTACATACAAAGGCGAACTTCTGCATGCTCTTTTTCGAAGGGACGCGCCCCCAAAATAAGTTGTAGCTTCAATACGAGTTATTAAACCCAAGAGTTTCTCTAAAGAATCATACCGCAATGTGTTTAATGATGTGATTGACTTCTCCAGTGCATTAAAAGGCCGAATAGAATTGATCTTTGAACTCTTGATACAAAACAATTAAAAACTTTTGGTAGCCAACTAAATCATCGGAGTGTAGAGTCCTTCAAAGAGGCGGTAAAGATATAAAACACGCAGCAATAATAATTGCCATGGAAAATGGTGATAAAGTGCTTGAAGCATTTCATGTACTTCGCAAAACTTCCATCGACATCAAGGTTTTTCCTATACAATTTAAGTGCTCAATCACCCTCTCTTGTCCAGTATAATTACCCTCATAACGGATGTGTAAAGTATCACAGATACCTTCGCCATATACTCATCTTCTTTCATAACCAAGCCTAAGATTGACTTCCAACTGCTTTATTCGAGCATCATTACGCTCGATCATATCGCTAATCCCTTGAAACTTCTATTCGATCGATTCCTTAAATAACAAATGTGGCTCGGGTTTTGGGAGATATTCTTAGACAATATCTCCCTAGGATATCATTGTCATCCCCAACCCTCTTTGGAACATAAACAACTTATCTAATTCTCTTTTGTCTTTCATCACTTTAAAACTCGGAAAAACTGGCTTCACACATTACTAACTCAAGATATCACACAACGGGCAACTATTTACACATGCTCATTTTATCTCTTTCTTTCTAATAAAACTCTACCTCGCACATTATCCACCGCTCTATTGCACAACCAATGAAATCACGCTACTGAAACTTGCTTCACATATGAACCATTCAAAATATAGCTCATTTCCAATAAATGGATTGAAATGAAATAGTAAAATACAACCAAAATCCGACCCGGAAAACATGACACCATCACATTACCATATAATTGTAGACATGAAACGCAATCTCCCATGATTTTTTTTGTGCAACCCTCTCATTCCTTTGGCACGTCTTCAGCATATTCATGACATATGATAATATTTCAATGCACTCAGATAATCTACTTCACTCAATATATCATGGCACACTTCATGGTACACACTGAGGCAATGTGCTCATAATAGATACCCTCCGGATGAAATCCAGCTACGGGGTTGGTTACATGTTCCCACTACTGAGGACTCTTCCGGTGGCACTGATTGAGTCAATAGTAAAATATCATTCCTCTCGTCTTCTATCGCATGAGGGTTGCATTTCATCACAATCTCTTCATCTACATCACTCTCATATTAAGAATTTCGGATCATCCCAATCAATATATAACAAGATTTAAGCTTAGCACAAGAGCTCTCAATGGGACTAAGTCGCGAGTGCGCACAAACTCGCGCTTGGGGGTATCAAAATCTCGGGCCTACACACAAAGTCGCGAGTCTTGTGGTGAGTTCGAGTGAAATTTTTCTTGGGGAAGCATGTCAAAAGTCAGAACCTTTTTTTGGGGATTAAGGTCTTGAATTTATAAATAAACTTGACCCAATAGGTCAACTTATGGTCCAAAAGACAGACTTAGTCAATTTAGCCCAAATTACTTAGAAAATATTCAATTCCACCGGGATAAGTGTCACAACATCCTGAAACATCGAAAATGCACACCGATCGAACACTAGTAGCATGTAATGATGAGAAAACACCTGAAAATACTCCTCACAAGTTCCTCATCTCCGAATACTTAGAAGATAGTCAAAAATATCACATAAACTCACCATAGACCACTCTTAATGCCTAATTACGAAAATACCCCTAGCATCATTTCTGATCGAAATCATGCAAAACCAATCAAAACGCCATCAGAATCCTCATACGTGGGCCAGAGATGCCAAGATTACCCCCAAAAGCACATTATTCAATAGATATAATAGAAAACCGAAAATACTGTTTAGCCATGTCAGACGAACCCCTGGGAGGAAGGGAGCTTTCTACCCCATTTTTTAAACCTAATCTGTATTTTACCCCACTTCATAACTTGGAATTACGAAAGGGTTTGTGAACTACGAAAGAGTTTGCGAACTATGAAAATTAGACACCTGAGCTGTTTTTCTTTATTATAAATTACATCCAAACTCCAAAGTTGGGAACCTCCAATATGAAAAACAGTCGATCGAAGGTCGTATTTGTTCGAAAATTCTTAGCAGAGCAGCAATTTCAAATTTAACCCACGTTTATTTTAGCCAAAAGGGCATGAATCAAAAATCAGAAATTTTCTGGTGCCTACCCATCATCGAAAAATCATTCAAAATGCATAATGTGAGTTTCTTGTTGCACTGTTCATGCGTTCCAATGCCAAAAAAAGGATGATAACAACTTCCCAAGAATCATGATTTCATCGAATATGAACACTTCCACTGATACATCTTCTAGAACTCAGAGTAAAAGTACGACGAATATTACCCATTCTAGTAAACAGTCGTCCCTGTTTTCTTCTCACGGTATTTATGAGGATCACCCAGATAATGAAGAGATAGTCGTGTTACAGCGAGAATCTCCGATAAATTCGCGGAATCGGTTAAAAGCGATGGGCATGAAAGGTTGTTTTCTAATTCTAACGATGAAAATAATATTATCGCTGCTGGATATGGTGAAAGCAATAACATACCAGTGCTAGAGACGTTGTTAGATGACTCAGTGAAAAATGAAGCAAGTGGAGAGGTCTATCAAGATGCCCTTCACTTGTCGGCAAGTTTTCTGAATAAGAGCTCACTTGATGAATACCACGTATTTCCAGATTTCGAACCACGCGGCTAATTTTCATAGTTCGCAAACCCTTTCGTAGTTCACAAATCCTTTCGTAATTCCAAATTATGAAGTGGGGTAAAATACAAATTAGGTTTAAAAAATGGGGTAGAAAGCTCCCTTACCCCAACCCCTGGGGTATCATAATTACGTAAACAACCCTAGGCAATATCAATATTGATCTTCATAGTTCATCGTAAAAAGATTTATCCCTTTATAATTCGACGCGAATTTAGGACATAGGTAGAAAATAAGACCAATAACTTCTACTCTACCAATCAATTAAAAAAGAACCAACGTACTCCAAACTTGTAATATTATGCGCAAAACCATGAAACCATAATAAAGTTGTAAAAGTGTTTAAATCATTCTTACTCCAACTACAAAAATAAAAATATTTGTTGAACTCTTCTTTAAATTTCTCCAAATCGTCATAATTATTATATAAATTCTGCAATCTCTAACTCACATCCCTTTTTTCATCTTAGTCATCCCTTTACCTACGCTGGGAATTTCGTTCTCTCTTTAACATACTTCAAGATGATCTCTTAATTTACGGTTACAACTGATCTTTTGTGTTTTTGTCTGTAGCTCAATTAATGGCTTCTTGCAAATGCTCTTGTCTACACAAACCAATTTTTTGAATATTAAAATTTCATCAATGAGGAAACTCTGACTTTGGAGTGTCTTGCGCAACACGAAACTAAGATAATCTTTGCTCCAGCGAGTGTCGGCTAAGTTCCACTTATTATAAAAAAAGAAAACTAAGAGTACTGATATAGAATTTTCAAGAAACAGCCTATAACTGGGTGCAAGAACATAAATTTCCCCATAAAAGCCAAGAACTTTTATATTTTCCTCTTCGTAATATCGAATTCTCTTACGTTTCCAATAATGAAGGAAGTCTCTAGTTTCTCATAGCCATAATACTTATATTTGCTCAACATTTTGTCTCTCATAGAATCTCGCATAATATAATTCGATCTTGATTGCTCTATTTATGGTAATTTTCGACATTCACGATTATAAATTAGAAAATCTCTACCATCCATGAAATAATTTT
>RWGZ01001225.1:946880-981156 GCA_009725065.1 Utricularia reniformis | reverse complement strand
TCAAAGAGTTATTTCCGCGACAATAATTGCCCGTCCAAAAATCCGCGATAATTTTCCACACGTTAAAATCCGCGACAATTTTGCACTACACAATTTTCGCGACAATTTCCTTCTTCCGCGACATTTTCCGGATTTTCGTTAATTAATGATCATTAACTCGTTTTTGGGCCTCCCCACCCCTATTTATAGACATCCGAACTTTTCTAATTCACACTTTAACCCCTCCTTCTTTTCATTTTGACCCCTCCTTTATCTTTTGCTTTACTTTTCTATTTTTCGTTTCCTTTTACGTTCTTTCATTCCCGTATCCCTCGTTATTCCTCGTCTAGACTTTACCGCTACATTCCCTACTATTTGTTCCATCATACCTTTTTCCTGGCTATTACAGCTCGGAACAAAATGCTCGGACCTTCCTCCCGTTGAATTGAGTTCCATTATAAGAGATAAGTGTTCGGGGGAATCCAAAACGACTTACAATATTTTTCCACAGAAAACCTTTGACCACCTGTTCTGTGATAGAGGATACTGCCTCGGCCTTGATCCACTTAGCATAGTATTCCACCATGACTATGCAAAACTTGCGTTGTCCAATGGATCGAGGAAACATGCCCAAGATATCCATTCCCCATTTGTCGAAAGGGCAAAGAAGCGGAGTAATCGATAGAAGAGATCCTGACTGTTTTGGGACTGAAGCATGATACTGACATGTATTGCATCGCTTAGTGAAATCCTTCGCGTCTTCTAATAATGTGGGCCACAAATATACTGCCTTGATGATGCGATGGTATAAGGAGAGGACTTCCGAATGTAATCCGCAAATTCCTTCGTGAACGCACTTCAGGACTGTTTGGGCTCCACTAGATGCTAAACCCTCAAAGCTCCTCTTAAAAAGATTCCCCCTCTGAGATATGTCTCTTGGCTTGGATCCAAATTTTTCTAGCTTCTGAAGGCTTGTCATGGAGGATTCTGCCTGCCAGGTACCTTACAATTAGGTCAAACCACATGGGTTCCATCTGGATATGAACGCTTTCAATGCGTAAGGTCGAGAATTCGATGGACAAAGCCCCAATCTTCTCATGCGTTTCATAAGTAATCGGGGATATCATTCAAGGGACGATCCTGTATGTAGAGTGAAACCGTCCCCGATCTGATGTTTGGCAAGCATGCTGTCAATCGGGCCCAAACCATCAACCGCCTTGTTCTGCTCCCTTGGCACATGGGTAAATGAAAATTCGGAAAATTTATTGAACAACTCTGTTACTTTGGCCAGATAGAGCTTCATTGCTGGTTCATGCACCTCAAAGTGTCCGGCAAACTGCTCAACTACCAACTTAGAGTCATAGAACATCCGAATCTTTGCCACTCCTATCTCATGGGCGAAACTCATTCCCGACAAGAGGCACTCGTACTCTATCACATTGTTAGTGCCTGGGAAATGGTACTTCATTGCGGAATGTATGATATCCCATTGGGCGGTCGTGAAAGTGATACCAACCTAATTTTCCCCAGGGTCGAACCATCGAGACTGACTATCCAAGGATCCTCATCTTTGTTAAGATAAATGGTCGATCAGATCATTTCGACCACGAAGTCAATGAGGACCTAGCCTTAATGACCCTCCGGGGCACAAACTCTAAATCCATGGCGCTGATCTTAATTGCTCAATAAGATAGTCTCCTGTTCAGGTCAGCTTGTTCCAGCACATCTTTGAGAGGTTGATCTGTATACACGTATACCTTCCTACTTTAAAATAGTGCTTTAATTTGGCGATGGTCTTCTTTATAGCAAGCATGAATTTCTCTAAATTGGTGTATCCGACCTTTGCTGCTACCAAGGAATGGCTCACGTAATAGACCGGGTGATGGGTTTCGTCCTTGATTGTTACCAAGGTTGCACTCATTGTGGCTTCCGAAACCGCCAGGTAATGTCCCAAGGGCTCTTCGGGGCTTGGACTAACCATCACGAGAGGCATGCTTAGATATTTCTTCAACTCTCCGAAGGCTGAAGCACATTCGGGTTGATTGGCCTTCCGTAGTACCCGAAAGAAAGGCAGGGCCCTATCGGTAGACTGAGAAATAAATCGACTCAGGGATGCCAGCCGCACAGTCAACATTTGGAATTCCCTTTTGTTCCGAGGGGGCTGCATGTCTATGATCGCTTGAATCTTCTCAGGGTTCACCTAGATTCCCCTTTCCGAAACGTAGTATCCGAGGAATCTCCCACTTATAATCCCAAAGCAGCATTTGTTAGGGTCCCGCTTTAAGTTATACTTTCGGCAAACTTCAAAGGAGCAAGACAAGTAAGGAATATAGTCATCATCATTAAGAGACTTAACAATCATATCATCCACATAGACTTTCATGATATGACATATCAGCTCCCTATATATCTTATTGACCAAGCGTTGATACGTGGACCCAACATTCTTTAACCCGAACGGCATAATGACATAGCAGTAAACACCATTTTCGTTCAGAAAACCAGACTTCTTTTGGTCTTCTTCCGCCAAGAAGATCTGATGGTATCCAAAATAGGGATCCATTGTGCTCATCAGAGTGCTCCCTGACACCGTACGGACTAGGCGATCGATGTGTGGAAGTCGAAAAGGATTTGACTCGTATCTTTTGTTTACATCCTTGAAGTAGATGCAGACTCTCCGTTTCCCATTAGCCTTGGATACTACCACCGGGTTAGAATCCCACTCAGTCTATTGTACCTCGGAAATAAACCGAGCGTGCAACATCTTGTTCACTTCCCCCCTGATGATCTCAATCTTTTCCAAGCAGAATCGTTTTCTTTTCTGTGAAACGGGCATATCACCCAATCTAGTGTTTATGTGGTGTTCATTGACTGCTCTATCAATTCCCGAAACATCATCTGGGGTGCAGGCGAAGACATCCACATGATCTTTATTAAAAACAATTAACTACTCCTCCAGGTGGGAGCCAATTCTGAATCGATGTGGGATATTTTATCTGGTTCACCTTCCACCATATTTATGGATTTGAATCCGACAGGCTCCATGGCATGTCGGGGATGAGGGGCTCTTCCAAAAGGTCCACTCGACCCTTTAAATTGGGGAAGCGTGCGGCAGGAACTCAGATAACATTGTTCGACGGCAGACAAATCCCTTTAACTAAAACATTCCCATTGTTTGAAGGAAATTTCAGCATCATATGATATGTGGATGGTACCGTCCGGACTTACCCAAGCCGATTCGTCCGATAATGGCGTTGTACACCATTTCTACCTCAACGACGACAAACTCAGGGACTTTCGTCAGGTCCAAGATTTGGTTTCCTAACGTCAACGGAAACATCACTTTCCCACAGGGTATTACGCATCTCTGGTCAAAAGCCCAGATAATGATGTTCTCTATCGTTAAATTGGGGCCCGAAGGCCTTAGTGTCTCGGCCACTTCCAGTTTCATTAAGTTGCATGAAGCTCAGGTGTCGATCAATATTCGATACACCTTGTGACCAGACACGATCCCAATTATAATCAAAGGATCCTCACTAGGTCCTGTTGCTCCTTCTCGGTAGGCTTTAGAAAATGTGATATATTCCTCAACAATTAAACGATCAGATGACATACCTTCGTACTTAACTAGGGAAACTGAATCTTTCTCCTTTCCCCACGGTTCGCAGGTCATTATCTTCCTTTCGCGGATCGTTTCCTCGATCCAAATTCCCTTGGAGATCACATAAATCTCCACGGCCACATTTCCCTCCTGTGGTGCTTGAACTTCATCCTGAGTGGGATTGGGTTCCCCTTATGGGGGAGGAAGACCTTGTTCTTCCCTCCTACACTTTCATTTCATGGCACTCGTCCACCTCTGCCACGAAAACGTCTCCTTCAGCCTTGCCTGCAATCCTCCTGGTCGTTTGGACCTTGGGCATATTCTGGCGGAGGAGACCTTCGATCCTTCACGCAGTCATGATAATTCTGGGGACAACAAAGACTATCACGTCCCCTAGGCCAATATCGATACTCGCTCTGATGCCTCTATTATGATGTGTCTTTCCTTTTCCCGCCCTGCTCTTCAGGGTCGGTCCCCTTTTTCATTATTGCAATTACGGTTTCCTGCAGAATGGGACACTTCAACGTGGGGTGGTATGAGCTATAATGTAGCTCACCCCTCTCTTTGCTGGTCGCTCTAGCCACTTTCTTTCCCTCAACAGCTCCTTCATTCTGGGGCTGCCTCTTATGATGCCCAATTTAGGATCGGGGGCATTCTATAATCCCCAAGCACCGAGTGACTTCCTGGTCGCCGCATTGAGAGTCTCATACACCTTAATGTACTTGTTGATCTTTTGTAAGAGTTTGCCTAAGGTTGGAGGAGAACTCTTAACCAAACTGGCTAAAGGTCGCATGGACCAAGTACATGTTGAAGGATGTCAATCTTATCCCTCAACTCCAGTTTAATCCCTCGGTCCGTTATGTTGAATTTCTCCACGAAAGAACGAGACTAATTTTGGATGGGATGTGTCGAAGCTGATAATATTCCTGACGACTGCGGGGTGGCCCCACGTTTCAGGAAAATTTCCCAGAGAATGCCAGAATAAATCTACCATAGAATTGGATGGACCGAACATGTAGATTCTTGAACCAAGTGCAAGCATCCCCGTGTAGTCATGCCGCGAAGATGCGGCATTTGAGGGCCTCCGAAGGTTGGAAAGTGCCCATGCGTAGCTAGAAATCCACCACATGATTGATCGGGGCACTATCCCCTTTGAATGTAGGCAGCCCCTCGAAGCTACGGAAGGACCTAACCGAGACTTCGGCTAGATTTCTTTTGAGAAAGGGGTCATTAAGTCCCCCAATGCAGCGGAGATGCCGCCAGATCATTGCACTGAGGCGTGAGCGGCATGCACATTGTCCTACCAATCATCATCCTTGCTTCTGAGGATGGGTGCCTCCATGGGTTTGTAGAAGAGGTTGGGGTTTCTCCCCAGATCCGGCTCAAAAGCTCGCTCCGTTCGCAGAATATCTAGCTCTCGAAACAAATCATGGATGCAACGTTCTCTCCTATCCTTATTGGTCTATGAGAACTGCATTGATTCTCTCAGCGGAGGAATGGGAACTTTCTTGCCCCTCTATTGAGTAATGCCTCGTCGCATTCTCTCTTCTTCGTCCGGGCTCTGAGGCTCGAAACCGCTCACGTAATCCCTACCTTCAATGGGGCAGGCTCAGCGACAGATGGTTGTCCAACTTCGTTGGATGAACTCGTGGTCATCTCAATCACCACTTCCTTATCAAAGCCTCCATATCAGCCATCGCAAATGCGGGAGGGGGATTCTGGGGCATATCACTATTGTCGCCAACTTGGTTTGCTGCCATATTTTTTCCTATCCTTGTCTGTAGAGACCTCGAATGGGTTAATCCACAAGTCGTCCCCACGGACGGCGCAAACTGTTATGGTTCCTTTTTAGTAGGTTCCAACAGTCAGTGGATTTTGATCGTTACAAATTATCAAGATCTGGTTTTTAGTTTTATTGTTTGTGGAGACAACTTTTCTGATAATAAAGAATGAAGAGACATGTCGATTTAACGTGGAAAATCCCAAAGAAATGGAGAAAAAACCACAGTTTCGAGTGGGAATCCTCTCGATAAATTCAATAACATGAAATGGGCAATACTATAGTGATCGGGAAGAACAGAAATCAAAATAACCCAAAGGGAAAATAGCAAGAGGGTATGATCAGAAGTTCGATTTGGATGTGAAGAGCAGGATGTGTCTAGATCTTTGCTACCTTCTTCCTTATATAGTAGTGGTTATCGATTTCTTCTCCTGATTTTCCTCCCATGTGTGGTTAAGACTCAATGAATGCGTTCAATCACGTTTAATTCTACAATATAATTACTCCAGTATGCGCATCGGTTGTTACTCCTCTTTGGATAAGTCAGACTCCACGTGGCAGGGAATCTCCATTTTGCGGGGACCGATCGAGCGTCCCGATGTCCGATCCACCACTTAGATATTTTCAGGAAGAATAGTTTTCTAGTGGGCTAAACTCGGGTAATCTTAACTTGATTGGGCTTGGACTGACTCTCTCTTATGGACTACGGCATTTATGTCATCCATGTTCCTTCGGTCCCCATCAAATATCTATGTATTCCAACGAAAATATATTCAAACAAAATGACACCACATTCAAGTATGAAAATTGTAAATGAAAATCAAATATCCAATGTGTAGGAATAAAAGCAAATAGAAGCTCGTGTGTTTCTGTAAGAACTTATTTCAAATTCAAATGCGTCGGAATAATAAAGGGACTAGAAAAATATGCCAATAAAAGGAATAAATGGGTATGAAGAAGGGAGGGAGTACCTTTATCCCATTGAAACTATGTTTTCAAATTGCGTTCGAACTGGCCGATTCAATCGGTTTGACCGTGAACATCTTTTTTTACGGTCCATACAACCTCAACTGTCTTATTTTTTATGTTTCTAGGTTTTCTGGTTTTTTTGTTTTTCTTTCACGCCGCTTTATCTCTTCTCCTCCAAATCTTGCAATGACTTTGCAATAGGGATGTCTTGTGAGACCATGACTCTTGTCTTGTTCCAGCAACAACTAGGACCCATAGCCACATAAAGGAGTCCTTGACTTGAAGTATGGGTTCTTCCGGTACATTTTTCATTCAATAGTATCTACAAAAAACTCTATCTTATTCTTCTCATGTTTTTGCTAAATGAATTTATAAGTTGGGTTCTTCCAATACTTGATTTTTGAGTTGTTCATGACTATGATGCGTAATGTGCAATATTAGGTTTGTTGTCACTTGAGAACTTATGCTTGTGAGCCAAATGATTCAACAACATATTAACAATTCGTTTCTCTGTTCTTCATGGGGTTGTGTACTTAACAATTTGATGTCATGGAAGTCAAATAGTCACGAAGAGTTAAAGCAGTAGATCCCTAACTCAATGTCTATTCAGATTCAAGGCAGGGATGAATCAGGTTGAGAATGGCTCTCGAATTCATTGAGTGGGAATTGCCCGGGGAAGATGATCCAACTACATGTGAATGATTATTACGATATTTGGTAGAATTTTTTTCTAGATTTATTTGATGAAGTTAAGAAAAAGATCTTGTATGTTATTACGATTCAAACCGGTTTAAACCACTGTTTAAACTTATTGAACCACACATTTTCCAGTTTGATAATAAATACATGTTTGAAAACATAACATTGAAAACCTTGCTTTCTCAATCAAATGACAACTATGATTAACTATGCATGATCTTAAGTCATCCCTTACCTTAATTAGTTGAAAAAAGAAACTGATGATTTATGAATGCATTTCTTAGCCAGAAAGAAAAGAACAAGCTTCCAGTAGCGTGCATTAACGTGAACGATGCTCTACCAAGAAACAAAGTTACGGACATCTGACTTCCTAGTTCAGAAAAACAAGGTAAAATAGGAAGAAAGATGTCTATTTTCAAAATAAGAAAATTACGGCAATTCAATAATTAATGGGTCGTTTTATAAATGGATATCGATTGGACCGGCCCAACCCAACGAACCAAAAGCAATCCACAAACATAGATTGGAGGATCTCATTAAGTTGGGGAATAAATTTTAAGGAAGATAAGTTAGAAGTTTAAAGAATCTAATGATGAATTACTCAACTAGAGATTTGACTCGATAAATTTATTAGAGATTTGACTCAATGTCTTATAAATACGTCGATGCGACGAATTTGACAGTTGTTTTCCTCTTTCACCCAGTCAAGAAGATGACACCCGTTAAGTTCTAAGATTAAGGAAGAAGACATTCGAAAAGGTGTTAGCAAAACTGAATCAGCCACAAGCAGTTTCCTCGGTTAATGAAGAAGCAGTTTCCATAGTCTCCAGAACAAGCAGCCACAAATGCCTCGGTTAATTTGATGTTTCTCACAAAAAAGTTGAGTCATTTTACAACAAAATGACATCTAGAATGGGGTATGGATTCACCTCCGATGAGAAATAAAGCAAGCAGTTGTAGATTTCAGATCTTGTTGTTCCTTCCTTTAATCGTCTCTAATATATTGAATTTGTTTGCACGCACGTTGTTTACGTGAAACAGAAGAATCCCTGAGAAAACCACGAGAATCAGATATTCACCCTGATTCTTCACTAAAATGGATGAGATACAAGAATTACAAAATCAGCGTGGGTAGGATTTCATTCTTGATCCGATGCAGTTTCTTCTTTTTGCAACATAGTATCTATTTTTCTTTATAGTTCCAATAGTTGGATCTTTTGAATGGTGTTGTGAAGAATGCCGGTGAGTCCAAATCCCTATTTCTTCACTTGCCTAAACTTTTTCTTGACTGATTACCACCAACGAAAAGGATTATGATCGCCCTATGTATCAACCTTTGTTTTATTCCTGAATCAGAGCACTTATTCAACTTCCTCTGATTTGGGCCTTCGTATGTAGCTCATTTGTATTTGTCTTCGTGCAAGTGGACTGGAATTGTTGCTGGGCCTGTAAACACATAATACTCAAGTTAGCCCAGGTATAAAAGTTTACTTACCTCTCACAAATCTTCCCTCAGTCCAGCGGCCGCAAAGACGAGACACCCTAGGTTTCTCACAGTTGTTTCAGGTCTGCTACGGTTGAGCAGAGTTGATGCTTAGTGACTGTAACTACCTTTGTGAGCATATCGGCGAGATTATTTCCGATATGAACCTTCTCTATCGTGATTTCCTTTTGATTTAGTACTTCACGTATCCAGTTGTACTTTAGATCTATATGTTTTGTTTTGTTGTGAAAGGTGGAGTTCTTACTTAGCTCGATGGAGCTCGAGTTGTCGTAGAGAAGTTCTGGCTGCTGGCAGTTGATTCGGAGCTCATGCAGCAACCTGTTAACCCATATAAGTTTCTTTGTAGTTTCGGTCAAGGCCATATATTTTGCCTCTGTTGACGATAGAGCAAATGTTTTCTGTAGTCTAGATTGCCATGATACTGAACCGTGAGCTAGCAGAGTAATAAAACATGTAGTTGATCTTCTACTATCTACATCTCCCCCTAAATCAGAATCTGAAAACACCCTGATTTTGAGAGGTTCTTTATTTCCCCTGTGCTAATCCTGTGGCTTTTATCCCTTTCAGGTATCTAAGCAACCACTTCTGTCTCTCCCAGTGCTGCTTTCCCAGGTTAGCAAGAAATCTGCTTAACACTCCTATTGGGAATGCAATATATGGTCTAGTGCATACCATAAGGTATATGATTGAACCTACAGCTGAAGCATAAGATATGTTTTCCATTTCCTCAACTTCTTGTTCCGTTGAGGGTGCATGTTCTTTGGTTAGTGTCATTTGGTTTGACATAGAGGTGGTGACTGACTTACATCCATCCATATTAAATCTGATTAGGATTTTCTCCACATAGCTAGTTTGGGACAGAACTAGAGTGCGACTTTCTCTGTCTCTGCATATAGTCATCCTTAGGATTTTAGTTGCTTGTCCAAGGTCTTTCATTTCAAACGTTGCGGCCAGATGTGCTTTTAGTTCTGTTATTCCTTCCTTGTTTGTTCCTGCAATTAGAAGGTCATCAACATATAGAAGTAGTATTATAAAATTACCTTCTTCTATTTGTTTTAAATATGCACAATGGTCACTTTCTGTTATGCAGAACTTCTCTTCCTGCATAAAACCATCGAACCTTTTGTTCCACATCTTTGATACTTGTTTCAATCCATAGAGACTTCTTTTCAGTTTACACACCATGTCTTCTTTCTCTTTCACTTCAAAATTAGGAATGTAATCTTCTAGGTTGTTTCATGTAAATGTCATCTTCTAGGTTTCCATTTAGGAATGTCGTCTTAACATCCATCTGTTCCAGTTCCAAGTCCATATGTGTCACTAGTGCTAGCACAAATCTGAGGGTTGTGAATTTAACCACTGGTGAGAAAATTTCATCGAAGTCAACTCCATTTTTCTATCTAAAGCCCTTAACTACAAGTCTGGTTTTGTGCCTGATTGATCCATTAACCTCTTGTATGAGTTTAAATACCCATTTATTTTCTAGAGGTCGTTTTCCAAGGGGTGCATTAACCAACTCATATGTATGATTTTTTTAGAGAGTCAAATTCATCTTCCATGGCTTGTAACCACTTATGTTTGTCAGCTGAATCAAGTGCTTCTCTTACTGTTTCTGTTTCTCCATCATCTGTCAATAAAGCATATTCATCATAATTATATTTCATGGATAGCTTTCTAATTCTCACTGTTCTTTGATTTTGTTGACTTATTTTAGATTCTGGCATTGTTTCAACTGTAGGTTCCTGTGGGGCTTCTTCTCCAAGTCTTGGATCATCCACCTGCACATCAAAGGAGTCAATTAGATCAGGCTACACTTTACTAGTTAAAGGTGATACCTCAAGTAACATTTCTTCTCCCTTTACTGTTATTTCCTCAGTTTCTGTGTGCTCTTTGACTTTATATCTCGGATAGTTTGATCTTCCATGAATACAACATTCCTTGATCTGAATACTTTATCTATACACGGATTCCACAGTTTATACCCAAATTTTTCTATCCCATATCCTTAGAAAATACACTCTTCCACATGATTGTCCAGTTTAGTCATTTCTTCCTTAGGTAAATGTACTAGGGTTCTGCATCAGAATACTCTCAACTGTTTTAAGTTTGGTAACTTTCCTCTCAACCTTTCTTCTGGAAGGTGCAGTTCAATTGCCTTTGAGGGTGATCTGTTAATTAAGTAACATGATATACTCAAGGCTTCTGCCCAGAATACCTTCCCAAGTCTAGATGTCTTTAGCAAGCATCTGACTTTGTTCAATAGGGCTATGTTCGTCTTTTCAGCTGTTCCATTGTGTTGTGGAGTCCTTGGCACTGTGGTCTCATGTCTCAATCCAATCGATTTTGTAAAAGCTTGAAATTCATTTGAAGTGTATTCTTCCCCATTATCATATCTTAAAATTTTCATTTTCACTCTTTTTTCTCTTTCCACTACTGCTAGCACTCCTTGAATAGATGGAAAGTCTCACTTTTTGTCTTCATTGGGAATGTCCACATTTTTCTAGTGGCATCATCGATGAACGATAAGAAATATTTCTTTCCCTCTCTTGATTCACTGTCTATTGAGCATACATCACTGAACACCATCTCAAGTGGATTGTTTTTCTGAACCAAAGCAGTTTTGAAAGCATTTCTAGTTTGTTTCCCACAGATACAGTCTTCACACACTTTCTCTGATTTTCCTCCTTCCATCTTTATTAGTCCTCCATGCTGAAGCTTTAGCAAGTCTGCTTCTGATATATGTCTCATTCTTTTGTACCACAAATTCATATCTTCAATTTTAGTCACTGAGTTTACCTGTTCCTTGCATAGCTTTAGGGATGTTTTGTAGAGTGTATCAACCAGATTGTCGTTTGCTACTTTTTCAGCCCTCTTAATAAATTCCAGGATATATTTGCAAAGATGCTAGCATAACCTTCCTTGTCCATGGCATTTGCGGATAGAAGATTAATCCTTAGTTCATGTATATATTTGACATTCTTTAGAATCAGCTTCTTTCCTAAAGAGGTCATCACTTCTATCATGTCGATCCCTCTTATCTAAGAGAATGTATGATTCCCCATTCTGACTTTTCCAAAATCTCCTAAATCAAAATCAGTAAGCCACTCTTTTCTTGGTGTAGAGTGATAAGAGACTGCTGAATCGACTATTCAATCCATATTTGATTCATCATCATCTTTGATGCTTTCCTTTCTTCTTGAGTGGAGAGCAGAACCAGAATCTCCTCTTCCTCTTCATTGGTGGTATTGATCGATCCCTGACCTTTAACCTTCAGTCAGTACCAACAGTCCTTTTTCAAATAGTATTTTCTCCCACATCAGTTGAAAGTCCTTGTCTCCTTTTGAGATTTATTCTCCTCCTTAGGATTTTCCTCACTCTTCCCTTATGTGGAGCTGGTCTTGTTATTCTTCCACTGTTTCTTGTTTTGGGGTTTTCCAGAATTAATGACAGCAATAGTTTCCTTCCCTGATGAGAATGACATTTCTTCCATTCTCAGTCATTCATTTATTAGACATTCTTTTATCACTTCAAGTTTATGTCCTCCCTTAGGGGTTGAATAATTCAGCGAGATTATAGTAGATTCCCATGAATTTGGTAGTGTGCCTATAACATATGAGCCAAAATCTTGTCTTCCATTGTGCAGTCAGCTTCAGTCAACTTACTTATAATTTCTTGAAATGTACCCAAATGATCTGTAATTGGAGTTCCTTCCCTATATCTAAGTTTCATCAGTCTCTTGAATAAAAACCCTAGAGACTGAGTGGATTTTATCTCAAAAATACTTTCAAGCTTCTCCCACATCTGTTTGACATCAGTTTCTTTCGCAGCGTGGTGATAATTTGACTATCTAACCACTATTTAACGAATCTGAGGGTCTGGATGTGTTTCATCTCTCACTTCTCCTTTGTGTATTTTTTGGGTCGCTTGTTTCCAAACTTCACAGGTTCATATAGAAATCTGCAATATAGAATATCCAACATCATGTTCTTCCATTCCGAATAGTTCTTGGAGGTAAGTTTAATCATGAAATATGGTTCTCCAGCCATTCTTCTTTGTTGATATAATATCAATTCTTTTTCTTGATCTTTTTTGTCACTGCTTTACTTACAGTTAAGCTGGACTCATGTTCTTCCACTTTAATTTTAGGAGTGCCAAAGACCTACATGGGCCACCACTTGTTGGAGTACAGATTCACCTCCGATAAGAAATAAAGTAAGCAGTTGTAGATTTCATATCTTGTTGTTCCTTCCTTTAATTGTCTCTGATATATTGAATTTGTTTGCACGAACGTTGTTTACGTGGAACCGGAGAATCCCGGAGAAAACCACAAGAATCAGGTATTCACCTTGATTCTTAATTCACTAAAACGGATGAGATACAAGAATTACAGAATCAGTGTGGATAGGATTGCATTCTTGATCCGATGCAGTTTCTTCTTTTTGCAACACAGTATATGTTTTTCTTTATGGTTCTAATAGTTGAATCTTTTGAATAGCGTTGTGAAGAATGTCGGTGAGTCCAACTCCCTATTTCTTCGCTTGCCTAAACTTGTTCTTGACTGATTACCATCAACAAAAAATGATTATGATCGCCTTGTGTATCTACCTCTGTTTTATTCCTGAATCAGAGCAGTTATTCAACTTCCTCTGATTTGGGCCTTCGTATATAACCCATTTGTATTTGTCTTCGTGCAAGTGGACTGAAATTGTTGCTAGGCCTGTAAACACATAATACTCAAGTTAGCCCAGGTATAAAAGTTTGCTTACCTCTCACACCTGTCATTATTGATTCCTTTCTATAGTTTACTTTATATGATTGTCTAGGATACCTAGAATGACATTACAAGTATGGTAACAACGAAAGCTACACTCACCCTTACAACCTCGCATATGTTACTTAAGCACTTGGCCAAGTATTTCCTGGGTACGAAGGCCCAATCAACGTAAAAAATATTGTCGACATTGATTTGATCAACACAACGTTCGATTCATATTCCAACCTTAGAGCATAAGAAGATTTCGGTGACAACAACACATCATTAGTCAAAGCCTTGGTACCTAGGGGATATGACCTTGATATCGAGCAAGTAGGATGAGTTTGATACAAAGCAACATCCTACTTATAAGAATGATCATAAGCAAGATGCTGAGAGGAAATGAACAAATAAACATATAGAGTACTAGAAGAACACAATGTGAACATAAGAGAAATAAAATGGATAGCAAAAGAAAGGTTGTAATTTTTTTGTACAAAGAACTTTTTTATTTGTTACACAATTTTTTGTTGCTCAAAACTCGATAATTCTTGAAATCTTTAACTTGATGTTTCATCATGATAATGAATTGACTAAACTTTACAGTGTTGCTAGTCTTATTGATTAGCTTTATATTTGGTTAGAGTATAAAATAAATCTATAACAAATAACAATGTACTAATATTATAGAAATTTCAATTGAAATCGAGGACACGCACTATAGGGAATGCATGGCTTTGAGTAGATCCATTATTTTTTGAAGTTTTCATTTGCATTCTATTATTTACTTTATTTGGGCACTTAATTCATTATATGTAATGTAACGATCTCTGTCATATGTACTAATCGAATTGCAAGTATATTGATTTTTTTGTTAATATAAAAAACCCTTTATATTTATTTTACAAACAATGTTGACTTTAAACTTAATTATAGAGAAACCATCAAATACACAACCCAAAGCATCTGAATCTCAATTTCTATCTGAATTTCGATCGCCGTCCTTCCTATAAGTTTGATAATCTTCGGAAAGATGCCGTCGCGCAGAAGAGCTCTTCTCAAGGTTATCATCCTTGGTGACAGCGGGTAAGTTTTAATGTTATGGAATCCTTTGGATTGGATCTTCGCAAACCCGGATTTTTTCACTGTTTAATTTTTTAGTCTCATATCGCGCCGATCTGTGCGCTTTACACGTTCTCACAGAGGAAATCAAATATGATTATTACTATTGTGTTGTATTGTCATGATAATATGTATGTGGCCTTGTTATTGCAGGGTGGGGAAGACCTCACTGATGAATCAGTATCCTTCCAGCTACGTTTTTTTATATCTTTGGTTGTAAATCATTTCACTGTGTTTCTTTGACATATTGACGAAAGATATGTAAATAAGAAGTTCAGCAATCAGTATAAGGCGACAATTGGTGCAGATTTCTTGACTAAGGAAGTGCAGTTTGAGGATCGACTTTTCACTTTACAGGTTAATGTGTATTAATTCTACCCAGGTTTATGTTCATCAACTTTTTAGTGTAAAGTGTGCAAGAAGCATTTTAGATTATAGATTATAATGCTAAATAACAATTCCTTAGGTTTTAAGGATTATAAAAGGGGCCATAACAGAAACAGTAACGCTGAAGCATTTTTCCTCGTGGATTTGGAGTTTGAATTGTCTTTTTTGATGCCCATTATCAAGTTTTAGTTATTTTAGATTTGGGATACTGCTGGACAAGAGAGATTTCAGAGCCTTGGGGTTGCTTTCTACCGCGGAGCTGATTGCTGTGTACTGGTATATGATGTCAATGTGATGAAATCATTTGAAAATCTTAATAACTGGAGGGAGGAATTCTTGATCCAGGTAACTGTAATGGTCTTATGATCTTCCCTGATATCTTTACACTAGCTGAGGATATACTGTTTCTTTTTCATTTATCAAATCTGGATTCTTGCCATCAGTTGAAATTGTCCATTGTCGAAGCATTCTTATTTTGGTTCTATGAGTGTATTTATTCGCTGTAAACCATAATTTTACATTTCCTTTTGTATTGCAACCAAAGCATCATGATTAGTGGAGAAGAATTCAATCCTTGGATTGAGCATGCCTTTTAGTGTCATGGGGTACCACCCTTAGGATGCTTGTGAAAATGTTGAATTACTTATGCATCTGAAATTCCATTGCAGGCCGCTCCTTCAGATCCTGAGAATTTCCCCTTTGTTGTGATTGGCAACAAGATTGATGTAGATGGTGGAAATGGCAGAGTGGTATTTATAATTTTTTTGTCTGATTACTGTTATTTAAGTTCATTTTTATTGTTTATTTTTCCTTAGGTTTCCGAGAAAAAGGCTCGGGGCTTGGTGTGCCTCAAAAGGGAATATTCCATATTTTGAGACATCTGCTAAAGAAGGCATTAATGTAGAAGAAGCTTTTGAGGTCATTGCAAAGAACGCTTTGAAAACTGAAGAAGAAATGTGAGTAGATAGTATGTCAAGTTGCTGTTTATTCACATTCTATTCATCAAGTTATAAATGAGATCCTAAATGCATTCGTTTTACAAGATACTTGCCGGATATGATTGATGTTGGAAACAGCAGCCAGCAGAGGTCCACCGGCTGTGAATGTTAATCGAGAAGCTTTGCAGAAGGAGTAATCATTCTTGTGTTGGATTTCTTTCGTTTATGAACAAGTGTAAACTAATTGCAGTGTGTAAATGTTCTTCTTTCTTAGTATCATATTGGTGTGTTGTTGATTTGATAAATCTAGGTATCACAATGCAAGTACTCAGATATGCCGCGGATCGTGGCATGGAAGTACGGACCAACGACACATCCGGATTGGTATGTGGTAAGCTGCAAACATAAAAGGATTGCTCTGAATGACAAAAAGCATCAAGCTTGTGTTTAAATGAAACTGCAGCCATAGAACCTCTCAATGTTTCTAAACAAGCATAAAATCCATGTATTTGAAATCAACACAGTCGTCAAAAAAAACATGTTTCACATTCCTATTATATAGGTCGGTCCTATAAACAACAGATTTTTTTGTGCACTCAATATATTTTTCTAAATAAAATTCTTTAATATTATTTTTATGATTTTTAGATAATCATATGGTTGATATTATATTTGTTACTTTATCTTGATTAGTATCAAATGTTTCTTCAATTATTTAATTTTTTATACACAAATTATTCATATCAACGAATAAACTCGAACCTACCACATACCTGGATAGATTTAAATAGCAATGATATAAACGAGTTTGAGTCTTAGTCTAATTGGACCCTAGTCGAACACAACCTCTCACCATCCCGAATCATTGATTGTTGAAGCTTGACAATATCCATCTCTCATCGTTAACTCATACGACTCCAATTTGGGTTCCCTACTATGAACTCCATCACATGAAATATTCAACCAAACAAAGGCATCATCAAGCTGCCCATCGATAAGAATATTGAATATCACAAAGAGATACAAACAAATTTTTGAATTATTAAAAAAATAATATATTTAATTTATCTTTACAAATATCGGGTTACTAATCTTTTATCCCATGATTACTATGGAAATGGCAGTTAATGTTAATCTCTAATTATGTGAATAGATCAACCAGGAAATTCTTTATACAAACATTTAATGAAACACAAATACACATCCCCTTATTCACTATATGATATATAGAAAGCACAAACCAGTTCGATCAGATCTCCTTCCAATTCGTCAGCTTGGACAGAATCGATCCATCAGTAGGAAAATCGTCCTTTCAGAGATCGCCGCTTTCTCCTTCGATTCAATTTCTTTACTGACGGCTGCTGGCGAACTCGCCTCTGAATCTCTTTTCTCCGCGACTTCACCATTCCTGGAAGCCGATAGCAACGGATTCGAGGTACGGATCCTCGATCTTAGGTTTGCGAACTCTCCTCTGCACATCTGCACAACAGTACTCGTCATAGTTTCAAAATTCTACCGCTCCTATTTCTTTGTTTCTTCTTCCGTGTTGATGAAGTTGGCCGGTCGAGCGGACTTTATAGATAAATTATAGTAATTATTGAGAACTTAGTTGAAATCCGGAACGAAGCCAATTGGATCGGGCCCCTGGTTCCGTCATGGCACGTGGTTTAGTTTGGTTGGATTCCAAACTTCCAAATCTCTAGATAGAATGAGTTTATAAAATTTAATGGGTATAATATTGGATTATGTAAATCTATATTACATGGACTGTTCTCCAATGAAGTTGAATTCGAGACAGACTCTTCTTGTATACCAATTCTCCTCGGATACTTGTTGGACACGAATCTGTTTTCTATATTTAAATTTATTATTTAAATTTATTATTATTTATATATATTAATATAATTAGTTAAAGTTTAAAAAATTAGCGTATATCGGCATTATTGAGATATAATAGAATCTATATCAACTATTTCGGTATTTTATCGGTTTTAAGTATTAATTATCATATATATTTGTAGTCGTAATTTATTATTTTATATAATATAATTAGATAAATCATAATTTTATTTATTGTTAATTATAAATCACGTTAACCATCACGTCTTTTTAAATTTTATATTTTAATTAAAAAATAATTAATAATATTAGCGAGTCGGACTTTTTAACAAATCCGAGTCATCGAGTCCGAGTCCCCGTAGCGCCGTGGCGGTGTCCGTTTAACATAGATGTAAATACATGCTCTCCAATTTATGAAATTATAAATATAATACATTTTTTGAGTAAAATTGTGTATTTATAGTTCTCAAACTATAATTAAATGTACATAAGATACCTCAAGTTTGTAATACCGTTTATCATTGATATTTTAATGAACTCGTTAATATTTAATATTTTATGCACAATTCTCGAATATAAAAGATCAATTTTATATAATTTTTCAAACGGTCTTATTTACGTACTTTGTGAGGGGTTTTCAAACGGCTTTTCAATTTACTGAAAAACAAACAATATTAATAATTTTAAGTGTCATTTTTGTAATTTCGTAAGTTTGGAAATATCCTTTACACTGCTCGTAAGTTGTTGGCTAATTATGCAATTTTCTCGTATAATATTATTGATCTTAAATTTTTTTTGGGTTTTAACAATTAAGATTATTAATCAACATCAATTTTTGGGGAATAATATTATCACTTTGGAAATCAAATTATCAAATGTTAGAAATATGGAAATCCAAATTTATCAAACGCTTAAAATTTGAAAACTAAATATACCGTTTCAAATTATAAAAACCGAATTTATTAAAACTACCTTGAGGAACAATGACATTATTTTATGGTGTTATCAATTGTTCACTTATTTAAATAGAGAATCTATAATAATTGTTAAATCATTATTAACTCAATTTTGTTAAAAACAACACATTAAAATTGCGGAAAAATGTTTAATACCAAAATTCGAAAACTAGTTGATTTTAGTGTCATTCAAAATTTATTATCTTTATTTTCAATTAGGCGTACACTAAATATCCTCCAAAATATCTATTGATATTTTCCGAACTTTTTTTGATGTGAAATCCTCCAAACTAATTACTACAAAAACCAAAATAAAAAACTCATGTGATTGATTTTTAATAATATATTTAAAATAACAAGTAAAATAGCTCTACTTATTAATTTGTTTTCTCTCATGTTATCTATCACTCGAAGCAAAGAATCGATGAACAACGAAATCAATAATCGGATTTATAATAATGATGCATATATCAATATTTTTGGATATGTTTGAATTTAATGTTATTTTGCATTTTACATAGCTAAAATAATATATTTATTTGTCAGTCAAATTAATATAATTTATAATATTTATTGTCTTTTGACATCTCATGAGATCCAATCCAATCGACCCATCTCCTGCCACGTGGGTGATAGTTTAGACAACGACTCATTATAAATTAATAATTGGTGAAGTTAATATTATCCATAACTTTATTAATTTAATATTCTTCAATATATGATACAATTTTGAAAATTTAAGAGATCACGACATTTACCAAATAAGATGGACCATTTAGAAAACGACTCGATAGATATAATGAGTTATTATGTTTATATTTTATATAAAATATAAGGACATAACATTCAAAAAATATTCAATGATTTATAGAACATCTTGTTTTATTTTAAGCAAACAAGATATTCAATACGCTCATCCGAGTTAATATAAATCCAAAAATAAAATCAATCTAACATACAATTAATACTAAATATTTAAATTATAAGTACTAAATATATAGAGATCTAATGTCACATTTATCATACACCCCATTTCCTTGGAGAACATCGTAAAATATTATCGATTTAAGGTGGGTTTGAGTTTTTTCTACCAATTGTGATAAAGAATCATTAATTGCAATTGTCTTCGAGATTGGATATCGCATAAACAATGCACTTGTGATAGCCACCGCTCGCAATTGGCTATATCGTAAATGGTTACGGTCAACTTTGGGAACATCGAGCACCGATCTCAATTGATAAAAGTTGACCATCCGTAGACATCTATAAATTCAACACGAGAGAATCCTAACCCACGTAGTCTAATCCCTTGTAATTTCAGATTAATTATTAGTGGAATGAAACGTTTTTTGTTGTTTTGTTTTAAAATTTTTAATGTATCATTATTATTTGATTTAAATTGTAAGATATGTGGTTGTTTTGATATTTTTTTTAGATTTATATTAAATGTTCTACATTTAAGTAATATATCACTAAATCATTTACATAATGATGTTGGTTTTTAGTTGAATGTATTTATGAAACCGTTTAACTATTATAAGTCATATGAAAATATCAATCATTCATGAATAGTTTAATTATTTTCATTCATTGAGTTATTGTTGAGGCAAGAAAACTCTGATTTGTTATATTCAAATTCTTAAATTATCATTTAATACATTAATTTGTATCAATATTTCTTATTGTATGTATATAAACATAATACAACCCAAATGTTGAAAATCGTGATTACTACCCACAAATTGATTCATATACGGAGGAATATGTAACTGAACCTCCATCGCCATCAAATAAAGCTAACATGAGAAACACCATAAATTATACCGATTTTAATCGGTATACTATGCAATTCGTGATAGGATATCGAGACTCGCGATATGCTATTATGAGCCGGGTTAGCCTATTGTGAATTGCACCACACATAAATTTCATATATGTTTAATTCTTTCATTTAATAATATTATTATTACTACCCTGATAAAAAATGAAATGTATATAGGAAAGGCAATAATTGAGTTATGTATTTTGACATTTTATATAGGAAATGAAAAATTATTAATATTTTATATCAAGATAGTATTAAATATATTACGTTAAAAACAATAATAGATTATAAACGAATGTCATCGTCTTCTATGCCTTTCATTTTCATGAGGCGCAAGGTGACCCATTGTCGCATGTCGGCCTACTCCTAATTCGATGTCTTTTTCTCTTGGGATCATACTGAGGCTCATCATCACCAATATGTGTAAATCTTTCATATCCTTCACTCTTTGATAAAAATATGATTGGTTGTTCATTATGCCAATAAGAGGAATACATGATTATTGTGGCATGAGATGAGAGAACCGTTTCATCGGAAATTTTATTGATTACCTATCAAAACTTTTTCATCTTCAAGCAGTATAATCTTCAAAATTGACATAACTATCCAACCTGGAGGGTCTAAACATGTGTGTCTAGTATGAATCCATGTTCATGTCTCACTTTATTGTCGTTTAAATAAATAAATAAAAATATTATATATATTAAATATTTATTATAAAAACATAATCATGTTTAGATTCTTTAACCTTCAACCCGATCAATACATGATTAATCGGATCCAGACACACATAAGCGGGTTCAAATCGATCGCATTCGGGTTTTGGTTCACATAGATACAAGAGATGCTTACAATTATAACATTTTTTGTAATTACAAATATACCCATAAATATTTAATATTTAATTTTGGTATTATAAAATTAAATAATTATGAAAAATATTGAAAAATGATTAGTTTGGTAATATAATTGAAAGGATGCTTACTTTAGAAATGTTCAACTCAAATATTAACTATTTGAGAAATTCTTCACATATTGGGTGGTTGGATAATGCTTATCGAACATAGATCATAACCCACATACGTACATCAACAATATAGTTTTTGGTCATGGTAAAAGGATATTGCTAGATATATGCATCTACAAATCAAATCATGGGATTTTGCTAAATAACTCAATGTCAAAAATGTATTGGTTAAATAATATGTTTTTCTAAAACATTTGTCAAATAACCTATATTTCATATTTTTTGGTTAAATAACTTATTTTTATATATTTTATTAAAAATAATTGAAATATTTTTATATATTTAAATTAAAAATCTATAATAAATTAAAATACAATATATTACGATCAAATTGACTTTACGAGTTTGAATTCAATACATTTACATCGTAAAATAAATAAAAATTGTTTATAAAAATATTTAAAATATAGTATATTACAATCGAATTGACTTTACGAGTTTGAATTTAATACATTTACGTCGTAAAATTAATAAAATTTGTTTATAAAAATCTTAAGAATTTGCTAAAATAAATTAATTTATGATATGAATATATTGATAAAATATTATATCGTGCGACACATGAAATAATGGGCGTTACCGGGTTATAGTATCCAATACCCAGGTGGTCTGAATCTGAACATATATTTATATTGATCGATATGTGAAATAATGGCCCGAATTCAAACTCGTCAAATCAATTCGATCGTAATAAATTAGATTTTACTTTATTATATATATTAAATTTAAATATATAAATAATATTTCAATTATTTGATTTATTTTTAATAAAAATATGTTATTTAACCAACAGAATATGAATATTTTATTTGACAAATGTTTTATGAAAACATGTTATTTAGCCAATACATTTTTACATTGGATTATTTAACCAAATATCATGTTTTATGAAAACATGCTATTTAGCCCTCTAAAAACCTTCGATTCTCCACATATTTATAAAACAACACAGATAGGAATAATAGGACCTGGTACCACGTAAAGGCAGCAACTCACGTGGATAGGTTGGCCCAAAGTCAAAGAACAGGCTCAAACGAATGATTTCGAGACAAAAGTTCATCCCAATTTGATTCATGAGGAGATAAAGTAGCTAAATTTGCTAAGTGTTGGATCGGGTCCCAGGACTGATATATCATTTAACTATGGATCGGTCCCACACGTGAAAGTGAGTTGAGAATGTAGGGAAATAATGGTCGGAAGGTACTAAGTAATTGCTGGAGGTTGTGATGATAACTGATGTTCTTCATCTATTTAAGGAGGAGGAAATGGAGGCTCAAAACACATTCTCTTTTGGATCACATACGCTCTTTTTGGATGACACATTCTCTTTTTGGTGGATCAAAGCTCCAATTCTTTATTACGGTTATTACTCATTTTTCTCCTTGTTAATCCTGATAGTTGTTCTTCCCTCGATATCGATCATTGTTTTATCGTTCTTACGTTTGTTTAATGGATTCGTCAAAAAGATTTTCTTTTGACAGCTGTGGTTTTTCCCCTATCTTTAAGATTTTTTCACATTAAATTCGTTGTGTTCTTGGTTCTTCACTTAATTCGAAGCTGTCTTCACAAACAACAAATCTAAAATTGGTTTTGCTATTAAAACCTGGTGACAGTAGGTAATATGTATCCTCTAAAAAAAGACCACATCAAACACAAAAAACAATGATGTGTAATTTAACACAAAATTCACTAACAAAAGAAGAAGATGCTTACAGATAACATATGACTTCAAGAATTAAATAAAAATATTGGTAGAAAGCCAATTTATAGGGCTTCAATATACAAGAATATATTCTTAAATTGTTGAAGTTTAATAATTGACTAGTGGGAAAAAATAAAATAATTTTGCGCGTTCATAGTGATGTTTTCTTCAAATTAGAACATGAAATCAATGTACACGAAGAAGAAATATGAGCAGCGGCGGAATATCATCAGAATGTGAATTAGTTCTAGGGTTCACAATGACGGAATGTTTTATAGTGGAGTAGGACCACTTGTACACATCATCACAAAAGATAATTTAAAGTAACATAAAACATGAAGCTCTTCCGATCGTCACTTTTCCAATATGATCGACACCTTTAGATGATCGTCATCTTCAACACTCCCACTGACGATCGACCTTGTTATTTATTGATTATCAATCATCGGCATGACACCTAGATTCATTCTCAGTTTTTCATATGTAATTCGTCCTTGACCTATGGTGAAGATATCTGCCAATTGTTTTTCAGAGTTCACGTAATCCAATTTAATCTCTCCCAACTTTACTGCTTCTCGTAGAGCATGATATTTTACATTTATATGTTTTGCTTTGCCAAAATGAGTAGGGTCCTTCCCTATAGCAATTGCAGCCATATTATCCAGATATCTTTGAGGATTTGTCTTAGCCATGCACAATGGTTTGAGGCAAAAACTACTGAGATGTATTCTGCTTCGGCAGTAGATTGAACCACCACCTCTTGTTTTTTTGTGCACTAAGAGAAATGACACCCACTTAGGTAGAAATTAAACAAGAGGTACTCTTAGCGTTTTCTGCATTCGCATAATCACTGTCGGCATATCCAATAAGTTCCAATGTACCTTTTTTAGTAGAGTATGGGAAGTGGAGTGCATATTGGATCATGCCTTTGAGGTAGCGCAAAACTCTCTTGACTAACATCCAATGTGAAGCTTTTGGTTTGTGCATATATATGGACACTATATTTACGACAAAATTGATGTCTGGTCGAGTGTTGGATAGATAAAGTAGACTCCCAACTGCTCCCATGTACCTATTTGGATCTGCATCTTCTTCGCTCACAAAAGATCCGAAATGAGAATGTTGATCGGTAGGGGTTTTTACTGAATTAGCATCGTTCATTCCAAAATTTTCAAGGATGTTCGTGATATATTTCTGCTGAAATATCATAATTCCTGAGTTTTCCTTTTGAATGATTTCCATTCCTATAAAATATGACATTTCTCCCAGATCAGACATTTTATAGAGATCTGACATAGATTTTTTGAAATCTTCAATCAATTTTCCATTGCTGGCTGTGATAAGAAGATCATCCACATATAAAGAGATAATAATCATTTGTTTTCCTTCCAAGTGTTTGATGAAGACCGAGTGATCAGCTAATGATTTTTTGAAGCCGAGGGTAGTAAGTGTGTCGTTAATCTTTGAATTCCAAGTTCATGGTGCATGTTTGAGTCTGTAGAGTGCTTTCTTTAATTTGTACACTTTTTCTTCATGGCCAAATACTTTAAAACCTTTAGGTTGCTGGACATAGATTTCTTCATCAAGGACTCCATGTAGAAATGATGTCTTTACGTCCATATGATGGACTTTCCAATTCTGATTTGCCGCTATAGATAGAATTTTACAAAATCCAATCGAGCAACATGAGCAAACATCTCGTTATAATTTATTCCTTTGATTTGTCAGTACCCTTTCGCCACGAGTCTTGCTTTGAATCTGTTGATCGATCCATCTTGATTCAATTTCGTTTTATAGATCCATTTCAGCCCAATCACATTTTTCCCACATGGTCTGTCGACCAGTTCCCATGTTTCATTTTCTTCTATAGATTTCAACTCATCTTCCATAGTCATAATCCATTCCCTCCTTTTTTATGTTTCATAGAATAATTTTGGATCCAATGTCGTCAGACACACATCAGTGTCGTCGTAATCTTCAATGGGTGTGGTTTGGTTGTAGATATCTGTCAATTTGGAAAATCTCATAGGTCCCTCACTTGAAATTTCTTCCCCAGAGTCATGAGGTGGTGTGGGATACGAATCTCCAAATTCTGAAAAGTATTGTGTCTCTGAATCATTGTTATTGGCATCTTGTGAACTTAGATAGACAAGTTGATTGAAGGTGGGGTCCACACTTGTTTCTATGAGTTGTTGACGAATATCAAAGGTAGGATCCACCAAAGTTTCCATGCAAAGATCGGCATTTTGGGGAGTGGGTCAACACATCTTTCTGGAACTTGTTGATTTTCTCGATCGTCATTTTGAGGTGGCTCCTCGTCGTCATCGGCAACATAAATTCTAGTTGGTGGTTCTAGCTCCTTAATGTGTGCCTTTTCGCCATCTGCACAACAAGAATTAGACTTTTCAGCATGATGATATAGCCAATTCCACTCTTTATCCTCCTCAAATATTACATCCCTGCTAATGCATATATTTTTTTATTCTGGAAACATAACCCGATATCCCTTGACTCCAGAGCAATATCCCATGAACACTCTCTGCTTGCTTTTTTCATCAAGTTTTGTGCATTTGGCTTCAGGTATAAGTACATGACACAAATATCCTCAGATGTTTTACTGATAATTTTGTTTCATATCACAATTCGTAGGCAGTTTTTGTTGGAGTTAGGTAATCTCGATAATATCGTACTACTGGTTTACTACTATTGGGCCTCATACCTGTTAGACCTTATATGCTTAGTGGGCTGGAGCCCATATTGACACTTCTGTTGGACTAACGATAATTGGGCTTTGATAATGGACTTGGCCTGTTGGACCTCTGGTAATAGTAAGGCGGTTGGCCCGAACTATATAAGTCGTCGCCTCTTCGTCATTTCGCACTTTTACTTTTCGCATTTTACATTTATGTTTAGATTCTCTATAGCGTTATTTGAGCGATTCTTGCTGTTTATGTTGCGTACTGCTTCTGTACTTATACACTGCCTAGATATTGTATAGTTTACTGCATTTCAGCGCTGTTCTTACGTTTTAGCGAGCTTTTATTTTTTTAAAAATCTCCAACGCTTTAGAGTTGCTGCTTTACGTCTCTTAGTGTTCTTGAGAATATCCTTGGATTTTCTGAAGTTCTTGGGCTAATAGTTTGAGTTTCAGACAGATCCTCGTCGATATGAGAAACTGTAAAGCTCTGGTTAAAGAAATCGTTAGTTTTACTTTCTGCATTTTACGCTTACGCTTAAACTGCTCGCTTTTAGCATAATATTTTGCTTCAAACGTTTACTAAAGATTACCTTCTGTTTTGGGTTGTAACTTTGAGAAAATCTTTGGATTTTTCAAAGACTTGAATCTGTATAAGTGTTTTCAACCCAGATTTGTTTAGATCTGAGTTTCTGGAAAACCGTTGAGTAAAGATTCGCACTAAAGCCTTAAAACACTAAGTATATCTTCGATAATACGTTGAGATTGTGCGATAAGAACTGTTCTTACAGATTCTTTTCACTGTTAAGGCTGTTAAACGCATCAACACAAACTGTTTGTCTGAGTAACGTTTGTTTCATAGTTGCAGGTTATCTTTACTGACTTCTTTGTGACTAAGAAGTTCAGTATTTAGACTACAGTATAAGAAACGGTCTAAGGAGCAGAAAATTGCTGAGCAATTTTCTATCCTTACACTTTAGTTTTAACTTCCTGTGTAGTAGTTGTATTATGTGTTTTAGTTGTAGTTGTGTTCTGTGTTTTGAGCATTTCGACTAAAATAGTGAATAAATTGCAGGGTGTTGGACAGTAGATTGCCGATACGATCGTGTCTTATCTAAGACAACGTGATCGGATACCACTGTTAATCTGAGTGTCATTTTTAACGCTTTCAGAACTTAATCTAACTAATAAGATTAAAAATAACAACAATTTTACCGCCTATACTTCTGGATGGTAAGACATTTAGCAGATATATAGCGGTGGAGGTTGCTTCCGCCCAACATTCTTTTGGTAGATTTTTTTCGAATATAAAGCATCTCGTCATTTCAACTATAGTTCTATTTTTCCATTCACTAACTCCATTTTGTTCTAGGGTATATGGAGTAGTATACTGATGGATAATTCCTTCCGAATTACAAAAATTCTCAAGGACTTTCGATATAAATTCTCCACCATTGTCTGATCTTAGTTTCATAATATTGTTGTCTGATTGACGTTTTACCAAAGCTTTGAAATTTCTAAATACTTCAAATGTTTCGGACTTGCATTTTAGGAAGTAGATCCAATAGTATCTACTAAAATTATCTATAATGATTATAAAGTATTTAGTGCCACTCCAAGAGTTTTCCTTGAATGGACCGAACCACATATATCGGTGTGTATAAGTTCAAGTTTCTTTTTAAATCGGTGTGTACTATCTTTGAAAGGTAGTCTCGTTTGTTTTCCCTTTTGACATACACCACATGTAGAATTTATGAAGTGTAAATCATGTAGATTTGTAACCATATCGTTTCTTTGTAGGATCCGAAGATTTTTAATTCCATAATGTCCAAAGCGTTTGTGCCATTTTTCTGATTCTTCTGCTATAGAGTAGCTGACTTCTTCATCTACAGCATTCAAGGTGAATAGATTATTCTCATGCATTTCAAATATGTTGTACATGTTTGAGTTTATGTCTTCAATTTTGCATTTGAGTTCGTCAAATGATAACCTGAAATTGTTTCTAATAAGTAGTCCCAAACTCAACAGGTTCTACTTCAAGGATGGAACAAATAGCACTTCATCAATTCGTAATGTATTTGAGTTTCCTTTAAGTAGTATAGACTCGATCCCTTCCACATATGCTATATTTCCAGTGGCGGTTTTACGAGTCTTCTCTTTATGAATCTGAAAGTTTTAAACAATTGTTTATCTTTACACATATGCTTAGAATATTCGCTATCCAAAATCCAGCCGGAGTGATTATCAAATGTCGTTAATAAGGTAATCTCAAAATCAAAAATGTCCCCAAAAAAAGATATTTCAGTTGAGTTTGCTTGGTCGGTCGTCGTTTTCTTTATGGGACATACTTTTTCAATATGTCCCAATTTTTTGCAGAATGTACATCTTGCATCAGGTCGCCACCAATACACTTCTGGTTTGTGGTTCTTCTTGGAACAGTGTGGGCACGTGATATTTGTTTCCTTCATTTCTTTCCAGTTTTGATTTGTGACCATCCTCATATAGTTTTGTGGTTGACCCATTGTGAATTTTGCATTGTTCACTGTCATGGCAGCAGCTTCGAGTGATTCTTGGCTTGACAGGGCTATTTCTTTTCGTGATGGTATTTCATCCATCTCAGGTTGTCTGAGGGACATTCATTTTTCCGATGATTGTAGCGAAATGATAAATTCTATGAATGAAATTTTGCTCTCCTTTATGCCTGCTAGCTTTTTGAGTTTGTCACATTCCTCCATTGCACATAATTTTTGTTCAAATTTGTTAGGAAGACTGATCACGGCCTTCTCTATTATCTTCTCATCATAGAGGTCTCCCCTAGAGCTCTTATCTAATTCACGATTTTGATAGTTATGAAATAGTATTCTTGTAATGTTTCTTGGCTCGTCATTCTGTTGGTTTCAAAGTCCGTCATTTTATTTCTTATATGGATTTTGCGAATTTGGTCTCCTCCTTCATAGAACTCTTTCAATCGGTCCCAGATCTCTTTAGGAGTCAGACTGTTGGTGATCTTGTCAAACATAGATTCTGTTACTGCGTTGTGGAGTATGGTCATGGCTTTGTATTTTTGTATTTCGTAGTCTTCTTTTTGTTTCTTCAGTATTTCTTCTAATTCCGACGATGTTGCAACAGTATCACTTTGTATGTCTTTCCACAAGTCCTTTGATTTGAGTATTGTTTTGATTTTGATAACCCAGGTAAAATAGTTTATTCCATCCAAAAGTGGGGGAGCTTGAGTAGCTCGAGCTCCTGACATTTTGTTTGAAGTTTCTGTTATTTGGCTCCCAAGATCCATAAGTTTCGACTAGATGGATGCTCGGATACCATGATGTTTTCTTCAAATTAGAATAGGAAATCAATGTACATGAAGAAGAAATATGAGCAGCAGTGGAATATAATCAGAATGTGAATTAGTTTTAGGGTTCACAATGACCTAATGTTTTAGAGTGGAGTAGGACCACTTGTACACATCATCACAAAAGATAATTTAAAATAACATAAAACATGAAGCTCTTCTGAGCGTCACTTTTCCAACATGATCGACACCTTCAGACGATCGTCATCTTCAACACAGTATGTTTTATTCCCTACACTACAAAAATTCTGTAAAATATAAGCCAAGGAAGAATAAGACACTATTACGGTTGTTAAATGGTAGGAATTTGAGAATGCAAGAGGTTTTATATTAGGTGAGATTGTTAAGTGGATACTTTGCCCCAACCGGGTACTAAAAGGAGCTCTAGCTTAGACTTAGACGGTCTTTAAAACACTTGAAATTGAGTAAGATATACCGTTCTTTATAAAACCTTCTAGTTGTGTTATGATTTCATCGATCAATCCAATTCCACTCTAGTATTATATCTTTCTTGGATTTAAGTGTTGAAATTATTTAGAATAAATATAAGAATTTAACAATTATCCATTGGAATAATATGATCTTATTAGAAAATAATATAGCTGAATATATATGTAAATCCAATTCTTGGTCTGAATCATTGCTATTTCGTACAGAATTCTTTTAGGTTTCTCATTGAGTTAATCTTCCGATGAGATAGAGAATAAATCTGAAAAAGTACGTATGATTTGGAGAATACATCCATATTTTTATACGATAATTAAAATTTATACTTCAACTATCATAGAAGTATAAACACAATATATGTTACATTGTATTGGATATTATAAGTCTAATTAATTTTATCAATTTAAATGAACTTATAATATATACAAGTCTAATGAAAGTGCTTGGGTGGTAGCCATTTAGTTAGCTCATCCACAAATATGTAGTTCTACCAATATGCGTTACATCTAATTTATTATCTGCAACTCTTTCTCATACAATAATATATTTGATTTCAATACATTTAAACTTTATCGAACTCATATTGTTGTAAATGAATAAAATTGCTATAACCATACAAACAATCCATCTAATATTATTCTTCCTACAAACCATCACCCAAGTATCATTCGTCGTCTTAAGCAAGTTGAATTTCATGGTTTGAGAAGATGAATGATGAGAGAAACTAGAGGAAAGGATGAAAGTTTGGTTCATGCTTAAAAGTTGTGTGTGTCTAACTCGAAATTCATACTATAAATATATATGTTGTAATAAAATCCTCGATGTATGTTGCAACTCATTTCTTGAAACTTCCCCGTGCATTGCTATCTGTGGACTCATTATGAAATTCAATTTACAAGTAAGATTATGTAGGGAATGGGAACTTGAGTGTCTTAAGGCGTAACATATGTGCTCAGTCGAATTCGATTTTGATACACTAGGCTGGATCGATCAAGTCGAGCGCCACATATGTCGACCACCGAGTCGATGCTTGTCAGTAATGAAACATTTCCAAAGGGGATCACTTGTTAATATTGATGTGAAACAAGCTGGTCAATGAAGGTTCGTTTAATTTTTGTGGGACAATGTTGTTTCGAATCAAATGTTTATACTGAAATAAATCATGTAGTTATTATGCAATGATACAATTGACTACTTGTTGTAGCTTTTCCATATATATATGCATAAAATTTATAAGGGGATTATTTCTTCATACGTCATTTAAATAAAAATATTTGTTTGTTTATCTCATTTGTTTGTAAATTTTTCTCATTGTTCTTAAGATTTACTATATAAAAGAATTATTCAAATTCTCCCTTAGATTGACTATCATCAATCTTGAACAATAATTAAACAATATATGGAATGTATTTGGTTTAAATGAAGTGTGCTCATCATTTTTTAAAACGTTATTTTCCAAACAAAGGCAAATAATATTGTGTTCATTATAATTTTTTTTGTGTTTACCTCCTTATCACTATAAATATCAGTTACCATTTTAAAGTAATTTTTAAAGACAATATTATATATAATTTACCACAAATTATGTTATTAGATGTCACCCTAATTTACCACTGCTATAGTAAACAAAACTATCAGGTTTACTTTATCCCGATAGGTGGAACTGCGAAACTTGGGATAATAACAATTTAAAATAATAAATAAAAATAAAATCATTTTAAATATATAATATTTGGAAAAATTTTAGTTTAGAGTTTAGGTAATAAGTTTATATAAATATCAATTTTGATACCTCATTTTCAAAAAATTCAATTTACATCATTCAAATTTTAAATTTTATCAATTTGCATCACTATTAACTAAAATACCCCTAATAATTAAAAATAACTTCTTTTATTAACCATAGTTAACATATTTTTACATATTTCAAATAATCAATTTCAAATTTTTACCAATTTTACTCTTTCTGCTGCCCCAAGCTCTATTCTTATTTAGGGTCATGTTTTATACTAGCCGGTATACTGGTCAGTACGCCAAAAATCGGGCAGACACCGATATTTCAACTGGTACCACCCGATACAAGGTATCCGGGTTTTTCCGGGTCGACCCGTAAGAAAATTTCAAAATTTTTTTAGGGATAGACCCGAAAAAACATGGAAATCGACCCGAATACCCGGTACGAAAAAAATACCGGTACATAACGAAATTTGATGTACCGAAAGGTATACCATCGATATACCGTATGATATGAAATACATTGGTTCAAATGTGCCAACGCTGCCGGTTACGGTGACCAAAATAGTATTAGATATTGATTTGAGTCATTGTGGAAGGAAATTAGAAATATGTAAAACTCAATAAAGAAAATAATTGTATTCATGCAGCTAGACTAGTGAGTTGTGATAATGTCTTACTTTTATTTTTGGAAAGCTACAACTCGTCGGAGGAAAATGTTGTTCTAAATAATCTTATTGATTTCGTAGACGATTATGAATAAGATATGGAACTAGAGATTGAGCCTTCTCGTTTCTTATTTGAATCTCAAACATAATCAAGTTTATGTAGTTATAAATGAATTTTTTTTCTAATTTTAGTAGCTTATAAGTCAACGATTCTTGTATAAAACTAATGAAATGTGAACAAAATAACTCAGCTGATTGATTATTTGAAATATGTGAAAATGTATTAACTATGATTAATAAAAGAAGTTATTTGTAATGAATAAAGATATTTTAATCAATAATGATGAAAATTGATAAAATTTAAAATTAAATGATGTAAATTAAATTTTTTGAAAATGAGGTACCTGTTTAAACAAAATTAATGTTTATGCCTAAATTGACATTTTTCCTATAATATTTATCACAGGCTACCCATTTTATTCTTACAGCTACAGTAGGAAGTAAAATAAATGCCCACGTACGACATCAATTCTCAGATCTTTTCTCAAATCTCTTTTCAGTTTTCACTGATTTCTCTTTATCCGCCGTCAATATAATGGACCAGCTTCCACCGCCGCCCGTTCCAACTCGAGGTTCCGTTGGGCCGGTAATCGGAGTTCTTGCGGTGGTTGCCGTACTGGGATTTTTAGCCGTAGCCGTTGGGCGTCTTTGTACCGGCCGCCGAATCATGGGCCGCGGTGGATTCGATGTTGAGAGCTGGTTAGAAGCGAAATGTGGGCCGTGCATTGGGTGGAGGAATGACCCACCTCCACCGCGCGATGCTCCGGAGCTCAGAATTGCAGCCACGAGCGGCGGTGCCGCGACATCGGCGGAAAGTGGAGAGTCCAACGGTGATCGGAAGCGTGGGGGTTGATGAATCAGACTTGAAGTTCATTGTCAGAGAAGTGTCTTCTTTTTCGAAAAACGAATCATTATTTCCTTTCATGGGCCTTTTAGCTCATTAAAATTTGAGCCTAGAGGAAAAGTATTTAGGCTTAATGAAGCCCAACATTTATTTTCGTATCTTTATTTTGTTACTTTTAATTTTAAAGAAAAAATTGGAGTCGCCAATAAATCATGATTTAATTAATTTACATAATATTGTTTAAGTCTAATAATCAAATAAGTATCAACTGTTATGTTTGGTATATAACTTGAAAGATATTTTTTTAATTGTAAGTATAGTATATAATTTATTGTGAATATATACTGACAGGTATAATAAGATATATAAATAATATTTATTTGTTGAAAAAATATGACTTTCTTCTTTGTTTGTTGTTGTTTTTCTAATGTAACTTCTTCATGCTTCTTTTTGCCGTTCAAAGTATCATATGGTCATACGCATTCGTAGGCACTTAAAGAGATTTGAACTCTTCCCCATTTTTTTCTGAAATCCAGAAATAATCTTATCAAACAACGTACTCAGTCAGTTTAGTTGATTGGGTTGAAATGTGATCAAGATTAAGATTAGTTTTAGAATATTTGTCTTCCCTCCTTGCTCAATCCCTTTATAGGATTGGATTTTTGATTTTTGATTTTTCCTCTTGATATGGGTTTTCTATTCTTTGATTGGCAGAATGTGGGTATGTTCATGCCAAAAAGTGCTTTTGTTATCAAATTTATGGGATTGTGATTGGGTGTTGAGTTCTTAAGTTTGTTCGCTTTTCATCTGCGGTATTTTTTGAATGATAATGAGAGCTGAATGCTGATAGAATTAAGAAAAAACAAGATTTTTTTATGTTTTAAGAACATTAAGATTCCTGTGAAAAGAACAAAGCGACCAAAACTTGCATTGGGCATGGGCTGTGTTTGCTCCAAGGGAGCAAATGATAAAAGTTTAAAAGACAAGAAAAAATCAAAGAAATCATCAAAAAGACTGATATCTTCTTCTAAGAAAGAGGAAGTAGTTGTTGATGTTGATGATGAGGCATCATCTGGACTAATTATACATACAGAGAATGCTGAAATAAGCAGTGGATCTACACCAGTTTTGTGGGAGGATGTGAATGTGAAATCTAATGGTTTTGAGACAGAAGGGGAAGAGAATGATGATCATCATATGCAACCTGGTATTTGCAGGACATTTTCTATAAAAAATGGGATTGATGGAGCTCAAATTGCTGCTGGATGGCCATTATGGCTCACTAGTTTGGCTGGGGAGGCCATCAAGGGTTGGATACCACTAAAGGGAGACTCCTTTCAGAAATTAGATAAGGTAAATCTTTTCATTTTTGTAATGTTCAATTGAACTATATAT
>RWGZ01001225.1:882585-939217 GCA_009725065.1 Utricularia reniformis | reverse complement strand
AAACTCTTGGATCAACAACCTGAAAATGCGCGTCGAGATCGGATTTCGACCAGCGACTCCAATAGGAGAAGTACTAGCTCTCGGCCTCAATCCCGATGCCAATCTCGCAGCGGCTCCTCTAATAGATACAGATTCAAATCGCATTATTGACCTCGAGACGGCGGCTGCCATGGCGACGTAATTTGCCGACGAGACGAGAGAAGATAGAGGTTTTGCTTGGGTTTAGTCAAATCAAATCATTCATCTTTTGGTAAAGAAGATTTTGGGCCAATGCATGAAATTGTTGGGCTTTTTAATATTAATGAATTCGACTCTAATGCAAATTCGGCCCAAACATAATTTATGTTGAAATAATGTACAGAAAAATTAAGAAACTGTTATAAATAGTACGAATCGAAAAATGTGGAATAAGATAGACACTAATTTATGATCATAAACATAATGTTCATACCTTCAATATTCTTGTGTGTCTTCATAAGACACAAATCAATCCTATTTATAGGCAAAATATATGAATATTTGTGGATGTCAAATATTCATATAGATAATGATATATTAATTCAATTACTAATTCAACTAGTATAATTAAATATATCTACCTTATTAATTAGATGTAAAAGTTAGGTGTATAAGATATTTTGTATATTGTAATTTAGATTGTCTTTTCCGGATTTAGTGGGATATGTTTCTTTACTTTGATAAACATCCACCTATATATTCATAACACTTCCCATTGGATGTTTATTAATATCTGCTCTCATGGAATATCGTCGTCCTTTTTCCATAGTTGATTTAGAGAATTTTCTTATTAAGATATTTTTATTGTTATTTCTTGTATTAATCTTACATTATATTATTGTTGTTTATTTTTTACAAAATATGTAACAGAAATGTATTTTTTCGTATTTGTTGGATACTTATTTCTCCATTCTTTTGAAGCTCATGTGTGAAGAAAATTGTTGGTGAAATATGTTTTGTTCTATATCATTTAATATATCCATCTTTTATCTGCAAGATACACACAATATTGTCCTCATATAATATCGTTGGGTTCATTTTTTCAGAAAATAAACCACAACTTAATTGGATATGTTTAATCACAGATCTCAACCAAACGCATTCACGGCTGGTTTCATGCATAGCTAAGAGTTCAGCATGATTCGATGAGGTGGCTGCTATGGTTTGTTTTGTAGATCGCCAAGAAATAGCGGTTCCACCACTCATAAATACATATCCAGTTTGTGATCTACCATTATGAGGATAAGACAGATATCCGACATCTGCGTAATCAACTAGTTCTAATTTTGATCCTTTCGGATAAAATAATCCCTTATCGCATGTTCCTTGAAGATATCGAAGAATATGTTTGATACCTTTCCAGTGTCTTAATGTAGGAGAAGAACTATACATTGCTAATAAATTTACTGCGAATGCAATATCAGGTCTTGTATGATTAGCAAGATATATTAATGATCCAATTGCACTAAGATATGGTACTTCAGAACCAAAAATTTCTTCTTCACTTTCTCGAGGTCTAAATGGATCTTTATCTACATCTAATGATCTAACAATCATTGGTGTGCTTAATGGATGTGAATAATCCATATAGAATCGTTTGAGCACTTTTTCCGTATAAGATTTTTGATGAAGGAAAAATCCATTCTTTAAATGTTCAATTTGTAATCCAAGACAAAATTTTGTTTTGCCTAAATCCTTCATCTCAAACTCTTTCTTTAAACATTCTATTGTATCTGCAAGCTCTTCAGGAGTACCAATTATATTGATATCATCGACATAGATTGCAAGTATAACGAATCCATTTTTAGACCTTTTCAAAAAAATACATGGACAGACTTGATTATTTATATACCCTTCATCAATCAAATATTTGTTGAGACGATTATACCACATTCGTCCAGATTGTTTCAATCCATCAAGAGATTTATTCAACTTAATTGAATAATTCATTCGAGATTCGGAATTGAATTTTTCAAGCAAATTGAATCCCTCGGGAAGTTTCATGTAAATGTCAGTGTCAAGTGAACCATATAAGTAAGTTGTAACTACATCCATTAGATGTAAATCAAGGTTATCGTGAACAACTAAACTTATTAGATATCTAAAAGTTGTTGCATCCATAACAGGTGAATATGTTTCTTCAAAATCAATTCCTGGTCTTTGCGAGAACCCTTGAGCTACAAGTCTTGCCTTATATCGTGTAACTTCACCCGTCTCATTTCATTTTCTCACGAAAACCCATTTATAACCCACTGGTTGTACATCTTTTGGAGTACGAATTACTGGCCCAAAAACTTCACGTTTTTTAAGTGAATTTAATTCTTCCTCAATGGCAGATTTCCATTTGATCCAATCATCACCTTTTTGATATTTAGACATTGATTTCGGTTCATGATATTCATCATCATTGATTACATGAAATGTCATATATTGGGCAAAATATTCATCAATTACTTCCTTAGATCGATTTCATTTTATTCCATTCAATGTATAATTGATGGAAACTTCTTCATTCTTATGAGAATTGTTTATATCATTCTCAATCGACACATCTCCATGATGTTTTGTTCCTTTTCTCTGTCGAGGATTCTTATCCTTCGAACCAATGGGTCTCCCACGCTTCAGACGTGCTTTTGATTCATTTGTGATAACACAATTCTTAGTAGGAACATCAACTCTTATTGGAACATTAGCAGCTGTAATGTGAGATTTAATAATTTGTTTAGTGTCATTGAACGCATTTGGCAATTGATTTACTAGATTTTGTAAATGAATAATCTTTTGAACTTCTAGTTCACTTTGTTTTGTACGAGGATCTAGATGATGTAGTGATTGGTTACTCCAACTGATTCCAATTTCATGATGAGTCTTTTCTCCCCCTAAAGTTGGGAAATTAGTTTCATTGAAATGACAATCGGCAAATCTAGCACTAAACAAATCTCCAGTTTGAGATTCAAGATATCTTATGATACTTTGAGACTCAAATCCAACATATATTCCTAACCTTCGTTGTGGTCTCATTTTAGTGCGTTGTGGTGGATTAATTGGAACATAAACAGTACATCTAAAAATCCTTAAATGGGAAATGTCTGGCTCTTTTCCAAGAACTAGATGTAATGGTGAAAATTCATTGTAATTTGTTGGTCTAATGCGAACAAGTGATGCTGCATGTATAATAGCATGTCGCCAACAAGTCAATGTTAACTTAGCTTTCATAAGCAATGGTCTAGCAATCAATTGTAAACGTTTAATTAATGATTATGTGAGACCATTTTGTGTATGAACATATTCTACTGGATGTTCTACATCTGTACCCATTGCTACACAATAATTATTGAATGTCTCATAAGTGAATTCACTAGCATTGTCGAAACGTATTTTCTTGATTGGGTAATCAGGAAATTGAGCTCGTAATCGTATTATTTGAGTAAGCAATCTAGAAAAAGCTTGATTACGAGTCGATAACAAAGATACATGTGACCATCTTGTTGATGCATCAATAAACACCATAAAATATCTAAATGGTCCACATGGTGGATGTATTGGTCCACATATATCACCTTGAATACTTTCTAAGAAGGTTATTGATTCACTTCTTATTTTCAAATTTGATGGACGAATAATGAGTTTTCCTTGTGAACATGCAACACAAGTTAAATCATTTGATTGTAGAATCTTCTGGTTTTTTAAAGGGTGTCCACATGAAGAATTTATTATTCTTCTCATCATAATTGATCCGGGATGACCCAATCTATCATGCCAAGTAGTAAATATCTCATGATTTGNTGATGGATAAATGGCACTTGCAACAAGACATGAACATATTTCGTTGTCTATAGCAGTTTGACGGTATTCTTGAGGCTAGAGATCTTAGTGAAGATTTAACGTTCCGTATGTTTTGAACAATCACAGAAAGTTAACCTTCTGGGTTTCAAAAACTATGAGTCAGAAACTCAAATCCCTTCTTCTCGACAAAGAGATGGCAATGGGAAACAACAAAAAATAAAGTGGTTGAGTGGTGGAGATTAGGGCTATTACACGATCCGAACAGTTCGTTAACAATATGTGTTCGGCTCGTATGTGATCGTATTCGTTTGTTCGAATAAAAATATGAACATTATTTTTTATTCGTTTATAATTTGAACGAACACGAACATTTTCGTGAATAAATTCAAACATTCGTAAACAAATATATAATTTTAATTAATTTTTATATTAATAGATTATTATAGTACTTAAGTTTAAAAATATTTACAAAACATTCTTTTGGTATTGAAGTAGTTTCTTCTTTATTTTATAAAAGATAATTATTTGATTATTTATTTAGTACATTTATTTTTTGTGATTTTGTTTGTAATACAACAAAATGTGATTTTTTTATGAAGCTCGCACAAATCGTACGAACAATGTTCGAACAAACTATTTGAACGAATATGACATTTACTTAATAATTTGAACAATGTTCGAACATATTTTTACATTCGAATAAAAATATAAACTAACATGAACACAGCGAATTCAGTTCGTTCGGATCGAATAACAACTCTAGTGTTGGCTACAACTTGAGTTTCTTTCACCAACTATGTAAACAAAATAAACACTCCAGCAATTAAGAGGGATCATGGCGGGATTCATTGGATTTGTTTGGTATCTCGATAAGAATTGCTGTGTGATGAGGTGAGATTGTCAAATCGTGATTTTATTAAGGCACACAAAACAAAAAGATAATTGCGACGTTATTATCGTTAAAAAAACACGATTTGATGATCGTTGCTAAAATCAACTGCATCTACATCGCGATTTTGGAAATTACTTAATTACCCTTCATTTTACAATTAAATATAATTTATTTGTTTTTATTATTAAACATAAAAAGACATATTAGTCTTTTACCTAAATCACGATCATGATATCATAATTTTACCAAACGCATTTAAAAAATCACGATCACCATATATCACTACACCACAATTTTAAAAAACTATAACAAACAATCCTATTATGTGTTATCAATTTATACTTTCTTTTCATCATTTTTTAAATAATCATGCTCTCAAACAAGCAAAAAGTAGATCCAAGGATATTGATATGCAGGTGAATTTGCAAAATAGCCGTATATTAAAGATTCATTTGCAAAATAACATGTTTTGATAAAGATTTTAGAGTTTAGCCAATTCAATCTGCTTGTGCAGCAGCATAAGCCAATTCAAGAAGCTCTAGCTCAAACAACCTTTATACTGATTGCTTCTCAGTTGATGACTGGCTCCAAGTTTTAGGTAGCCTTGCTAACAAACAGAATGAGGAACATTTTGCGTATTAGATGCACAAACAGTTTAAAACTTCAGTCAACAGCCACAAACTCATTTGTTGCATAACTAAACTACTACGTCAGTGAATATAAAAAACCAAAGAGTTCAGGAATTCTCAAACGAAGATAGAACTTTAAATCCGTAGTTTGCCAGGTTAAGAGTCTTAAGACTCCATGGCTTCAGCATGATAACTATCCAGTTCTTTGTCAAGTTCTTCAGCAGACTTTTTCACAAACTGCGCTCCACGACCACCACGCCCCCTGCCACTCACACTCATCTGACCCAGACCACGGCCCCTTAAATACATAAAAAAGTCCAAATTATAGAAAATCAAAAGGATAAGAGTTTGTATGTTGAATATGTCTGAAAAAAAATATAGGCAGTCAAAAAAACTTACACAAATGTTCGATTGGGTGCAATTCGGCCACCTCTTGAGCGACCAGGAACAGCAGCTCTGCAAAATATATGCATTCAGATAAGATAATGGGAGTGACCAACAAAATAACTGAAAATCTAAAGTTGAAAATTATTGCTTACAAAATAACAGCATTTCGCCTTTGTCCATTAACACGAGATGATACAACATTTTGCACGTTATCACCAACTATCTCAAGCTTCATTGGCCTCCCATCCAGCTGAACATTGTTATAACGCTTTAGTGCTTGAAAGGCATCACGTCTCCTCACAAAAATAACTTCAGCAGTGCCCTGAAAACATTAGAGTAATTTTGACCAAAAATACCACAAAAGACCACCAAAAAACTCAACATAAACATATGTATAAATCATTCTTACACTTGGGCGCCCATTTCTGTTGAAATGAATTGCATATCGAACAAGTTCACCAATCTCAGAGAAGAGCTCCTGGTTTGGAAATATTTTCAGCAGATGCCAATAGAAACTATTTCAAATGACAAATACACAGGTTTAACATATTTTGTACCCTTATATCTTCATTAGTAACACTAATGTTCAGGTTGGAAATATGCAATTTTGTACTGAAATCTCTCCTTGATGTATCAGATGCTTTAAGACTGTCTTCAAGCATACCATTGTGCCAAGGTAAAATCTTGGTTCTTCGAACTGGCTGGTGGAAGAAAACCCAAAACACATGTGGATACAAAAGATCAATATGAAGTACAATCTGAAAAAACATTTAACTGCTCTTCAAGTTAACATGCGACCAAGGAGCTTCAAACAGCTCAGACAGGATTATATAACCACTGCAAGTTTGAGGTACGAAATAATCTACAATATAGAGGATATCCACTGCATAGAATGCCAGATAGAGCCATGGAGGCTAGAGATCCAGCAAGGCAATGGAGGACCTTTGAAGAATGCGATAATTTCCAAAGAATGTAAGGACAGATAAGCCAGAAAAAATCAGTCAAGTACCTAAATCATCCACCACAAACTCCCTCAAAATCGAAGGATGAAAAAATATATAGCTCTCTGGAATGAAAATCATTAACAAATCGCTGCTTATCTAGGGATTTATTTATAATAATTATAAGCTCATAAATGTGGGACAAGATCTTCTAGATGTCTTTCCATATAGAAGTTCTCCACCCATTAAGAACAGATCTTTAAGGTATGAAAAATTGACTATTCAAATATTTCAAAAATGATCCACGTGTGCTGAAGAACCATCATATTCCATGTCACTGAATAAAATATACCGGGTTCTCTCCTTGTACATGGAACTGCTAGCTTCTTGAAATACGAATTACTTTCATGGTTTCTAATGCAACAACAGAGCCTTCCTCATGGTCCCAAGTTTATAGATTTGTAAATAAATGCAAGAAAATTCCAAATTTGAGCTTGCCTTGGTAATAGAAAATGCTGAAGGCCGAACATTAATGCCAACCAAGTTTCTTCGAGAAGCCCCAAATATCCGGCCACCTCTCATTGACCGTCCACGTCCCCTTCCAATCGGAGTCCCAGCAAAGCCCTTTCCTCCTCTATTAATATTTCTCCTGCTATTTATCACATCATCCAGAGACATGTCGAGAGAAGCCATCGCAAACAAGAACTGCAAATTTTCACAAATATAACTAAATCGAATTGTGATATACAATCATGTTGGAATCAACGAAAAAACCTAAATAAAAGACGTGAAGGATCGAAAAGAAACTCAATCTGATTTAAACCAATCAAACAATAAAAAAATCGCCAGCTATCATACCTGATAAAAAGTGGCAGACGAAGAAAACTACCGTATCTCGCTGATCGGGACACCAAAAACAACAGAAAAAGTAATAAGAACAAATTCTTTAACACAAAGTTACAAATTTCCAACAAAAGGAAACGACAAGGCAACGCTTAAAGAAATAATCGCGTAGAGAGAGATCACAGTATCCGGAATTGCAGATCTAGGGTTCAATGAAACAGAATTACGACAAACAATAATACCCGATAATTATTGGCAAGTAGCATATAGTAGTTGGGCTTTACGGCCCATTTACACCCTGTTTCATTGTTATTTTTATAAATAATACGAATAGAAAAATACAAAATAAGATAAATACTAATTTAGGATTATAAATATAATATTCATACATTCAATATTCTTGTATATTTTCATAAGACACAAATCAATCATATTTATACGCAAAATATATGAATAATAGTAGAGGACAAATATTCATATAGATATTGATATATTAATTCAATTACTATAATTAAATATATCTACATTATTAATTAGATGTAAAAGTTAGATGTATAAAATATTTTGTATATTGTATTTTAGACTGTCTTTTCCAGATTTCGTGGGATATGTTTTTTTACTTTGATAAACATCCATCTATATATTCATAACACTCCCCATTGGATGTTTATTAATATATGCTCTCATGGAACATCATCGTCCTTATTCTATAGTTGATTTTGAGAATTTTCTGATGAAAATGTTTTTATTATTATGTATTGTATTAGTCTTACATTATATTATTGTTGTTTACCTTTAAAAAAATATGTGACAGAAATATATTTATTTTGTATTATTGTTGTGAGTATAAATAAATGTGCATTTCCCCCTCTTAATAATGTCACTGAATATCCTTGAGTCTTCGGACTCCAATATTGTAGATCAATTTTTTAAAAATTGAAGTTGGGAGAGATATAGTAAACAAATCTGCCAAATTTTTTTGTGAGCGTATTTATTGGATACTTATTTCTTAATTCTTTTGAATCTCATGTGTGAAGAAAATTTTTGGTGAAATATGTTTTGTTCTACCTTCTTTAATATATCTCTATTTCATCTGCAATATACATGCAACATTGTACTCATATTATATCGTTGTGTTCATTTTTTAGAAGATAAACCACAACTTAATTGGATATGTTTAATCACATATCTTAACCAAACACATTCACGGCTGGTTTCATGTATAACTAAGAGTTCAACATGATTTGATGAGTTGGCTGCTATGGTATGTTTTGTAGATCGCCATGGAATAACGATCCCACCACTCATAAATACATATTCAGTTTGTGATCTACCATTATAAGAATCAGACAGATATCCAGCATCTACATAACCAACCAGTTCTAATTTTGATCATTTCGGATAAAATAATCTCTTATCGCATGTTCCTTGAAGATATCGAATAATATGTTTAATACCTTTCCAGTGTCTTAATGTAGGAGAAGAACTATAACTTGTAATAAATTTACTGTGAATGCAATATCAGGTCTTGTATGATTAACAATATACATTAATGATCTGATTGCACTAAAATACGGTACTTCAGAACCAAGAATTTCTTCTTCACTTTCTCGATGTCTAAATGGATCTTTATCTACATTTAATGATCTAACAATCATTGGTGTGCTTAATGGATGCGAATAATCCATATAGAATCGTTTGAGCATCTTTTTCGTATAAGATTTTTGATGAAGGAAAAATATATTATTTAAATGTTCAATTTGTAATCCAAGGCAAAATTTTGTTTTGCCTAAATCCTTCATCTCAAACTCTTTCTTTAAGCATTCTATTGCATCTGCATGTTCTTCAGGGGTACCAATTATATTGATATTATCGACATAGATTGCAAGTATAACGAATTCATTTTTAGACATTTTCAAAAAATACATAGACATACTTGATTATTTATATACCATTCATCAATCAAATATTTGATTAGACGATTATAGCACATTTGTCCAGATTGTTTCAATCCATAAATAGATTTATTCAACTTAATTAAATAATTCATTCGAGCTTCGGAATCGAATTTTTCAGGCAAATTAAATTACTCGGAAAGTTTCATATAAATGTCACTATCAAGTGAGCCATATAAATAAGCTGTAACTACATCCATTAGATGTAAATTAAGGTTCTCGTGAATAACTAAACTTATTAGATATCTAAAAGTTGTTGCATCCATCACGGGTGAATATGTTTCTTCAAAATCAATTCATGGTCTTTGTTAGAAACCTTGAGCTACAAGTCTTGCATTATATCTTGTAACTTCATCCATCTCATTTCGTTTTCTCACGAAAACCCACTTATAGCCCACTGGTTGTACATCTTTTGGAGTACAGATTACTGGCACAAAAACTTCACGTTTTTTCAATTAATTTAATTCTTCCTCAATTGCAGATTTCTATTTGATCCAATCATCTCATTTTTGACAATTCAGATATTTATTTCGGTTCATGATATTCATCATCATTGATTACATGAAATGCCATATATTGAGCAAAATGCCCATCAATTAATTCCTTAGATCGATTCCATTTTATGTCATTCAATGTATGATTGATAGAAACTTCTTCATTCTTATAAGAATTGTTTATATCATTCTCAATCGACACATTTTTATTAGATGATTCTTCTGCATCATTAAATTTATCTTCTTGATTTTTTGTTCATTTTCTATGTCGAGGATTCTTATCCTTCGAACCAATGGCCCATGCTACAGGCGTGCTTTTGATTAATTTGCGATCACACAATTCTTAGTAGGAACATTAACTCTTATTGGAACATTAGCAGCTGAAATGTGAGATTTAGTAATTAGTGTCATTGAAAGCATTTGGCAATTGATTTACTAGATTTTGTAAATGAATAATCTTTTGAACTTCTAGTTCACTTTGTTTTGTAAGAGGATCTAGATGATGTAGTGATCGGTTACTCCAACTGATTTCAATTTCATGATGTGCTTTTTCTCCGCCTAAAGTTGGGAAATTAGTTTTACTGAAATGACAGTCGGCAAATCTAGCACTAAACAAGTCTCCAGTTTGAGGTTCAAGATATCTTATGATACTTTGAGACTCAAATCCAACATAAATTCCCAACCTTCGTTGTGGTCTCATTTTAGTGTGTTGTGGTGGAGTAATTGGAACATAAACAACACATCCGAAAATCCTTAAATGGGAAATATGTGGCTCTTTTCCAAGAACTAGCTGTAATAGTGAAAATTCATTATAATTTGTTGGTCTAATGCGAACAAGTGTTGATGCATGTATAATAGCGTGTCCCCAACAAGTCAATGATAACTTAGTTTTCATAAGCAATTGTCTAGCAATCAATTGTAAATGTTTAATTAATGATTCTGCGAGACCATTTTGTGTATGAATAAATTCTATCGGATGTTTTACATCTATACCCATTGCTATACAATAATTATTGAATGTCTCATAAGTGAATTCACTAGCATTGTCGAAACGTATTTTCTTGATTGGGTAATTAGGAAATTGAGCTTGTAATCGTATTATTTGAGTAAGCAATCTAGAAAAAGCTTGATTACGAGTCGATAACAAAGATACATGTGATCATCTTGTTGATGCATTAATAAACACCATAAAATATCTAAATGGTCCACATATATCACTTTGAATACGTTCTAAGAAGGTTATTGATTCACTTCTTATTTTCAAATTTGATGGACGAATAATGAGTTTTCCTTGTGAACATGCAACACAAGTTAAATCATTTGATTGTATAATCTTTTGGTTCTTTAAAAGGTGTCCACATGAAGAATTTATTATTCTTCTCATCATAATTGATCCGGGATGACCCAATCTATCATGCCAAGTAGTAAATATCTCATGATTTGTAAATTTTGGATCAATAATATTATTTATTTCAATTACACTAATATAAGTGTAATATAATCCCGAATGAAGAGATTTTAATTTTTCCAAAATATATTTTGTCTCATTTGTTATACTTGTTATATGAAGACATTCAACATTATCTTCATTAATTGTTTTAATGTGATATACATTTATGCGAATATCTTTCAAACTTAATAAGTTTCTTTGAGATCTACTGGAATATAATGTATTCCCAATTTTTAGTTTGGTTCCTTCAGGTAGCATTATATTAGCTATTCCAGATTCTTCAATAATTTTTGTTGTACCATAAATAGTACTAACATTAGAATCTCGCATTATAATTTTTGTGAAATATTTCTTGTTCTTGAGAATTGTATGAGTTGTTGCACTATCCAAAAGGCAAATATCATCTTCTTTCATATCGATGTTGTTCTGTTGGCTACTCATTTTCAACTTCAATATTAAAAGAAAAATTTTAAATAAAACAACATTTATTCATAAATAACAAGAAAGCTTTATTAAAAATCAAAATACAAATTTCAAATTTTATCATTTTTAGTGCCAACAACATCTCTAATCAAATGATCAATTTTTCCATCGGGATTAGTAAAGAAGTCAGCAACATCAAGTTTAGTAACATCAATATCACTTTCATTTTCCTCATAAGCAAAGTTCGTCTCAATCTTCTTTTCATNATGTTGTTCTGTTGGCTACTCATTTTCAACTTCAATATTAAAAGAAAAATTATAAATAAAACAACATTTATTCATAAATAACAACAAAACTTTATCAAAAATCAAAATACAAATTTCAAATTTCATCATTTTTAGTGCCAACAACATCTCTAATCAAATGATCAATTCTTCCATCAGGATCAGTAAAGAAGTCAGCAACATCAAGTTTAGTAACATCAATATCACTTTCATTTTCCTCATAAGCAAAGTTCGTCTCAATCTTCTTTTCATTTCCTTTTATAGATGATTGATAAAGTTCAATAAAATGTTTTGATGTTCTGCATGTACGTGACCAATGACATTTTCCACCACAACGATAACACACGTTGTTTCTGTTAATTTGGTCATATTTATTGTTTTGTCCACCTCTCATTTTCTTTGCATTTACCATCTTTCATTTCATGTCTATTCCACTTCTGGTGGAATTTTTCGTTTTGTGAGTATACATCATGGTAATTGCGACCTCGTCCTCGTCCATGACCATAATCATGAGTACGTCCACGACCACGACCGCGACCACGACCACGACCATGACCATGTCCATAATAATTCTCTTGAGATATAACATTCACTTCAGGGAATGGAGCAGTACCAGTTGGGCGTAACTCATGATTTTTCATCAATAACTCATTATTTTGCTCAGCTACAAGTAAGCAAGAAATTAATTCCGAATATTTTCTAAACCCTTTTTCACGATATTGCTGCTGCAGGAGCACATTAGATGCATGAAAAGTTGAAAAAGTTTTTTCCAACATATATGAATCTGAAATATTTTCCCCGCTCAACTTTAGTTGAGATGTAATCTTAAATAGTTGAGAATTATATTCACTTACGGACTTAAAATCTTGCAACCGTAAATGCATCCAATCATTTCTTGCTTTTGGAAGAATGATAGTTTTCTGGTGATCATATCTTTCTTTCAAATTAGTCCAAAGCACAAATGGATCTTTAACTGTCAAATATTCGGTTTTTAAACCTTCATGAAGATGGTGACGAAGAAAGATCATTGCTTTTGTTTTATCCTGTTTAGAAGTTTTATTGTCATGTTTGATTGTGTCTCCCAGACCATTCGCATCTAGATGAATTTCAGCATCTAGAACCCAAGACAAATAATTCTTTCCCGTAATGTCAAGTGCCACAAATTCAAGTTTTGCTAGATTCGACATTATGTTATCTTCAATGTTCTAAGAGCAAGTTATGAAAGAAATATCAATATCAAAGATAAAATGTGATAGAGCTTCGTGTTGATAACGTGTTATAAATAAAACGATTCGAAAAATGTGGAATAAGATAGATACTAATCTATGATCATAAACATAATACTCATACCTTCAATATTCTTGTGTGTCTTTATAAGACAAAAATCAATCTTATTTATAGGCAAAATATATGAATATTTGTGGAAGACAAATATTCATATAGATAATGAAATATTAATTCAATGACTAATTCAACTAGTATCATTAAATATATCTACCTTATTAATTAGATGTAAAAGTTATGTGTATAAGATATTTTGTATATTGTAATTTAGATTGTCTTTTCCGGATTTAGTGGGATATGTTTATTTACTTTGATAAACATCCACCTATATATTCATAACAATATCGAATATTATTAATTATCATGATAACGTGATTTATAATATATAATTTTTTTATTTAACTAATTTTTATATTTTGAAATTGATTTATTTATTCGTATTTTTTATTTATTATTAGATAAAGATTTGAAGAAAACGAATTAAAATATAATTTTCATATTTCAAATATTTAAAATCATAAAACGGTTCAAACCGGTTTAAAACTCATTGAAAAAACGATTCATCTCATCTGATCCAGTTTTAGAACATAGGTATACATACTTAAATTTGGAGATTGATTTTATCAAAACTTAGAAACTATGAATATCATCGCTTTGTCATCTTCATAATTTATGGATTACAATTGTCATATTTATATCACTTTAGAAATGGAAATAATAAAACATCTGACTATGGAGACCAAATTTGCGTCGTCTTTGAAACTTAAAATTCGATACTATGAATTGCATAATTATAAATAAGCTACCAATTATTTACTAAAATATATTTCAATATACTTTATTTATATAAATAACTAAAAACTTACCTAGATTTCTTACATATCTAAAATAATTTAAATAAAAAATACATAAACCGTATGGGCCAAAGGCCCACACTGATCTTATCAAAAACAATCTTTACAAATGTGAGTCCAATGTTTTTATCGGGTTTTTTCTAAGAATAACCCACTTACAAATATTTTTTACCAAAATAACACACTTTCAAATTAACACATCAAAATAATCTATTTACAATCTTTTACGTAGGTAACATGTTGTAATCATTTAGCACCAATATATCTCCACCGGATTCAATGAGTTGAGGTAATTCTATAGAAGTATAGTTGGGTATGAAGGTGAAAATCAATATAAAAGAAGAAAGTTTAGAAAGAATGATAAATCTGGCATATTAATTGATGATATGGTTCTTGTTGTTCCTGTTGTAATTCTACTTTAATGTATAATTGATGTGATATAAGACCACAACATATCCAAATACGTATCACATCTCATCAAAAAACAAATACAATTAAATCTGATTTGCGGAAAATTATCATAAAAAACATAATATATAATTCAACACTTCAAAAGAGGTGATTGAATTATATTTGTAGGAGTTCTTGATAAATTGGTGGTAATTGTAACCTATATTTGTAGGTAAATACGTTATTTTAATATATTAATATGAAAATGTATTAATTTAGTAAATGATTTTTTGAAGTAGGTTATTATACTAAAAAAAACCTTAAATACTAAACGCTAAAAAAACCCAGTTTTTATCCTGTGTACGCAGGAACCTCATTATACCATGTGACCGCGCTCTGATGCTGACTTTGTGATAAATGAATGTCCTGGAAGCATACCGTCCAAGCAAAAATCCGCTGACATAACCTGAAAAGTTAAACCAATTATAAATTAGCAGCTTTCGTCTTTGTCGGGCGCCAACCAACGATCAATATTAGTATACGTATNCCCATCCCCCAGTAAAAAATTCCTATTATTTCCTCGCATAATTTAAATATTATACGAGTGAGAATTTTTTATAAAAAATGATATAATATTAAAATTTGATTATACGCCACGAAGCTAATTTTTATTATATTTAGACATATAAGAGCTTTTAATTCGACGTCTTTACTTTTAAGAAAGGAAAAGAAACTCCCCACGATCTAAAAAGCAGAACCGCACGTTGCAGAAAAGGGGAAAACAGCTTGATTTTTCATTTTAGGGACCAGGTTGCATAAAGAAGCGAAAAAGGGGAATTTTTTTATTTTTGCCTAAAAGCGCATTTTTTACTGCAAAGTATAAAAAATAACCAAATTTAAATTAGTTCATAATTGCCTTACACGGCTGTCTATTGTTTTCTAGCTAATTGGTAGAGCAATATTTGAACGGTTTATATTCAAAGTGTGTTCAAGTTAATAATTTTTATATTCATTTATAATTTAAATGAACATTAATAATTTCGTAAACAAATATGAATATTAATGAAGAATATATTATATTTAATATAAAAATATTACTAATTATTAGAATAAAATTTTATTTATTTGTTATATATCACATCATCTCTTTAATATTTTTATAATTTTGTGTTATTTTTTCTAAATAAAATTATATTATTTTTACTTTTCAAGTTTTAATCTAAAAAATAATATTTGATATTTCAATATGAAGTTTGAACAAATTTGAATATATCGTTTGAATTATTCGAACGAACATAAATATTCATACAAATATTTAATATTCGAACACGAACTCTCGTTTCAATAAAAATGAATATTATTCGAATAAAAATATAAATGAAGATTCACATAAACAATTCAATTTATTGGTGTCAAATAACAACCCTATGGGTAGTGAAAAAGAGAAAGATGGAATGTTGTGGGATCCTCTTTGTAATTATTGGAAGTTCATGTCCTCTTTTGAGAATATATTCATAAATCCTAAACATCCATCCATTCTATCACCATTATGTCTACTTCGACTTAGAATCATTCACGAGTTCAGTTTGTAAAGAATTCAAAATGAAAGATCAAATGAATTATCGACCTCTTAATTTTTAACTCAATTTAAACATAGTCTATTTTGAGTCAAACTCCAACATTGAAAAACATTCTAAATCCAGTTCAATTCCTTTGCAAAGGTTAGGGTTTGGGGTTTTGGTTTTTAGAAACTAGAGAGCCTTATGAGTAAAACCCCATCTGAGTTATTTTCTACTAAGCTAACAGAAGAGAAATGGATTATACAGTTTACGTATCAAGTTTCTGTTATGCTGCTCATTTCCACACCAGCGGCTGAATCAAAACCTCTTTCTGTAGAGGAATCGGAATCCAACCCGGGACCGGCTTGAATCTCTTTAAACATAGCAAGAACTTGAATCATAGTGGGACGTTTCCATGGTCGATCATCTAAGCAAGAACAAGCAACTTTCAAGTGTTGCAAAAGTTCAATCTCCAAACTGGAATCCTCTTTCAACAATGTTTGATCAAAAACATCACTCACCCTTGTTCTTGCATGTTGTTTAACCCAACCTACAAGATTATTGTCACCGAAATCAGCTGAATCCGTTGGTTTTCTTCCTGTAAGTAACTCAAGCAAGACGACTCCGTAGCTGTACACATCCCCTTTAGTCGAACATCGAAAGCTTTGATAGTATTCTGGAGGTACGTATCCTGGTGTTCCAGCTAATGTACTGACACTAAGATGAGTATCCATTGCACTCATCAGTCTAGCCATTCCGAAATCGGAGACTCGTGATTCCAAGTTTTCGTCTATAAGTACATTGCTCGATTTCATATCTCTGTGAATAATATGTGGGATGCAGTTGTGTAGAAAAGCTAAACCTCTAGCTGCTCCAATCGCGATCTTTCTTCTTGCTGACCAATTTAGCTTAATCCCGATTCTTTTACGGCTGTGTAAAACGTCTTCGAGGCTTCCATACTTCATGTATTCGTAAACTAAGAGACGTTCCTCCCCAACTTTGCAATACCCTAAGAGAGGAACGAGGTTTCTGTGCTTAATCCTTCCAATGGTTTCCATTTCAGCTGTGAACTCTTTATCACCTTGTCCACTTATATGTATAAGTTTCTTGATCGCGACTATGCTTCCGTCTTTTAATTTTGCTTTATATACATCTCCGAATCCACCTGATCCTACGAGTGCATCATTATGAAAACCATTAGTTGCTTCAAGAAGATCAGCAAAAGTGAGTTTCCTCAGTGGCTTCTCAAATGTGGCAAGGTTTATAGATAAAGCTTCACGGGCACTGAGCTTCCACAAACTTTGTGCTGTTACTGAATTTGAATGATTCTCAATATAAGCTTCCAATACAGCTTCCTCTTTCTTGTTACGTTTCTTCGTTTGAAACACGAAAATGGTCAAACCGAGGATGCAAAAGAGAGAAAACAGCAATCCCATTGTTAAACTTGCTGCAAGAGACGCCTCTCGTTTCTTAGATTTCGAATGCAAGCCACTTCCGGCACCGGAAACTTTCCTGCAGGACATAAGAGGGTAACCACAGAGACCTGAATTGTTCGCAAATCGAAAATCCGGGAATGTGTCGAACGGAGCTGATTCTGGGATAGGTCCGGTAAGATAATTGTTCGATAGATCAACATCTCCAAGCAAAGTTAACCCTGTTAATGACTGTGGGATTGATCCATTTAACCTGTTGTAAGACAAATCAAGAATAGCAACATTTTTCAAGCCACCAAGCTCTTGAGGAATCGAACCAGATAAATCGTTATGACCGAGATTGAGTATAGACAAGTAATACATAGAACCAAGTTCTTTAGGAATGCTCCCAGCTAAATAATTATACGATAGATCAAGAAAGATCATAGAACCATTGTGGTTAAAAGTTGGCTGAGTGATTCCTCTGTAAACTCTAGTGAAATTACACGGATGTCTCGTCGAAATCCTGTCTAAACTTTCTTGAACAATCCCTCCAAATTCAAGCAAATTACCAGCACCATGACATTGTTTGCTTCCATCATTTCTAATATAAACATAACTTTTACCTGTAAGAAATGCTACAGCAATGTTGTCTGATTGCTTTGAAAGACCTGAAGGAATTGTCCCATTCAAGAAGTTTGAATTTAAGTCAAGCCAAATCAAGTTCTTACAATCTCCAAGCTCTTCTGGTATGCTCCCTGATAAAGAGTTGTTACCAAGCTTCAAGATAGCTAGATTAGAGAGACGACCCAACGACGACGGTATTTCGCCAGTTAAGAAGTTGTTCGAAAGAGATATCCAGTTCAGTTTACTACAGTTACTCAAACTGGAAGGTATTGAACCAGTCAAGTTATTGAAATCAAGAATCAGATTCTCTAAGCTGTGTAAGTTCGTAAACTCTTGTGGGATTTCACCAGAGAGTTGATTCAGCCATATGATCAAATCCTTTAAACTTGTTAATGATCCCAAACTTGAAGGAATTGTTCCAGTAAGATAATTGAAACTTATATCAAGAGATTCTAAGTAAGAACAGTTACTCAGAGATTTAGGGACAGTGCCTGTGAACATATTGTTCTGAAGGTACAATTTTTTTAAGGTGTTTCTAGAGTTTAAGCAAATCCCAGATGGAATTTCACCAGATAAGCTATTTGAACTTACGTCTAAAGTCTCCAAGTTTACCATTTTTGAGAAATCAGCAGGAAGAGCACCTTCAAAGTTATTTGAAGATAAGACCAAGTTTTTCAAGTTGCTCAGTTTTAACACTGTGTTTACTGGCAATTCACCGGAGAAATTGTTGCTTGAAATAGCGAGAGACTCAAGAACAGAGCAAGTAGCAAGAGATTCAGGTAAAGTTCCAGTGAAATTGTTGAAAGAGAGATCAAGCTCTAATAGGGTAGTGCATAAACCAAGCAAACTTTGAGGAAAATCACCTTGAAAATCATTATCTTGAAGATAAAGATACTGAATACTAGTTCTTAAAGGAATGTCTGGAACTACTGTAAGATGGTTATTTGTGAGGTTAAGTAACCTCAGCTTCGGACAAGTGGAGAGTGAGTTCCCGACAGCACCGTAGAATTTATTGGATGAAAAATCGAGGTGTTGCAATTTGGAGCAGCTTAGGAAAGAAGGAAATTTGGAAGAGAAGTTGTTCTGTGAAAGATCAAAGTATATTAGATTCTTTAAATCGAACTCCTGCGTGTCGCCGGCGGCGTTGTTGCCTCGTAAAGAAAGAAACTGTAACTCCGGGAACTTATCCGACAACACCCACCCAACAACGTTTTCATCTGAGATTCTGTTGTAAGAAAGATCAAGAACATGGAGAGAAGCAAGCTGTCCTGAGCTTCCAATATTCTTTTCCGAAATAGGGCCGATTGAATTCTGGGATAGATTCAGAAAACCTAAACCAGAGCAAATCCCAAGTGATAAAACATCAGTAACAGGCCCAGAAACTGCATTTTCAGATAGATCCAACGAATTCAAAGAACTCGCGCAGGAGAATCTGGAAGCAGAAGAGATTGAGCCGGAGATTCCTGTGTTTTTTAGCACAAGAGTCTCCAAGTTTCGAAGTGGAAAAATAAATCTTGCAACTTTAGAGAATTCGGCTTCAAGTGGAAGATTAGAGAGGTCGATTGACGATACACCGGAGTTCTTACAAGAAACTCCTTCAAAATTGCAGGGAGAAACTCCAAGTTTCCAGCTGGGAAGCACACCGATTGAAGACAATGAATTTTTAAAAGAAACAAGCTGCTGAAACTCCTCCCTTAAGAGACCATCGGCGGCGGACGAAACCGAAGAAAAGAAGATGAAACAGATGATAAAAAACAAGAATCTCGCATAAAAACCACAAGAAGATGTGGAAAACAAATGCATTTGAGCTTTCATCTTCAACGAAACAACTCTTTCAAACTTCACCTCATCTTCTTTCTTCCATTCAACACACAACCCAACTCATACACAGCTTGTTTCCGGACCCAGAAAAAGATAAGCTGTTCAGAGGAAGAAAGCGAGACACAACAAGTGAAAACAAACTTTAAAAGGGTAAAAAACACAGAGCAACTCAAGGTAATACAAGCATATATAAATAAAAATTGAATCTTTAAGAGATGGGGTATCCATTCAAAAACTGAAGAAATAGACAGCTTCTGGTCAAGTCCCTTCTTCCCCATCCACAATTCTACCTCCTTTCTCAACGGTAATTCTCATTTTCTAGAAATTAGAAATAGATTAATTACCACATTTAATTAATTCACAATTATTTTTAATAAAATCCAAGCTCTATCTCAAATTAATAAAATAGTAAATTATTGATTGTGAATATTTTTTAAATAGTTGCTTGTTTGTTTGAGATATTTGCTTATATGTTAATATTAATTTGATCTAGAAATATGTGTAAAGAGTATATGTAAATTTTATATTAAAATCTCATACTTTTTCCAAAATTCAATAATAAGAATAATAGCTTCATAATTATAGCTTAATCATCAATAATAATATACAAAGCATGTGATGCAATAAAAACATTCATAATTTAAATTTTATTTTCTGATTAAACATAAATTTGAAACTTGAAGTACTTATGACATTCAACGTTTATATTTGATTGGATCTGCTATGCAATAAATGCATTTGGCTACTTGCTGATACCCGTATATTATTTTTATTTATATAATTTAATAACAATAATAATGACTTGTCAAGGAAATGGTAAATAAAGAATTATTGAGGGAAGCCAATAAAGTTACTGTTTTGTAATGGTCCCACGTGTTCCCGCAGTCTGTGACGTCCCTCTCTCCGTTCTGATATTTTGTGTAATTTAAATAAGGCCTCTCTGTATATCAATTGAATGGGCTTGGCGTTTTAGGTTTGGGCTCAAGTTATTTGTTTATTTTAGATTAAAGAAAGGAGTCCTATGGCCCAGGCCCAATAGGAGAGTCGATTGTCAAATTAGTTATCGGCTAAGAAAATCGCGGATGGATATGTTCATCTTTCATTCCTTCATTCGCCGTCTACCATCAAACCCTAATTGAGTGTCCGTCAACGAACGCTCTGGTAATTAATGGAATTCGACGAGTATGATTATCTGGAGAAGGCTGTTGAAGAAACAAACGGACCGCAAACTAAAGAATTATCAGATAAGGAGAAGGATCGAGAGAGGAGCGAAAAGGGCTACAGAAGAAGGGAAAGGGGCGAGGAGTATGGAGTTGATGAAGAGGAGAGAGATAGGAAGAGCAGCGGCAAAAAATCTCGCCGTGAAGAGAGCAGCAGGGATAGAGAACGGGAAATGGATCGGGAGAGGAGCTCGAGGCATCGAAGTCGCGAGCGAGAATATGATAGGGGTAGGAGGGGTTCGAGGGATGCAGAGAAGGAGAGAGATAGGGATAGGGAGAGGAGAGATAGGGATAGGGAAAAGGAGAGTGAGAGGGAGAAAGAAAGGGAGAGGAGGAGCAGGAGCCGATCTGGGCTTGAACGAGAAAGGGAAAGGGAGCCGTTGAGGGAAAGAGAGCGTGACCGAGAGGAGAGCAGGTGCTACTTTACCACGTTTTTTTCTATTCAAAATTTTATGCGTTTAGTGTCTAACTTTTCGTTTTCTCATACGTGGGATCTAACGTCAACAAGTATATCAGTGAGTTAAAATGTATGGATATGCTTTAGTTTCATTCTCCAGCGTGATATTCTAATGTAGCTGAATTATTTAGCCTTTTTTTCTACTGCTTGATTGTTTGACTGCTTCAACCAAAAACTTCTTGATTCTGATCTTTCTCTAGCCACCCCTTGATTGTTGAATAGATGTTTTGTGCTTTATTACTTTATTGCAACTTGGTGACATAATATTTGAAATATAAAAATGGTCTCCCTACATGGTGAGCCTAATATGAAGGAAAAATATGAACGTATATAAACTGTCTAAGTGCGGAAGAAAATAAAGTGAGTTTATGCATGGAGGATTTGTGTACTGACACGGGTTGAAATCGTAGATGGGTTGTTTGCACATCTTAATGGGCTAACAATGCGGAAACCTCTTCATGGATTATTCACTGAAGATACCAAATTTTGAGTTGAAAGGTCTGTTGTGTTTCTTTGGTTTGGGATTTTAGATTTGGCTTCACTCTTCCATCCTTCTGATGTTTTTTGTTAGTTAGATTTGAGGTTCTTTATCTCTGAGCAGAGATGTTGATCAGTGATGTGTTCACTTTTTAGGTTGGCAACGCTTGTGGTGAAGCTGTGTCAGTTTACCAACCTTTTCTTGACTTGGAGGACGAAATATCTTTATAATTATAGTTTTAGTCTTTCTTGCTGTGAACAGGGACTCAAATAGTGATATGAGTGTTTGGCACTCTCATATAAGATACCTGGAATATGATTCCTGTTGAAATTCAGTTTGATTTTGGTCTTATGGTTTCTTTCCTTCCAACTAAATTGTGTTATGCAGTGGTCAAGGAGATCACAAACTAATTTCCTTGATAATATCGAAGTTCTTGTTTTATAATAACCTTGTAATTTGGAATTCAAATGAGAGTTCCGGCAGGTGTCTTTGTATATGGAAGTTCGTAGCTGGCATGCGAAATCTAGTGTAACATTATAATGGTTTCCTCTCATTTCTTAATATGCATTTCTGTGTACCCTTTACATTTCCAAATTTCGGATTACACTCACTGTATTTTTTAGTGGGCATTACAGGAGGTTCAAGGATAAAAAGGAAGCTGGGGAACCTGTAGCTGATCCAGAAAGGGACCAAAGAACTGTTTTTGCATTTCAGGTATAAATACGATGCGTGATGATATCTTTCTTATTATATGCTCTGTGGGATTATGTGATTTGACAGTTGGATTCCTCCTTAAATTCAGATGCCACTCAAGGCGACTGAAAGAGATGTCTTTGAGTTCTTTTCAAAAGCTGGAAAGGTTATTTGTGTTCCTGTTTATCATTCATGAACCTGATTTTAATTTACTAGAATTCATGAATCATAATTTTTCCATAGGTGAGAGATGTAAAACTCATAATGGATCGGAATTCTAGGCGGTCAAAAGGAGTTGGGTAATGTTCCTTCTATTTCTTTTGCATTCCCTTACGTTTCTTTAAGTGCATTAGTTTTAATTTATGGATTATTTGTTTTTCATTTTTGCATTCGAACCTTCAGTCTTAAAGTTGCCAATCTCTGTTGTTCTATTGTAAACCAATATCTGTAGTGATGCTGTGTTCACTGTTGATAGGTATATTGAATTCTATGATGTCATGTCTGTTCCAATGGCTATAGCGCTTACTGGCCATATGTTTCTTGGGCAACCTATAATGGTCAAGCCATCAGAAGCTGAAAAGAATCTTGTTCAGTCAAATGCTTCTGCTGGTGGTTCTGGAGTTACTGGTCCTTATGGTCCAACGGACCGTAAACTTTATGTTGGAAATCTACATTTCAATATGACAGAAGTCCAACTTAAACAGGTAAAAACTATTGATTGTACTTTTTTAAACCATGTTGATTTATTTTCAACTATAGCATCAAAGACTGACGGAGCTTTGTTGTAATACCTTTTGCAGATTTTTGAAGCATTTGGACCTGTTGAACTTGTTCAACTTCCTACGGATCCTGAGACAGGTCACTGCAAGGGTTTCGGATTTATTCAAGTCGGTATTCCATCTAGTCTTGAAGATGTGAAATTAGGGTTTTGTTTTTTAGTATAAGTTTATGCCCCCTAGAAATTTTTTTGATTGATAATCATGATTGCAGTTTGCACAAGTTGACCATGCTAAAGCAGCACAGAGTTTGAACGGGAAATTGGAGATTGCTGGTCGGACAGTTAAGGTATATCTGAAAGCTATATCTCTGTGATCTCTAGTTTACCCTCCCGTTTTCATCTATTTATTTTTTAAAATAATAGGTTTCATCTGTCACTGATCATGTTGGAGTACAAGATTCCGGTATGAAAACTGCAGATTTTGATGATGATGAAGGGGGTGGCCTGGTGAGTGTATTTTGAATAAGTAAATTTTGCTTCAAATCTTGGTATTTAGTTATTAATTTATTTCGGTATGTACCCAGCATTTTCATTAAAATGGAGTTCAATGTTGGTGAATGCAGCTTTAGAGTATTTAGTGTTCATGATTAGTATCATTTTTTTAGCTGTTTTGTCTGATGAATCCATGTTGTCTACAGGGTTTAAATGCCCAGTCGAGAGCAATGCTCATGGCTAAGCTTGATCGAAGTGGTATAGCTTCAAGGTAATATTGACTATTTATACTGCTGATTCTCGTGACTATGAGGTCTAAGTCATTGTCGTCCTTATTCCAGTGTTGTTGGTTCTCTTGGTGTGCCTGTCCTAAATGGAGCACCGCCGTCACCAGCCATTCCTATCCCCGTCAACAGTACAGTTCTTCCAACACAGATTATTGCCATGGCTCCAGAGCCCATTGGCACTCCTAGTGAATGTTTACTGTTGAAGAACATGTTTGACACAGCAACCGAGGTTGGAGTCATTATTTACAGTAATTCTTGTAATACACCGAAAGCAAGTTTCAACTCATATATATGAAATTTTTCTGCAGACGGATTCTGATTTTGACCTGGATATCAGAGATGATGTTCAGGAAGAGTGCTCCAGATATGGCAGGGTGAAGCACATTTATGTTGACAAGTAAGGATGGTATTTTCATCTTTTTTTTCGTCAAGATAATCTCCCCCTGTGCAATCTTTTTGCAAAAGTTTGAGAATTATTCCAACTTGTTCAGGGAAAGTGCCGGGTATGTTTATCTAAGGTTTGACAGTGTAGAAGCAGCAAAAGGCGCTCAGCAAGCAATGCATAAGCGTTGGTTTGCTCGTAGGCTGATATCAGCAATATACCTGGTAATATACATACCAAACTCACATTTTTATCTACAGCTCTTTTGATTGTAATAATCTATCGTATGAACGTATTAGTTGCTGAAGTTCCACACCTTTTAAGAATTTATTCTTCAGATCTAAAAAGAAAAAAATGTGCTGCACTTTGTTTTTGATATTGATAGAATGAAGTACTTTCTTTGGTTTGGTGTGTTGTAATATATATGGGCCATTTTGCAGCAACCACACGAATATGATGTTAAGTTCAAAGGAGCGGGTTGAGCAAAGCACACAGCACCAATGTCATGCCCTTGTGGGGCATGTAACGTAATTTGTGGGCATACAGTTGATCTTAGATGAATTTGCTATGTTATGATCTATTGGATGATTGTATCTTGCAGAATAGTCTCTTATTTTTCATTTTAAATTTGTGGATCTGTTACATTCAGTTTGACTATGAGACGTGAAGTTACACTCCGAATGCAGGCTCCAGTCATGTAAAATGTAACTCCTGCACCCTTCATATTTTTCCAATCATTTCATTCATATGATGCCTTTAAATGTGAAGAAGCTTCTTTTCCGTCTATATAAGCTGTTGGACATTTCTCGGGTGAGGATAATTTCCTTTATTAGGGTTGGATTGAATTAATGCTAAGAGAATCAAAGTAGAAGAAACAATTTTTAGGTGGAAATCCACAAATGTGAAAAATCACTTGTAAGATAAATATCGAATTCACTATTATAAGAAAGATACGGAACTATGTTACGGCTTCAATTGTGTTTATAAGAACATCTTTTATACATTTTGAAACTTGAATCTAATTAGGAAGTATCTAAATATGTTATTTCCACATTTTTTAATTGTATATTCCATATATGTATCCAATAATGTATATTATATATATTCTTCCATATATTATTTTAAGGAAATAATCGTTCTTTTGTCTACAATCTTGAGTCATAATTCAAGTCCAATCCGATCACTATCAAATAAACTTTCAACAATCACCCGATCGTTATCCTTGATTGATCGACGAGATCTATCAAATCGATCGACATTACCTCTTCATGTTAGGTTTCCTTCGATCGGTTTCTACGCTGATCGACATTAGCCCCTCCGTAGCGGACTAAGTGTATTTGATCTCCCCAATAAGTCATACTTGTCGTTCGAGATCTTCAATTATCACCCGACTTCCATTCCTAATAATCTTACACTTGGAGTTGGGTGATACTCCATTTTTCTTAAGTAGTCCACTTGGTACTTGTGCGAACATGATGCTCTTTAAGATTTTAACAACTTTGCCTCCGACCTTCGAGGTTAGTGTCTACCCTGGAAGATCTATGTTTGCCAAATCACCTAGTGAACCAAGTTAGGGTATGCCCAACTCTAACTTAATCGAAGTGGCAAAACCTGTCAACTTTCCCAAAACCGAAGACTTGTCTCCAAGGACCTCATTGTTTAGAGTAAACTCTCACTTCTCATAAGCTTTTCCTCGCCCTCCATTGTCTAACTGCAGAAGTCGTAGTTCCCCTGTATTCCAATCCTCTTCGACCATACCCATATTTGTTTCCGACTAATCAATTTTACTATCAACCATCTCCTCATCAGTTGATTTTCCCGAAGGCCTCTACGACCGATCTATCTTATTCGGTGTTCCACTCCCACTCGACAATGACGGTTTTTCCGCTTCTTCACCTTTGTGTCGATGTCGAAGGAGTCCTCATTTAGTCATGCCCTTTCGAACCCCTCTAGAAGCATTTGATCGATCGCTTGTATGTTTTGATATACGGTCGATAAACTTGTTGTGGAAATATGTGCGAACAACCTCGATTAATTAATTAGAACCAAAATTCACTATCACTTGAAGAAGAATACAATATACATATACGAAGAGAAGATTAAGAATACAAGGTTGTTTGACAATAAACCATAAGACCTTCTTTATAGATAAGGTAGTTGGNTATTTCGCCATCGAACCCGATGAATTCTTCATTCTCCATACCTTATATCGATAATTTTAAAAAAACTAAGACATCAAAACCATATTAAGAAAATTATACGCCAATAAACAATGCGAAATAACAAATTTATCAAATTTTAAATTAATTTAAATACACAAAAATATTAAAACAAATGTCAAAAAAATTACCGAATTGATTGAAAGTGCAACGGCTATAAAATTTGAGTTGTGTTCTGTCCAGTGATGAGGGACGGAGTATTTATAGAGAGGTACTGGGTATAATTGGGAACTGTATACGCAGTTCTGAACTTCACTCGCAGTTGCCAACTACATTCGTATTTGCCAACTACATTCGTAACTCAAACATGCTGACGTGGCATACAGTGAATGGCGTTCGCAGTAGTAAACTGTACTCGTAATTGGCAGTTACGTACTGATAGATATTACGAATAGAGTCTCAAATATGGGGTATAAATCTCTGTTACCCTCAATTGTGTTTATAAGAACATCTTTTATACATTTTGAAACTTGAATCTAATTAGGAAGTATCTAAATATGTTATTTCCACATTTTTTAATTGTATATTTCATATATGTATCCAATAATGTATATTATATATATTCTTCCATATATTATGTGTCATTTAAGGAAATAATCGTTCTTTTTTCTACAATCTTAAGTCATAATTCAAGTCCAATCCGACCACTATCAAATAAACTTTCAACAATCACCCGATCGTTATCCTTGAATGATCGACGGGATCTATCAAATCGATCGACATTACCTCTTCATGTTAGGTTTCCTTCGATCGGTTTCTACGCTGATCGACATTAGCCCCTCCGTAGCGGATTAAGTGTATTTGATCTCCCCGGTAAGTCATACTTGTCGTTCGAGATCTTCAACTATCACCCGACCTCCATTCCTAATAATCTTACACTTGGAGTTGGGTGATACTCCATTTTTCTTAAGTAGTCCACTTGGTACTTGTGCGAACATGATGCTCTTTAAGATTTTAACAACTTTGCCTCCGACCTTCGAGGTTAGTATCCACCCTGGAAGATCTATGTTTGCCAAATCACCTAGTGAACCAAGTTAGGGCATGCCCAACTCTAACTTAATCGAAGTGACAAAACCTGTCAACTTTCCCAAAATCGAAGACTTGTCTCCAAGGACACTACCTCATTGTTTAGAGTAAACTCTCACTTCTCAGAAGCTTTTCCTCGCCCTCCATTGTCTAACTGCAGAAGTCGTAGTTCCCCTGTATTCCAATCCTCTTCGACCATACCCATATTTGTTTCCGACTAATCAATTTTACTATCAACCATCTCCTCATCGGTTGATTTCCCGAAGGCCTCTACGACCGATCTATCTTATCCGGTGTTCCACTCCCACTCGACAATGACGGTTTTTCCGCTTCTTCACCTTTGTGTCGATGTCGAAGGAGTCCTCATTTAGTCATGCCCTTTCGAACCCCTCTAGAAGCATTTGATCGATCGCTTGTATGTTTTGATATACGGTCGATAAACTTGTTGTGGAAATATGTGCGAACAACCTCGATTAATTAATTAGAACCAAAATTCACTATCACTTGAAGAAGAATACAATATACATATACGAAGAGAAGATTAAGAATACAAGGTTGTTTGACAATAAACCATAAGACCTTCTTTATAGATAAGGTAGTTGGAGATAACAAACTCTTTATCCTAGACCGATCGGTCTCGCCATGTCTCAGTTCGGTCCTTGATCGATTACCTCGATCTCGTATTCTCGAACCGGTCTCTTGTCATCTTCAAACATTGCATGCTTGGTCGTCTTGACCGCTCGACACCAATACCGACTGTCCTCTAAGTGTGCCCGATCGACAACAAAGTCGATGGTCATCTAAGTATACCCGATAGACAACAATCTCGATCGTCATCCAAGAGTGTCCGATCGACAAAAATATCGAATCTACACTTAACAAAAACAAGGTGTCGAACTCCACATACACACTTCGAGACTTAGCTTTCCTAACAACAATCGACAACAAGGTGCCCCTTTGCATCAAGCTGGTCGATCGAAATCAAAATCTTTTCAGATCGAGAATGCACATTACTTTTTCTAACATTCAATGCTTTTTCGTCCGCTAAGAAGACTTTTCCATGATTTTCGATTGTAAAATTAACGAACATCCTTTTATCAGATGAGTCGTGAAATGATGCTCCCATATCAATAACCATGACTCGATCGGACTCTCAATACGCATTACTAGTAAATGATCTGTCTCAGCAATCGACGGCGATCCATCCCTTCTTTTCTCCTTGCATTCTCGTCTAAAGTATCCTCTCTTCCCACAATTCCAAAACTTCGATTCGCCGTATGACTTAGAATTCCCACGAGTTTTTCCTTTTATCGACCGTCTCGGTTGTCATCATCATTACGTCAGTAAATTTTTACTTGCTCGATTGGCTACTGATCACTTCTACCGTGGTACCCTAACTATATGCCAATGTTCTAAGTAAAAAGACTACCAGTTGATCATCTTTGATTTCGTGTTCCATTGATGCAAAATGTCTGGTAAGATTATTGATCATTGAACACATTTAAGTGTTTGGAAATTGGATTGCTTTCAGTCATTTTCAAGGTATTTCTTCGAAAAATGCACTAAGTTTGTTGATGGCGGTTTTGTGTATGTATCCTCAATCACTTTAATCATCCTGACATAGTAATTAAATTGAAAATGTTGAAGGCTAACGTTTTTTGTTAAAGGGTTCACTACAAACCTAATAGCCTTTTCATCAATTCATTCAGTCCGCATCTTCACATATTGATATTGATAGCCTAGAACATATTAGAGATCACTTGGTATTCTCCATCGTCACGATCCATCACCACTCTAGAGCCACCATCAATTTTTGTTATAATGATCCGACTCTACTGTCAAAGCAGTGAGATTATTGCATTCCTTATTGATATCCTTAATCAATCGATGAGACCAATCACATCAACATCACCAATTCTATAGTATCCATCAAGCTACTACACTTTCTGTCACAACTCTAGAGCCACCATCAATTTTTGTTATAATGATCCAACTCTACTGTCAAAGCAGTGAGATTATTGTATTCCCGATTGATATCCTTAATCAATCGATGAGACCAATCACATCAACATCACCAATTCTATAGAATCCCTCAAGCTACCACACTTTCCGTCACCACTCAGCCACCATCAATTGTTGTTATAACAATCTGACTCTGCATTGCATTTCCGATTGGTATACTTGATCGGCGGACGAGATCGTAATCAACATCACCAATTCTAGATTATCCCTGAAGCTACTACACTTTTAAAACCATGGACTCCATGTTCAAGCTACTTCCGGTTCTTGTTGTTCTCTGCTTCTTTGCATCAGTCAACTCTGCAACAGCCAGGACTCTCAATACAAGTTCCCTTGGTTACACGGTGATATATCTTGCTCCATTGTCCCAAAACTCACTGATCATGCACTCACCATTCTTACAGGCCTGTGACAGAGATGCAACTATTACTACTGCTAATGTAGTAATCTTTTATTCTCATGAGTAAAACTACAACTTACAAACCAACTTTTTCATTGCAGCAATATGCAGAAGTACATCTGGAGAGAAAAGAGTGTTACAAAATAGACATGAGGCTACTTTTGAAACTACAGATTCCCATGTGAGACTTGGGAGCAAACTGTAGGTTACTTATATCATTAGAAGGAACATGCCCCGGTTCGATAAAGCCGAGCAGCTTTGCAACAAGGTATGCACTTCTTGTAACATGTTCGATATTATCATTTTCGCTCCATATTCGTCGAGCCAACTTCAGTCTCCTCATTTTTGTGTGGAGATCAATTCCCCACTCCACAAATAGTGATTCACGTTCTTTCTCTGAATACTTCTTCAACATCTGATCACTTAGCATTCGTCTCTCTTGACGAAGTGCTGTTGCACTGTTTTTCGTTGTCAATGGAAAAATATCAATTCAAATGACTGATATGGGAGAAAAATGAGATTTTACTTGCCTGGAAGAATGTGTTAAACATCTTAGATTAACTGTAGCTTTCTCTCCACGAGAGAACTTATCTTTCAAGAATTTAATTCTCCTGATTTCCAACTCCATGTACATTGCATCCGCAGTTTCGCCTCGGAAAAGCAAGAAAAAGTATGTTCTGTGAGCCAGGGAGATATTACAAATATCCCAAAGATGAAGTATTTCTCTCTGGAGTTTCTTAAACTGAACCGGCCAACTTGTAAGCCTTCTCAATTCGTCTCCAATCGGATCGAAATGAGCACCTTTAACATTCTTTGTTGCATGAACAGTCCCCTTTGCTGAAGCATCTTCCAACTGCACAATATCTCAACTCATCTCAAAATGAGAACAAAATAGTGTTAAGAAAGGAACATGCAAAACTCACTGTTGTGGGATTAACTCTCTGGTCCTGATCATTTGAAACCTGTACATTTACACTTTCAATTTCACAATCATCTGTGATTTTCAAAGGCGACTTTATCGATAAAATATCTTCACAAGGACTTGTTTCAGGTCTTGGAGAAGCTGATTCTGTGATGACACTTTCTTTGCAGCTTCGACATCTTGATAAATCTGAGTATATATCATCAAGATAATGCTTTGAATGTTGATTTCCCGCAGATGCAACATCAAGGTATTGAAGAGAGCTGTAATCCTTTGAAGCTGGCGAAATTGATCCCGGTCCACTCACAGAAACTACACTTTCTTTTACTTCATCTTCGTCCTTTAGCTCCGATTTAATCGTTCCAAGTTCTTTAACTGAAGCACTAAATGTTGATGCAGTATCAAGATTACCATGAAGTTTTGGAAATTCTTCAAGATTTGAGAAACTGGATTCTGTGACTCCTTCATAGCTCAACTCTTCGCCACTTGAATATGCATATTCGATGTCACTTGAATGTGGACTGCTTATCAGAGCCCTTGGACCTCCATTTATATCTAAAATCCCTTCCGTGTATAGAACTTTAGCAAAATGATCCCTTGAACTGCTCCTGCTCATCAAAGCCTCTATATCTTGTATCTCAGAGTCAGGAGATAAATGCACTCTAATTTGTGGGTAATTCTCGGATTCTATCTGTCGAAAGTTGAAACGAATAGATCATACGAGAAGGAATAGCAAGATATATGATTAGTATGCCATCGGGATTTAAAGAACACCTGCATTGAGGATGATCTTACATCTCCTTCGAACATGTTCAAATATTCTTTGACTTGAGATTGAGCAATATCTCTTTGCAGAATTAGAGATTTTATCTCCTTCTCAAGCTATATGAAATGGAAACAATCAGAAAAAGTAATGATTTATCGAAAGAAAGACGATAACGAGGACAGTTACCTGTTCGATTTGAGTGTCTTTATTACTCAGCTCAGTTTCTAGCCTTGCAACTTTCTCCTGTAAATATTTCACCAATGCTTTATCTGAGATCATGACATTAACTTGAGCATTTGTCACAGTTTTCATCACGCTATGTGCAAAGACAAGTGTGTCTCGTGATGATTCGATGTGACTACGAGCAGGGCTCATTGTACAAATCACCGCTGTTCGATCATTGCCTCCATGCAGAATCGGTGTTAGCATACAATCTCCGAATGGAATGTGACTACCACTTTCCTTGCTGCATGCAAATATATAACGAAACATTAGGTACGGATTTCATTCCGAAAAAGCTAGAGTTATTAGCCAGTTACCTCAAGAGATAAGGAGCAGGTTCAGAAGTTATGTGGTTTATTTGACAGCAATCTTCCACCTTGTTGCTTGTGGATTTTTTCCGACTTACGGCAAGATCAACGAGGTTCTGCATATCGAAGACAACCCGAATATTAAGATCTAAAAACTCTGAAGTCTGAACCATCACTAAAATTACTTTAACAAGAAAGTATACCAAAGAAGCAGTAAGGCTACAGATATTATTATCCTGGCTGCAATGATCAAGAGGCGAGCTTTCGATCGTCTGTGAACGGATATGAATGTCAAAAGTATTTTTTCTCAAGCTACAAGTAACAAGTCATGAAAATACAAGTACTAGTTTAACTATGTGATGTGATAGAGAGCGCATTTCATGTGTCTCTCGGCTTCGTCTTTGCTCTACAAAAATTCAAAAAATGTCGATCGAGCAGCGATTATAAAACGAAGATATTTCAACCCCAATGCAAAAGATTTTGAATGCAGCTGTAAATTACCTATACGGCTTGACAGCAGCTGAGTTGCATGATTTATGTCTTTCAATATTTCTGTTGTCGACTCCTCAACCATTTTTCCTTTCTATTTATCGATTTAATCCCGAAATTCCAATCATTTAATCAAAATTCATTCTGGAAAACTATAAGAAGAAAAAAAATTAGTACCTCCGAAGAAAGCAAGTCATTTGCAGAGCCACATGATATTTCCATAGCTGTGAGCTTCACGACAAATTGTCTTTCTGGATGCTGAAATATTAATATCATCTGAATTCATCGAAGCAACACGATCAACGATGTATCGATACTTACCTTATGCATATACTCATATATATCAGCTACAACATATTCAGTAATCCCTTTCATAGTATATGTCTTTCCGCTGCGTTTTTTCCCATAAAAAAATATAGTTGCTGAAGAAAAAGGAAGATTGTAGCAGAAAGAAAAAAATGTATATAGATTATAGAACACAAATGCACTTACAGTTTATCCCTTTCAGTACTGAAAGTGCGATTTCTTTGGCTCCCTGCTCATAAACTTCTCTTGTTGAGTAATCAGCGCTGAAAACTCTACCTGATACGAAACACAAGAAAAGTAATCTTACAATAAACTCAATGAATTGCTTCAAGCGCCTTTCGAGGCATTTTCAATGCTACTTATTAACACTTTTGTCGAATAATGGTTGTCTGATCCAAACTAATGAAAATGTTCATTCCATTAAAAGTATAAACCAAAAAGCAACTAAGAAATTAGGCAAGCTTGTAAGAGAAATCCCTCACCAAAAGAGTATGAATTGGGATACATTGACATCTCAGATGCTAGAATATTTGTGTTCTTGCATACTATAGTATTATCATTGATACATTCCCAATCCGAAACATCGTTGTTCTGAATTTCTTCATCGATTAAAGGCCTCAACCTAACTGAAATGAAAACTTTCTCATCTTTGCTTATCATCATCAATTCTCTGAACAAAATCAAAGCACCAAGCTTTCCAAACCAGATTTTCTCATGTAGATGTCAATAAAAGATCTTACAACGTGACAAATATATCAACAGAAAATATCTTAGTCAAAGGACTCATCTTCACCAAATCAATCTTTGATATCAATAATTTCATGCTCAGGATATTCCCATGAATACAAATAAATAAACAAACTGAGATAGCGACCCATTTGAAAAAGTCTCCTTCTTTGTGGGGTTCTTTCAGGCAGCCATGATCGACGATCGGATTTAAACGACAACCTAATACTTTGATTTGTCTTTCCGTCTTGTGGGTACAAAACAAAAGCGGTAGCGTCTCAGGGGGATGAAATGAAACAGGAGGAATACTAAAAATTATACCACTGACTGGAAAAAACGAATTCATTCACCAAATCTTGTTAAAAGATTGTTCTTTGCACACATTTATCACCACCCTCCTTATTTTCGCCGTTCCGATTATTTCGCAATAAATGAAGTTTACGCAAGCTTCATGATTCCTAATTCACGGTTCAAAAGAAAAACAAAACGTAGGACTTCGGACAGCGCAAGATAGAGGGCAATTTTGCAATTAATGATCATTAATTACAATCATTGAAGCCGTTTTAATTTCATGATTTTTCCATATATAGAAACTATAATAATTAATATTATTATCAATAAAATACGGATTTAAAAGTAATACACTATCATTAATTTAAACGGATTCATATAAACTATTAATGACCAATGTTTATATATCAATTGATATGTAAAAAATTGGACGGTATTGATATTTTAATCAATGTTGTCCGGTAATAGATTTAGGGTTGTATCTCGAGTTTATTTTTTTAAAAAAATGATATCGATTCAGATAGTGGATAGAAAAAAGATTGTAAACCGAAATAAAATATTGTTAATAAATAATTAGATATATTACACATTTCTAAAAATAAGCAATGAAGCTATAATTAAAAATTTGTTCGGCTTGGCCCCAGTTCATCAACTTAACACTGGGCTGGGTCTTCCAAAAATAAACGGGCCAAGAGGGTGAACTTGGACCATCTAGTCAATTAAAGTACATTAAGTAACATTATACATATTATCACCCTTTTACGTTTCCGATGTATAGGAAATTTCGGAGATATCGGTTCAAACCGATATTTTGACATAATATCGATCGATACATGTTTTTAGTGAATCAGGTTGGATCTAATTATGAACAATACAAATTGAGAATAGTTAAATAATTGTGCAATTTTTTTAGGTTAATAATTTATTTTATTTTATTGTTTCGGTACATATTCGTTATACCTATACATGAGCTTGTTCGGTATACCGTCCGGTACATGTTCTTAAAACATTGAATATTATAAGGGTGATGTTTGCCTACGACCCTCCAACTTACGGACTATGTAAAGTGCATGTCATTCAAGTTAGGAAATTGCAAATATGATACATTTTTTAAACAAAAATATGCATATGTAGTCCTCAAACTATTTAAATGCACATAAAACACTTCAAGTTTCCAATATCGTTTATCATTGGTACTTTAATGAACTCGTTAATATTTAACATTTTATGCACAATTCTCGAATATCAAGGGTCAATTTTGTATAATTTCTCAAACGGGTCTTATTTGCGTACGTTGTGAGGGGTTTTCAAACGATTTTCAACTTACGGAAAACCGAGTGCAGAATATCAGGGGTAAAAAGCAAACGGTATTGATAATTTTAAGTGTCATTATTGCAATTTCGTTAGTTAGAGGGTTTGCCCTTTACACAACTCATAAGTTGGGGGGCTAATAATAATTTTCCTGACAAAATGTGACTACGGTCCTGATAAAATAGTAGTAAACATTGACGAAGAAATAACAAAAATGATTGCTTAATGCCCAAAATAATCGAAATATTGTTGAAATAATTAAATTGCCATATGGGAAATTGAAAGTTGTGTGAATTGGTTTATAAGAGGGAATATTGACCATAGTAAATGATTTGTTCAAGTACGATGTGGTCTAATTTCTTTTATACGTTATATCCGATCACACTTCCCACGTAAATTGACTTGACTCTAGAAATTTCACATATGCAACACTAGTTTGTCTGCGATTCATCTCTTGTGGGACTTAACCTTCTTTGATATTGTGTTATTCCCACATGAGCATTTTATTTCTAAACTTTGCATATTTGATATCGTGTATGTGTATGATGAGATCTTCGGAACCCGGTACCTAGAACCTGGTTAGACATAAGCTTAGCCAGGCCAGCCCGAGTGACATAAGCCGAAATTGGAGGCCCAGATCCAGCTCACGCGAATGGACGGCCCGGCTAGAACAGTCGGGACCGATCGATGGAATCATGCGTTCTCCTCCTCATCGGGACCGATCGGTCCAGGACGCACAAATTACGCTTCGGGCCATCCACACTCCTCAACATGTAACAATAGCCTCTGATAATCTTGTCAGAGGCTTGTCTGACAGAGTCGTACGAGCCTCCTTTGGTCTGGAGACAACCGGCTAGTAGAGCCGAAAGGCCCGACGGCTGTCCCGCCCGACACGAGCCGACCTAGCCGCATGAGACAAGTGCAAAACGACACCCTACTGTTCACACATCAGGAAAGGCCTATAAAAGGGACAATTGGGAACGAAAACAAGACCTTCATCTTCTTCGATTTTCTCCTATTCCCCTTAAGCTTTCCCCTCACTTATTATTTCTAAAGAACAAACATGTCATTTGAAATGAATAGCTTAATTATTGGATCGACTAAGAGCATTTCCAGCTCTTAGTCAAATGGTTTTTTCCACTTCTTTCAGGGGTTTTCCACTCTAAAATTGCTTTGTCCTTTTTCATTTGATTATAAATCTTTTTCCCCATACAAAACAAATTAAAGCCGAGTTTGTCTTGCAACGAACTGGTGACTGTTGACACCAACGGTTTTCAGACCACAACAGTTTAGCGCCGTACATGGGGACGATTTTCAAATCCCTATTTGAGATATTTACCTGGGATAGGATAATCAAAGGCATGTCAACCGGAACTTCGACGAACGATAGTGATACGCTTCCCAGCAGCCTTCCAGCGTCAACGTTCTCTCTGCAGGACTTGGAGGCTGTTGTCAGGAAAGTAATAATCGAAGTTACGTCAGAGAGGAGTGGAACAGAACTATCGGCTATCACAAGCCCTATTCCAGCAAGCATAGGGTACGAAAGCGACCCTGACGCGCGAAGCTCGATGAAGAGGAGGATTATAAGGCACGGAGTGACGATGAGGAGGCAGAGATACCAATCTACTCCACTTCCTACAGTGAGAACCCCAACTCCCGTTCCTGAGACTGATCAGGAACAGATGCAAAGACACATCGATAAACTTACAAGGGAGTCGGAGACCCTGCAAATGCAGAGGGATTGCGGGCCAGATCTTGGGAGAAATCCTGGGCTATTCGATCGGGCCATGGATGCCCCAATCAATCGTAGCAAGGATGATGACTGGTGGCATAATCTACATGTGGCCCAGGAATCATCCCAGTATTCTGGAGGTGTCTCCGCATTACTGGGAGATTTAATGCTCATTTTTTCTGAAGAGATCTGGGCGACAGTCCCTGATCGATATTACCGCAACCCCGAAGGGTTGCCAATATTCCGAGGCGACGGTGATCCGATCGATCACGTTGCGGATTTCGAGCTGAGGATGGGGACCGTTCAGGCCTCTGACTCATTGAAGTGCTGCATCTTCGAGGCCGGATTATAGGGCGATGCCCCGACCTGGTTCAAGAACTTGCCGGCTCGATCCATACAGTCGTATAGCGGATTCATCTTGGCTTTCTCGGAGCAGTTTGCTCCAAATGTAGGACCACCTCGAAGTAGGCAAGATCTATACAGCTTGAAGTATATCCCGACGAAGACGAGTCTCCGGTTTTTCATGGATAAGTTCAACAGAATCGCTCGGGGTATCAAGTTGGAGCTCCGAGACAAGATTGACATTCTGCAATAGGTCCTGGGACCATGCGGCCTTTCGGCCAGTCTTGTGAAGAGGCCACCGACCACATTGGGAAAACTCCTTCAGAAGATCAACAAGTACATCAAGGTGAACAAAGCGCTGGGAGCTGGTTATCGAAAGCCTAGCGGGAATTCTGAACCCGCAGGCGATCATAGGGTTTCATACTTTAAAAAGTAGCCGCGAGAAGTAGCGGCTGTGGCTGAGAATGATGTCCCCAAGAAGGAGGGGGACAGTCGGGTATATTGCGAGTTGCATCACAACCGCGATCATCCGACCCTGAAATGCCCGCTGTTGCGAGAAACAGTAGCAGCGATGCATAAGGAGAAGCCCGATTTTCGTAAGGGCAATCGGGAGGAGTCTCCCCAAAGGGGTTATCATGGTAATGATCGTCACTGACCGAGGGGGAGAGATAATCGGGGCCAGCCCCGACACTCCAATGATCGGGCAGGGGATCAAAGGTCCCCCCAGCCCGAACAAGACAGAGGTCAGCACGGCCAAGAAAACCGTGGCCAGAGCCGAAGAAGGAGATGGCGGGGCCGTGGAGGCAGAGCCCCGCAAAACAAAGATGGAAGACGGGAGCAGCCCTCTCCCCCACTTTCTGAAGTAAGCACCCAACCTCCTCCAAATGAGGTGGTTTCTAGGGACAAGGAGGTTGCCGGAGATATTCATGTTATCTCTGGCGGAATAAGAATAAATGAGTCGGTCAGGGATCGAAAGAGAGCAGCGCGCAAGGAGTTCCCCGAAGGCTCCGAGTCTGTAGTGCTGGTAAAGTATGAATTGGCCGAGCGGTCCTCTACCTTTGAGGACGATATTACCTTCACTGTGGCCGATCAGAAAGGAGTTACCGATCCCTGTGATGATCCTCTCATCATCACTGGAGTCATCGCCGACTGACAGGTCCAAAGGATTTTGGTGGACACCGGGGTTTCATGCAATCTAATGAAGCGTGAAGTGGCTGAGATGTTGGGAGCCGCGGCTCATGATCTCCCTATTGCCAACATAACCATTTGGACATTCGACCAAAGGAGTGTGATCCCATGCGGGAAGATTCTCTTCCCGGTCACATTGGGGGAGCCAAATAGGGACCGATCGGAAACCCTGGAGTTAATCTTCGTTGAAGTCGACTTGGCTTACAACGCGATTATTGGATGGACCGGTCTCAATAAGTTTGAGGCGGTCCTTTCTACGTACCACATGATGCTCAAGTTCCCCTCCACTCATGGAGTGATTTCTGTCAAGAGGAACCAGAAAGTAGCAAGACAGTGCTATATGAGCTCGTGCCGAACTCTGACACCAATAAAGAGAGTTCGGGTGGATTTGCTCGAAGAGCCCCTGCACCCGAGGCAAGCCATGGAACCCGTTGGATTCAAGCTGATTAGCTTGGTTGAGGATGACTCAACCAAGACTACCTGCATCGGGGCGCACTTGGCCCCCACTTTTGAAGAGGAGCTGGTCCACTTGCTGAGAAGCAATGTGGACATATTCGCCTGTACCCCGGATGATGTGCCGGGGATTGACCTATCCGAGAGTGAGTATCAGATCAACACTGATCCCGGAACAAAGCCTATTAGACAAAAGAGGAGGCGTTATTCTCCTGAGAAAATTGAGGTCATCCGGACCTAGGTGAACAAGTTATTGCGGTCAGGTTTCATTAGGGAGATTCACTACACTGAATGGGTTGCGAACCCAGTGGTGGTATCCAAGGAAAATGGGAAGTGGAGGATGTGCATCGACTTTACCGACATCAACAAGAGCTGTGAGTCGGATCCTTTCCCGCTGCCGCATATTGACCGATTGGTGGATGCTGTAGCTGGCAGCACAATGATGAGTACTATGGACGCTTACTCCGGGTACCATCAGATCTTCCTTGCTAAGGAAGATCAGAAGAAGTCATCATTCATGACAGAAGACGGCGTTTATTGCTATGAGGTTATGCTTTTCGGCTTAAAGAACGCTGGAGCAACATACCAGAGGCTGGTCAACAAAATCTTTAGGGATTTGATAGACCACGTTATGGAAGTGTATGTTGATGATATGATTGTCAAATCCATGAATGATGAAGACCATATTCCTTACTTGTCTCGTTATTTCAAAGTATGTCTTAAATATAAACTCAAAGTAAATCCGAACAAGTGTTGCTTCGGGATCCGAAGTGGCAAGTTCCTGGGATATTACGTTTTTGAGAAAGGCATAGAGGTTAATCATGAGAAAGTCTATGCGATTATTGACATGCAACCTCCGAGAAACAAGAGAGAATTTCAGAGGCTGACTGGCTAATTGGCAGCGCTGAGCAGGTTTATCTCTAGGTCCACGGACCGGGCTTTGCCATTTTTCAGGATGTTAAGGATAGCCAGACATCTTGGCTGGACCGAAGAGTGCGATCGGGCCTTCTCAGACCTGAAGACTTATCTGGGCACTCCTCCTATGATAGTGAGCCTGACATGCCATGAACCTTTATGGTTATATCTGGTCGTATCAGAGGCCGCAGTCAACACAGCTTTGGTAACCATTGGGGATGACATTCACCGACCTGTCTATTACGTGAGCCATTCCCTGGTACTAGCCGAGACCAGATATACTACCTTAGAAAAATTCATGCTGGCATTGCAGAAAGCTATATCCAAGTTTAAGCGTTATTTTGAAGGCCGAAAGGTTTATGTATATACTTAGCCTATGAAGGCAGTTTTGAGTCAGGCGTACTCCAATAAAAGGTTGGCCAACTGGAAAATCAAAATCAGCTTAATGTATCTGGAATTCGTACCCCGAAGGGCTATCAAAGCTCAGGTTCTCGCGGATTTTGTCGTCGAAATGACCCGATTAGCCATATTTCTGAACCAAGAGGACGACCGATGGGTCATTTATGTCGACGGATCAATCTTCGGGGGAAAGGGGGAGGGAATCACCCTTACCACACTACAAGGCGACGTTATCCATTCCGTGGTCAAGTTCTTATTGAGTGGAACAAACAACGTGGTGGAATACGAGGTCGTGCTGTCGGGGATGACCTTAGCCCGAAAGATGGGAGTTGCTAAAGTGCGAATGTTCTCGGACTCTAAGTTGGTGGTGGACCAGTTCGCAGGAAGATTTGAAACACATGAGCCAACCATAAAGCTATATCGTGCAAAGGTCTTGGAGTTGTCAAAGAAGTTCAGTGAATTCTCACTTGACCACGTGCCTAGAGAACAAAATAAGGTGGCCGATGCATTAGCCAGACTGGTTGCAGGTTTACCAGATATTGGACCAGGCACCGTATCGGTCCACATTCAGGACCAACCTTCGGTCGAGATATCTGTGACCGAACAGTTACTTGAAGAAATTATAGCTTTGTGCCATGAACTTGAGGACCTGAAGATAAACGCCATTGACGCATCAGGGGAACTCACATGGATGAACCCCTTTATCAAATATAAGACCAATGGCCATCTACTAGAGAATGCATCTCAGGCCAGAAAGATTGCGACCGGGGCCAAGCGATATGTGTTAAATGACGGGCGAGTATTCAAGAGGAGTTTTGAAGGACCGCTCTTGCGATATCTGTCCCTTGTCGAAGCTGAGGCCGTCATGATTTATGTTCATGAGAGGATATGCGATATACACTCTAGGGCCCGATCTTTGTATCATCGCATTATTAGGGCCGGGTATTTTTGACCGACGCTGCTCGAGGATGCTAAAAAGTACACGAAACGCTGCGGTGTTTACCAACATCATGCTCCGGTCCCCCAACTACCAGGAGCACCCCTATCAATGACTCTACTTCCTTGTCCGTTTGATAGATGGGGGATTGATATCTTGGGACCGTTTCCCCCGTCGGTAAAGCAACAAATGTTCTGCATAGTGGCGGTTGAGTATTATACAAAGTGGATCGAGGCTGAAGCGGTGGCTATTATTTCTGAAAAGGTGGTGAAAGCACTTCATATGGAGGACCATTATAAGCTGCTTTGGAGTGCCTCGGGCTTTTGTATCAGACAATGGAGTTCAATTCCGTGGTAAAGCCGTTCGGGAACTTTGTGTCAGATTGGGTATTGCTCAGCATTTCTCGTCGGTGGCCAACCCCCAAACTAACGGATTGACGGAGGTCTCCAACAAAGTTATCCTGAAGGGATTGAAAAGTAAGTTGGAAGATTTGGGAGGAAAGTGACCCGATCACATTTACGAGGTTCTATGGGCTTACCGGATCACACCACGCTCAACGACTCAGAAATCTCTATTTTCTTTGGTATACAGGTCCGAAGCTGTCAGTCCAGTGGAGGTTGCCATACGATCACATCGAATCACCCAATATGAAGAGCATTTGAATGATGAACGAAGGTCATTGGACTTGGAAATGATTGAAGAAAAGCGGAACGCCATCTATGCACGCATGTGTGCTTATCATCGAACTATGGAGCAGGCTCATAACAAACGGGTTGTGCCCAGGGACTTCTTTGAAGGTGACCTCGTTCTCAGGTGAGAGTTCAGAGACACGTTGGGAAGCTGGACAGGAATTGCGAAGGGCCCTATCGCGTCCTGAAAAACTTAGGGGCTGGGCTCATAAGTTAGAGACTTTGGATGGAAACGAGATTCCTCGAACATGGAATGTTACGAATCTAAGACAATATTTTTTATAAAACCTTTGACAGTTATTTGGCAATTCTGAATCGTAAAATATTTCTCATATATGAATAAGTCACAATAGATGCAATACAAACTATTTCTAGATAGGTGAGTGACCGATCTTGAAGTTGGATTTTCTGGATGAGTTTGGATTGGTGACTGTAGCGGTCCATCCATAAGGCTCCCAAGTAGTGTGACCGCTCTGACGAGTCAGTTGCTTCCAAACTTGCTGAGTACTTAGATGGATTGTAAAACTCCCAAAACTCACTACGAACTTAATTTCCCCTTCGATGCACCCACCACCTGGAAACAACTCTTGCTTCTTTGTGCTTAGCCATGAACGAGATAGCATGGACAGAGTTAGCAGTCAAAGCGCAAGCCGAAGCTCGCCATGGGACTGTCTTCAGAATCGGGGCTTCGGTTAAGCTTGCCATGAGACTTATAAAGAACCAAGGCAACGCCGCCAAGGTCATAATATTTTACAGGGACAGATTCAAGTGTGGTCTGTTGGCGCAGTTAAAATCCCCTAACTTATTAAGCCCAGCAAAACTCAAAGTTAAGTTGAGAGGACCGTTCGGTCCGGGTTCAGCGTGAACCCCGATCTTATACTTAGCGAAGAAATTCTATTGAAGAAATGGAGTTTACAAAAGCAAATACAGAAAGGAAGGAACTTGAAAATTGGAGATCTAGTCTATCTTCCTTCTTCCTTGTCTGCTTCTCCAGACTTCTCCGCGATCCATGCCTTGAGATCTTCTACCTTTTTCCCCCTCTCTTCAACTATCCCCTATTTGACCTGATGGAGAGATCGGTCAATGAGATAGCTTCCGAACGGATTTCGGGATCGATATTGAGTAGACCGATCTCTCCCCAATGGTGATTCCTTTCACCGAGATCGGGGATGCAGGCCTGCTCACTGCCGACCGCTACTTCTTGTATTGCCTCGTGGCATCCTTTTCTGGGCCCCGCTTGCTCATGGTTGGAGGGACAGGAGGCTTTGACACTTTGTCCCCCAAGATGGAGGATGGGGGGACATCCTCCACCCGCATTGACCCCTGCAGCAACAAACGCATGGCTTTAAGATCCAGAGGGGAGTTTTTTCCGATTCTGTACATGGCAAGAAGGCCTAACGAGCGAATTCTTTTAGAAATCACCTCATCCACCTCTTCCATCGATCGGGGCTCCGGTCTCTGACTGCTGGAACTTCCCGCCGATCGGGAAGACCCAGCAGCGGCGTTGAAGGTTGGCTTGGATGCTTGCAGTTTGGCGTCTTTCTTGGCCTTTGCAGCAGCAACTAACGCGGCAAGTCGGTTTCCAGACATCGTATCTGTGGATTATCCAAAAGAAGAATAATAAGGATCGGGAGATATGAACTAAAGTAAGCCAAAGTCATACCCGATCATTCTGACTCCGACGAGTCGGAGCTAGAGAATATCCCCTTCGGGGCAGGGGCACTGGTCATGCATGTCATCCCTATCTCTAGCAGCTTCTTCTCCCGAAATATGTCTATTCGTTTCAGACGCATTTAGGGAGGAGGAAGCCTTGCCAAGGTATTGGCAATATCCTGGCGGGATGGGTTGAACCGGGTTCGGTCCAACTTCCTGATGTCAGGATGAGAGGTTAGGAAGGTCACCTTCAATAGGTTTCCCACGGGATGTCTATCCAGACATAGCAAAACTCCCATTCATGAAGGCAGTTTTCATTGTCAACGATAATTCAATCATTTGTTCGGCTCCCTAGATAGTACAACTTACGACCTCCTAGCAACCTCCTTCCCCTCCGGGATCCCACCGAAAACAGGTTGAAAAAATCTCTCAAGGTTGGTTCTACCCCTGCCTATGATAGTAAAAGATAATGGCTACTATGTAAACGTAACTGCCCGGATAAAGAGCGAAGGTGGGGCAGTGAATCTCCCGAAGTACGGCCGCGACGAAAGGATGAAGGGGAAATCGCATGCCAGACCTCAGGGAGGCATAGCTAACGGGTAAGGCCATGGTAGGAACATTCATTTCAGCGGGAAGGAAGCAGAGAACACCTTCCTTCCCTATCCAGATGGGATAATGGGCAGGGATTGAAAATTTGACCCAAAATCCTTCGAGGTCCATCTAAGAGACAATCGGATACCTAGTCCTACCGGGTGCCATGGATGGTTACCTTAAGATTTGAGAGGATATCGAAGTTTGAAGACGGTCAAAGGAAATCGCGAGAGAACTCTAGGGCTCGGATTTTATTTTCGCGAATTGCAGTAGTGGTTACACAATACCGAAATCCTGACTTTTATAGCCGTGCATTGGCCACTCACAGGGTGACACATCACCCATGCAGGTGGATGTAGTCTGACGGCATGTTCCCCCTTTGGAATACGGAAAGACGCATGCTATTATAGAGCCAGAATTACGCTTTTGCCCATGACAGTTAGAGATTTCAAATTTGAAAATTGATGCTTTGAAATTTCTTAAGTACAAGATCGGTCCTCAAGGACGCTGTCACGACCCGTTCGGGTACGGTCCTCCGTTGGTTCGATCGGGAACCCCCGCCTCAAACACTCTCAATTTGGTGGTGAAACTTACATCACCAACACAATGACGATAAAGTCGAGGGGCTAGTGATGAGATCTTCGGAACCTGGTTAGGCCCAAGCTTAGCCAGGCCAGCCCGAGTGACATAAGTCGAACTTGGAGGCCTAGATCCAGCTCACGCGAATGGATGGCCTGGCGAGAACAGCCGGTCCCGAAAGCCCGACATAGTGATCGGGACCGATCGATGGAATCATGCGTTCTCCTCTTTATCGGGACCGATCGGTCAAGGGCGCACAGACTACGCTTCGGTGCATTCGCATTCCTCAACATGTGACAATAGCTTATGGTAATCTTGTCAGAGCCGTGCCTGACAGAGTCGTATGAGCCTCCTCTAGTCTGGAGACAGCTGGCTAGTAGCGCCGAAAGGCCTGGCGCCGTGCATCCGGCTAGAGCTACGCCCGACGGCTGTCCCGCCCGACACGAGCCGACCTAGCCGCATGGGACAAGCGCAAAACGACACTCTACTGTTCACACAGCAGGAAAGGCCTATAAAAGGGACACTTGGGAACGAAAACAAGACCTTCCTCTTCTTCGGTTTTCTCCTATTCCACTTAAACTTTCCCCTCACTTGTTATTTCTAAAGAACAAACATGACATTTTTAATGAATAGCTTGATTATTGGATCGACTAAGAGCATTTCCAGCTCTTAGTCAAGTGGTTTTTTCCCCTTCTTTCAGGGGTTTTCCACTCTAAAATTGCCTTATTCTTTTTCATTTGATTCTAAATCGTTTTTCCCCTACAAAACAAAATTAAAACCGAGCTCGTCTTGCAACGAACCGGATGACTGTGTTAATACCGGTTTTCAGACTACAACAGTGTTAATACCGGTATAGATTATACATTATACATAGGGGTGAGCATTTGGTACCAAATACCAAACCATACCAAATATTGAAATATCGAATACCAAATTATCAACAAAATCAAATACCGATTCCAATCCAATATTTTTTGGTACCGAACCGAAATACCAAAATTATTTCAATATTTCGTTATTGGTACCAAAATACTAATATTAAAAGCATCAGGAATATCTAATGCATGTTTAAAATTAAGTACATACAAAAAGATGAAACAAAACAAACATTGAGTCATTGATTCCATTTTTGTATCCATAAATAAAACAATCTTCAATTCCTCAAATTTGTACTACAATATAAGTGTAGATTGTTCTGAAAGTTCTAAAAAACAAATACGGAAATAATTGTTATAAAATAAATGAGAAATTAATGGTTTATTCATGTGGAAACTAAATTAATATTCTCAAACTTAATTTACTCGTATTGATCTTTTTCAATATCATCGGAATGTGGTCCACGAAGCCAATCTTAAGTGCATATAAGTGCCGCCACACTTTTCGAACTAAAAGAACTGTTGTGGTCTAAAAGACCGAGATATCGACGGTCGACAGGTTCGCAATAATCGAACATGTTTTAATTTTTTTTAAATGGGGGAAACGATTATAAAATGTAAACAAGCGATTGACACATCGATTTAACGTGGAAAACCCCTAGAGAAAGGGAAAAACCACCAGACTAAGAGTTTGAAATACTCTTAATCGATATATTGATAAAACAGTTCCAGATTATAAACAGTAGAGGCTTATGATAATGATTAAGGTAAGTAAGAAAGCAGAAGGAGTGAAATCGGCAGAGTAACAGCCTATTTTGCACATCCAGAACATCCTCTCGATCTAGCCTTTAAGCTATGTTAAACCGACTCTTCTCTTGGGATGCTGAATCCGAGTCGGACTCTTCTAGGACATCGACTCTCTTCGGACACTTCTTGGACACGAGTCCGTTTTTTATATTTAAATTTATTATTATTTATTTTGAAATTGTTATGATTTAAATTTATTATCATTTATATATATTAATATAATTTCGTTGATATTTAAAAAATTAACGGTATATCGGTATTATTGGAATATAATATAATCTATACCAACTATTTCAACATTTTACCGGTTTTAAACATTAATTCTCATATATATTTATTGTGATAATTTATTATTTTGTATAATATAATTAGATAAATCATAGATTTATTTATTGTTAATGTTAACCACACACATCTTTTTAAATTGTATATTTTAATTAAAAAAATAATTGATAATATTAACGAGTCGGACTCTTTAACAAATCCGAGTCCCTGAATCCCCGTGGCTCCGTGGCGGTATCCGTTTAACATGGCCTTTAAGCCCTGTATTTATAGAGGGGAATCGTGCGTGGAAAACACTAAGTAACTATTGTATTTTAAATCCTATTTAGTTCTAGTATTCAAAAATTAAAGTAATAACACATAACTATTTTAAGTGGTATCCGATCCCGATTCTTATCTTAGAATCGATCGTCTCGGCAATCCACTAATGGTCCTACAGTTTCAATTAAACAAAAGAAACTTAGTAATGTTCACAAATACAGAACAATACTAGCAATGACCACAACAATAGCAGGCAATATACAGTTAACCCTCGGTTAACTGTTGTTTACCGTCAACAGTTGTGAATACAACTGTTTACAGTATCTAGAACTCAATAACCAAACAGATCTCATAGATCTAGTTTCTTATCCTCAGATCTGAGCACACAGTCTCAGATCTTGCACACGTCAAGTGTTGAACAACCTGAAACTTCAAAGAAAAATCAGTTGACGTTATTAAAAAGTTATCTCAGATTTACCGTCACGTTTACAACCTTTGATTCACAGGTTCAAACAAAACGTTTGAGCCTCGTGATTTTACAGTCTCAAGAACAACTTAAGCTCCAAGTTCAACATGTGAACCAGAAACTCTAAGAGTTCGCACAAGAATATTAGGGTTTCAAGGTCGTCAAGAATGCCGATTCTCAGCGCAAGAAACAGTCAGTGTCGCAAGAACAACGCAACCACAAAGGCAAGAACAACGCAAACATTATCGCAAAAAGAACCAGCAAGAACAGCGCTAGAGTATCGCGAAAGAGAAAGAACAGTGCTATGGGATTCAAAAAGTTGGCACAAAAGACGAAGCGTCGTCTGTAACGAAAAAACCCCTATATTTATACTGCGGCAGAATCCCGATATTTATACATGTGGGCCGCACGACAATAGTGAATATTTGGGCGGCCCGAAATCAAGGTCCAACTGCGAGGGCCCATTTACATAAGGGCATGTCCAACAAGGAGTCCAATAAAGACCAGTCTAATCGACATTGTATCATATATTTTAACATTCTCCCCCTTGATATTTGTCGATTCGTAAGTAGTACCTGTAACACCCAAGAAATACTTCCCTAACGGGTTTCAATCTCACTCACACTAAAGAGGGCAATGAACTCCCCCTTAATTCAAAAAAAGATTATCGGGGAGGGATGAACAATCATAAGACATGCCTAATTCCAGGTACGGATTGCTCCCCCTGAGTCCAGATGCGTAAGCTCCTCGAATGGGAGTACGCCAGGCCCCGGGAATGAAAGCGATTAGTTAACAAAGCAAGCATATCACACAAGCATTCATATTGCCTATTTCAAATAGATTTTTACGCTAAAACAAAGAGCGTTGAGCACACTTACATTGATAATGTCACACATACTATGCATCCTGAATTAAGACTATCATTCACAGAAATGAAGTTAACATAACAATTTTACGCAGCAGACAACATATCATATCAAGCCATTACACATTTCGACCAAAAATAACATATAGTTGTATATCAATTAGTAACCAACTTCATCAAGAATCAAATGAGGCATCAATACATTTCAAGGACACAACATTAAACCAAGAGTATTTCGTAATTTAACAAACTGTGCAAATTCAAGCGGTTTGGTGAATATATTTGCAATCTGATCACATGAGGGAAAGAAATTTACACATATAGTTTTGTTCTTAACTAGTTCTCTAACAAAATGATGTCTAATTTCTATATGCTTGCTTCTAGAATGATAGACTGGATTTTTGGCAAGGTTGATGACACTAGTGTTATCACAAAACATATGTACAGTCTCAATTAAAATAGAATAGTCAGATAATTGTGATTTCATCAACGAGATTTGAGTGCAACTATTAGCAAGTGACACATATTCAGCTTCGATCGATGATAGTGCGACTGTGTTTTGTTTCCTACATAACCATGACACTAAACAGGGTCCAAAAAATTGACAGGAACCACTAGTGCTTTTTCTATCAATTTTGCATCCATCATAATCAGCATCAGAATAGACAGTAACATTCAAGTCATGAAAAATAGGGTAAAACAATCCAATATTAAGAGTACCAAGCAAGTAACGAAAGATTCTTTTTACGACTTTTAAATGTGAAACTTTTGGATTAGATTGAAACCTAGCACATACACACACAACAAGCATTATATCTGGTCTAGTAGATGTAACATAAAGCAAAGAACCTATCATGCTTCAATAAAGTGTTTCACTAACACATTCTTCATTTTCATCAAAGTTTAGATTTTGATGTGTTTGCATTGGAGTTTTCATAGATTTTGCATTATATATTTCATACTTTTTCAAAAGTTCATTCACATATTTAGACAGTGAAATAAGAATTCCAGATTCAGTTTGCTTAATTTGCATGCCTAGACAGAAGGATAATTCACCCATCATGCTCATCTCAAATTCTTTAGACATGTACTCACAAAATTCAATATTTAAATCCGAGTTTGTGCTACCATATATAATGTCATCCACATATACTTGAACAAGTATTAAATCATCTTTTACACATTTTATGAACAGAGTTTTATCTACGCATCCTTTCCTATATCCACACGAGATTAAGAATACACTTAGTCTTTTATACCAAGCTCTAGGAGCTTGCTTTAAACCATATAAAGCTTTATAAAGTTTACAAACATAATCAGGTTTGGATGGATCAACAAATCCGACTGGCTGTTTAACGAAAATATTTTCAGATATGTAACCATTCAAAAACGCTGTTTTAACATCCATTTGAAATAGTTTAAAACCTTTGTAAACTGAAAATGCAAGTAACATTCGAATTGATTCCATTCTTGCTACAGGGGCAAATGTTTCCCCATAATCTATACCCTCTTCTTGACTATACCCCTTAACTACTAACATAGCTTTGTTTTTAACTATGTTCCAATGCTCATCTAACTTGTTTTTAAATATCCATTTTGTGCCTATTATAGTTTGATTATTTGGAGGAGGAACCAACTCCCAAACTTTATTTTTCTTAACTGTAATAGTTCCTCTTGCATAACATTAATCCAATTAGCATCACAAAGAGCATCTTTGACACATTTAGGTTCAGTTAATGAAACAAAGGCATGTAATTCACATAATGCATTAAATGATTTACGCGCACGAATAGACTCATTTATATCACCTAGAATATTAGTTCTATCGAGACATTTTGGCATATTAGGAATATAAGCAGGTTTATGTGTTGGGATTGGTTCAGGTATTGGTTCAACTACAGTTGGTTCGGTGTTTTGAAAATCTGTATTTTTCTCATCATTAGATAGAGTAAACTTTTCATACCCACTATCAGATTCCGATTTATTTTCAATTATGTCAATATCAAGGTTTTTTGAATTTTCATCAAAGAATTTTACATGAATTGATTCTATTACTGATTTTTGTTGTTTAAGGAATACCCTAAATGCTTTTCTACTTGAGGAATATCCTACAAAGACCCCTTCATCACTTTTGCTGTCAAATTTTCCTAAGTTAGTTTTATCATTTTTATGCACAAAACATTTACACCCAAACACATGAAAGTATGCAACATTTGGGGTTTTTCCGAATAGAAGTTCATAAGGAGTTTTCCTAAGGATACCTCTAATAGACACTATATTTATTACATGGCATGCAGAATTTACAGCTTTTGCCCAAAGATATTTAGGAGTTTTATGTTCTAATAGCATTGACCTAGCCATCTCTTGAAGTGTTCTATTTTTTCGTTCGACTACTCCATTTTGTTCAGGAGTTCGAGCACAAGTAAAATTGTGTTCAATTCATGAGTTTTGACACAAACCAGTAAATTCAGACTTGTTGAATTCCCCTCCATTATCACTTCTTTAAAATTTTATTTTAAGATCCATTTTATTTTCCCATTCATTCTTAAAAATTTTAAAGGATGACACAATTTCAGATTTAAGTTTTAAAAAGAATACCCATGTATATGTAGAGTGTCTATTAGAGGTATCCTTAGGAAAACTCCTTATGAACTTCTATTCGGAAAAACCCCAAATGTTGCATACAACCTCTGACAACGTTGTTTTCCCATGACAGAAAATGTGAACATGCCCGAAGTGCATAAAACGTGTGCATACCCGTGGCTCGCTATAATCGTTTGGACCGATCCAGGAGATCGGTCTCCGAAGCACCGAGTATAGTCAAACTCTAACATTCGGTCATGATAGTTAATTGTGCATACATATTCTTTAGCCATGTGGGCCTCAGGGTTCTGTTACCTTAAATGAGTTAAACTATTGCCAAATATTGGATTTTGGGTATTCTAGGTTCGTCTTCAGCAGTTCAGTCTGCTCATAATGGTTTGGGTCTCCAGCAGTTCGGGATACCAGGCCCCGGAGCTCTCATCAAGAACTTTTATAAGAATCAATGACTAGTCTACCTATTAAATATCAAAATATTAAACAAATATAAAAACATACCACCAATATAACAATTAAATAAAATACTTAAAATATCTACTGTTTCAGATTCAGAATCAACTGTGGAGATTGTCATGACATGAATATTACGAATCATTTGGTAACTATGAAAAACTTTATACTAATGATTTTTCAATATGTCAATATATCAAATTTTGATATTAATAATTGAATAATCCATGTCTCATTTGAAAAATTTAAAATATCTAAATATTATATAAACAAATTTGGTATTCGGTATATACCAAATTTTCATTTTTTTTACCCAATATCAAACCAAATTTGATAATTTCATTAAAGCAAATATCAAACCGAATACCAAATATCGAAATAACAAAATTTCGGTATTCCAAAATCTTTGCTCACACCTAATTATACATTATAGGAACATAGTTAATTTTATCTAGCAAAAAAGTCTACTTTTGAAATTTACATGGGTAAAAAACAAAATTTAATACCAAACAAGAGACGTGTTAACACCCCAAACTCATCTCATACAACCTAACAAAGATGCCCTTAACAGATCACATTGAAGGCACTATAATGAATAAGGAATCCTTGCACAATTCATTTTAGCTGCTCCTATTGAAAGGGGAAGAAACATATGCTTTGTGTTCCGAATTCTAAACAAAACGACGATGAAAGCAGAGCAGAGGCGAATGGGGATCTACTTAACTAAGCATATATTATGACTGGAAAATGTTGCAGTTGAGGTGTAACCATTCATCATTAGTATCAATGGTGATGGAATTCGACGGAAGGCAAATATAACGACATGCAGGATCCAAAAGGATTGATGATAGCACAATGTGGCTGATTGGGAGCAATAGTCATAACAACATCACGTTTCCGTAACAATTGATATCAGAGCAATGTTATACTGAACATGCTATATGGTTGCAACTAGTCTGATCTTCCACAACACTTTGACATTTGATTATCATTGCCATTGTTATTGGTTATTTTATAGTAAATGAAGGATGTTATACTGGTAGGTCATACCACCATGGTAAGACCAAGTATAACAAGCGCCAGACTTGTAGTAAGGATTTCCGATGGATGTAGTCACTTTGGAATATGGCAAAGTGAAGTTCAAGATATGCTATTCCTACTAGGTTTTGATATTGTTATCAACAAATCAAAGCCGAGAGAAATTAAGGATGTAGATTGGTTGACGCTAAATTGTCTAACTTTTGGTAACATAAGATCCTACCTCTCGAAACCATTTAAGTACAAGTTTTCAAGAGAGACTTCTATGGAATGGTTTAGGGGATCAATTCTTGAAGAAAAGTATCCAAAATAAGCTTAATTTGAAGAGGAGGTTGTATCGGTTTACTTATGTTGCGGGCACAACTTTAAATGATAATATCACTATGTTCAATTAGCTAGTTTCAGACTTGATAAATGTGGATGTGAGTTTAGAGATGACTATTTGGCGTTGATATTGTTGGATCTTTTCCGATTGACTTCGAGCACTTCAAGACTACAGTTCTACATGGAAATGGTGAAATTACTCTTGAGAAGTATGTAGTGCGCTGCTGCATAGCTATGAAATTCGAAAAAAAGAAAATTCAAATAGAAGTGTAGATACTGAAGCTCTACTTGTACGTGGCAAGAAGAATGAGAAAATGAACTCCAAAGCCAAACAAAAAAAATGATGAATGTGTCTTTTGTCGGGAGGAAGGGCATTGGAAGAAAGATTGTCCCAAACTGAAGAACTTAACTAAATCTTGAAAATGAAAAGCTATCGCTGATTCAAATGTAGCTGAGTATGATGACGACTCAGACCTTTCTTTGGTTGTTTATCCATCGATCAACAATTCAAGAACATTGATTTTGGATTCAGGTTGTAGTCACCATATGTGTCCTCATCGTGACTGGTTCTATGATATCAAAGAAAAAGATAGAGGAATTGTGTACACAACAAATGGAAATCCATGTGTCACCAAAGTAATTGGCTCAGTTCGACTACGGAATGACGATGGATCACACAGAACGTTGACCAACGTCTGATACCTAACTAGGCAAAGAATCTCATTTCTTTGGGAGTATTATCAAGGAAAGACTTTATCATAACTATGAAGGGTGAAGTATTAGAGGTCATGATCGGAGCACGTATGGTGATGAGAGGAATCTGAGGAAACAATAATTTGTATTACTATCAGGGTAATATTGTTGTTGAGATAACAACAGTAGATTCCAAAAAGAAGAAAGAAAGAGCTAAGTTATGGTGGCATATGCGGTTGGGATAAAAAAATCTTTGGAAGTTCTATCAAATCATGGATTATTGACTGATGTTGGTATATGGGAATTGAATTTCTGCAAACAATGATCGAAGGAAAAAAATTAAGTAAAAGTTTGGAAAGGCAAAACATAATACCAAGGGTATTATGGACAACTTTCACTCAGATATATGTGATCCTTAAAAGAAAATTATTTGGGAGGTAACTCATACTATGTTACCTTTATTGATGATTTTTCAGGAGAGTTTGAGTTTCTCCTATAATGTCGAAAGACGAAATTTTTGGAATCTTTACCTCATGGAAGAAGATGGAAAATCAAACAAATAGTTAGATTAAGGTTATCCGGACATATAATGGCAGAGAATACAAGAATTTGATGTTTGATAAATTTTGCAATGACGAGGGAATTGTTCTTCACTTCACGGTAAGGAATACACTACAACAAAATGGAGTTGCAGAAATGTTTTATTGAATTTGCTTGAGAAAGTTCGATGCATGTTGTCGAATGTTGGATTGAAAAGACAATTATGGTTGAAGAGGTGACATATGCATGTCATATCATTAGTCGTCTACCTTCAGCTGCTATTGATGAAATGACACCAATTGAGAAGTGGTTCGGGAAATCTGCTAAGGATTAGGATTCATTACATTTGTTTGGATGTGATGCTTATTATCACATGAAAGAGTCTGAGTTGTATCCTAGAGCAAAGAAGACGTTATTCATGGGACTTACTTCTGGTGTGAAAGGTTTTTGGCTATGATTCCCTGAGACAGAAAAAGTCATCTTTAGCAAAGATGTAAAAAATATTGAAGAAATTGAGCAATTGAAGAACCAACCTAAAGGATAATTTGAGATGAAAGATCTTGGAGAAGCACAAAAGATTCTCGATATGGAGATAAGAAGATATCGGAAATTGGGGTGAGTAACTTTGACTCAAACTCACTATTTGAAAATGGTACTTAACAGGTTCAACATTAATGATAAGAAGAAACATGTTAACACCGCATTGACACCCATTTTAGTTTGTGATGCTCTATCTCTAAAGAAGAATGAAGATCGAGAATATATGTCAAATGTGTCATATGCTAGTGTGTTGATAGTTTGATGTATGTCATGGTCTGTACGAGACCTGACATTTCACATGTCGTAAGTATGATGAGTAGATATATGCATGATCCCGAAAAGATACACTGAGAGGATGTTAAATGAATTCTAAGGTACATATTTAATACATTAGATGTTAGTATCATATTCGAGCAGGATGAAACAATTGGAGAATTCATAGTTGGATATTGTGATTCAGACTATGCTGGTGATGTGGATAAGCGTCGATCTACTATTATTTATTTGTTTACTCTCACAAAAGGAGCGGTATGGAGGTCTACTTTGTAGTCTATAGTTACTTTGTTTACCACAGAGGCAGAGTACATGACAGCTACAGAGGCAGTAAAGGAAGTAATTTGGCTTCATGGGTGGTTGGGTGAACTTTGAGTCAAGTAGCAAAATATCTATGTGCATTGTGACAGTCAAATTACTATTCATGTGGTTAAAAACCATGTTTATCATGTAAAGATGAAACATATTGATGTTCGATATCACTTTATTCGGGATATTATGGAAAAAATGAAAAATTCAAATCCAAAAAATCAAGACTACCGATAATCATTCGATATATTGACTAAAGTTGTGCCATCAATCAGGTTCAAACATTGTTTAGACTTTATTAATGTCAATTGAGTTGGCGATTCAAGTGCAATGGAAGACACTACCAAGGTTTTGGAACAAAGGTGGAAAACTAGAAATTAGTCAAGGTGGAGATTTGTAATATTGGCTAAAAAAATTGAAGATGAAGTTTGATAAATCAACAACACATGAGAAATGAAATCATTAATTTAATGGTTTAGTGACATTAGAATGAAAAATCAAAGATGAATTTCTATATTCACACATGCTTTATAATTGAGAATTTGTCTATAATAAACATGATCTTCTTCATTGAAAATTATTCCAAAATCATAGTAAGAGACTTGCAATTGTAGAACTCTATCATTCTCAATTGCATCTTGGTTTGATTTCTTCTTTCTCGGGTTGTAATATTTATTGATCATAGAAAAATATTACACTTTAGTACTGTCCGAGGACGTAGGCATATTTTTTCCGAACATCGTTAAATTTTGGTGTTCTTATTTGCATTTATTTATTCAATAGTCATAACAACATCATGCTTCCACAACAATACAGATTCGAATCATGTCGATTCATCTCATGAAAATCAACGAAAAGGTGAAGACGTAAGACAAATGGTGAAATTGCATCTCATGTATGAGTAGAATGTGTGTGAAGAACAAACTTTTTAAATCTTGCGAGTTTACAAGAAAGCATATGTTTAAAGACTAACACTAAAAAAAGATATGAAGTCATTGATTACTTGGCCATCGAATAAAATGTTGAATCCACTGGTGAAGTAGTTATAG
>RWGZ01001225.1:858431-881756 GCA_009725065.1 Utricularia reniformis | reverse complement strand
TTATAATAAAATGTTATATTATTATTTATTACACTTTTAGTATACAATATTTATTTATTGTAGGTATGCAACCAGAATTCAACACAAATGTTGAAAATCATGACGATGCCCCATTAATAGATTCAAATATCGATAGATCTGAAACTGAACGTCCGTTACCTCGAGCTAACAGTAGAATGGATGATGATCCATTGTCTCACACTGTTGTCGATGCTTCTAGGCTAGCACGCATATTTTCGGGAGTTTTTCCCGACATTCATTCAAGTACTTATTGCTTAGGAGACGATATGGTAGCTGATGACTTGGCATATGCAGAAGCTCGGCGAGTTTATTCTTCATACAACCTATGCAATCCAAATCTGGTTGTCGGAATGGGTTTCAAAGATAAATAAGATGTTCAGTTCGCTGTTTGCCACTTTCATATCGTCCGTCGTTATCAGTTTAGGGTACTAGATAGTACACCACATTACTGGATGCTTGAGTGCTTTATAAAGGAATAAACAAACTCTGTATTTCATCTTCGAGCAAGGTGTGATGCTAGAGATAAGGTCTGGCAATTTTCGAGAGGTTATATTCCTCATTCTTGTGGTGCGGGTAATGTGAGTGGTAAGCACCGTAACATGACAATGAATTTTATCGCTCGTGATATGGTAGAATACATGTGGAACAAAAAAAGAGGTATGTATTATTGATTTGTATACATACTGTTGTGGTTCCTTTTTAGGGAGTACCAACAGTCACCGGATTCTGAAAATCGGTTTTATTTGTTGTTTGTGGAGACAACTTGAAATAAGAAAATAGAAAGAACGCAGGCGATTTTAGCATAGAAAGACCCCTTAAGAAAGGGGGAAAACCACGTTGCCGAGAAGAGAACCTCCACGGCAAATTCATTAATAAATCAATGAAATATACAAAGGGAATAAGAGCAGCGGAAATGAAATTACAGCGGCTAGGGTTCCTCCCAATTGGCCTATTCTTTAGCTTATCTTTTAGCTCTATAGAGGGAGAAACACGTGTGGCCCACGTCCTGAAACCACCTCTGACAATGTGTTTCCCCATGCTGGAAAGTGTGGTTGAGCCTGAAGCATGGAATGCATGCTGATGGGCCCATATGCAGTCTGTCAAGGCCTATGTAGTCTGCTGCGACCTACGCAATCTGTCGGGATCGATCGGTCTGCTTGGCCCTAAGCAGACAAGGATTCATTTTTTTATGAGTTCTAATTTCATTTTTTTATAGGATTGAAAGTTCAAGATGCTATAAAACAAATGCATGATAGATATGTATTCAATGTTGGCTATGATAAAGCTTGGCATGGGGTCCAACGTGCATATGAGTTAGTGCATGATTCCTGTGAATCGTCTATGGAGAGACTTCCGATACATTTGGCAGCTATAAAGATGAGTAATCCCGGTACCGCAGTTGAATGGAGTCTTTATGACACTGAGAAGGGTCCCAACGATAAAGTGATTCGTTATGTTTATTGGTCTTTTCGACCTTGTGCGTAACTAATAAATATCGTAAAAATTCATATTTTCATAATAAAAATCATAACTAATCAATTCGTCGAAACTAAAATCATACCTAATCAAATCACAACAACTAATATCAACGAATAATCAAATCACCACAACTAATATCGTAAAAATTCATATTTTCACAATAAACATTATAACTAATCAATTCGTCGAAACTAAAATCATACCTAATCAAATCACCACGACAAATATCAACAAGTAATCAAATCACCACAACTACTATCGTAAAAAATCATATTTTCACAATAAACATCATAACTAATCAATTCGTCGAAGCTAAAATCATACCTAATCAAATCACCACAACAAATATCAACAAGTAATCAAATCACCGCAACTACTATCGTAAAAAATCATATTTTCACAATAAACATCATAACTAATCAATTCGTCGAAACTAAAATTATACCTAATCAAATCATCACAACTAATATCAGCGAATAATCAAATCACCGCAACTAATATCGTAAAAATTCATATTTTCACAATAAACATAATAACTAATCAATTCGTCGAAACTAAAATCATACCTAATCAAATCACAACAACTAATATCAACAAGTAATCAAATCACTGCAACTAAAATCATAACTAATCAAATTGGTACAACTACTATCGTAACTAATCAATTCGTCCTAAGTAAAATTAAATGAAATGGTCACAAATAACATCACTCACATAATAACAAATCATCACAACTACCATAACAAATAACAAATAATATCGTAAACAATCAAATCATCAAAAATAATATCGTAATGAATCAAATTGTAACAACTAATATAGTAATTAATCAATTCACCCCAACTAAAATTATACCTAAACAAAACACAACAACTAATATCATAACAAATAATCAAATTATCACAAATACTATCGTAACTAATAATCGAATCCTAACAAATTATCGTAAATAAATCGAATGTTTGCTCTAAATAAAAACCCGAAATATGGCCAAAAAACATACCTTTGGCAGCAGGAGGTGTTTGATCGGAAATGTAGGAGGTATTTGATAGAATGCCCGTGCCGGGAGTGACCTCGGATGGTGAAGGAGCCGGAAATTGCGATTGGGGTTAGGGCAAGTCGCGATTCAGAGAAGAAAACTCGCGATATTTATATGAGGTCTGCTCGATTTAGCCTAAATCGAGCAGCAGAAAAAATGTTTTTTTTTAATTCTATTTAGCCTAAATCGACTCGCGTTAGGCTATGAAGAATTGATGAAAAAATACAATTCGCGATACACTAACGCGAATGGTGGTAAAATTCCAAATCAGTTCGAAATCGGTGGTATTATGCGCAATTCTCTGCCAATCACATTTGGCAAAAGCGATATTTAACGTGCGTTTACCAAATACGAATGATTATAAATTTCATGACTAAATTAAAATCCAGTATATTTTACTCAACATCAAAGAGATTGAGGTCATCACTTTTTAATGATTTAAAATTTAATATGAAATAATGAATATTTTATTTTATTGTAATAAGTTGAAATATATATATAAGAATTGAAATGTTATGAACCATTCTCACACGCTTTGTCAGAGCTTTCCATGGCTCTTTGGCTTACAGCGAATTCCGAGAGTCACATTTCCTGCGGATTTCGCCTTTCCTTCCAGTCTTCACGTTGAGAACACTAACTTTCTCCATGGCGTGAGCAAAAGCTTGGAAGAAAGCGTTTTGATCCTTGGCGTAAGCTTCCACAAAAGGCTTTGTTCTTGGATCGAGCGCCATCGCTTGATCGCTTGCTAGAAGGGTGACTCCTCTCTGTAAATTGTGGAAATAAGAGTTGTCGAACTTTCCGGGACTCATTGGATCGTTGAAGGCGGCGATGGTTGAATCCTTTTTGTAATTTTGGCAGAGCTTTCGAAGACCCTGCGCGTAGTCTGGATTCATGGTGGGATCGATTTCAGAAGATTTGCTGAAATGGAAGATTCTGGAAGCGAATTCGGAACAGTGAGTGAATCCGATTGTGTGTGCGCCTGTTAATGCCACCATTTCTTGTATATTGAATCCTTTTTGAGCGAAGATGTCTATGATTTTGGAGAGTGTCATGTTAGGTAGAGCAATGTGACCATCGACATCAGTGGCGTGTGATTCAAATGCATCTTTTCGGCCGAGGCGGACGGGATAGTACGGCCCTCCGACCATCGAGATAAGATCGCGGGTCGCCTCCGCGAGGATATCTGTACAGGAGACGATTCCAGGGCAGGCGAGCTCGAGCTTTGTTTTAGCGCGGATTACGAGATCGAATGCGTCGCCCGGGAGGGCCCTATTCGCTTCGTAATCACGCTCTGCGAGATTGAATGCGGTGGAAGATAGAAGGAGGGAAGCGTCGCAGCCCCCGACAACGCAATCGTGGAAGAATAGGCGGAGGGTGCCGGCGGCGGTTGTCGGAATCGCTAACTGCTTCTCCACAACTACATCTTGAATTATTTTACTGAAACTAGGGCATGTTTTGTCGTAGTAATTAACAGAAAGCTTTGAGTACGCCAGGTGGAAAAGGAGAAGTAAGAAAAAAATTGGAAGCCGAACCGTTGGCGCCATTGTACGGACGTCGCCGGCGGTGAATGAGAAGAGATAACAAATAAGGAATTAATATAATATTTTTCTTCTTCACGGTAAATGGTAATTCTTTTTCACCTCCACTTCAAGTGTAATATTTCTGTTGCTCATCATATTTATTCAACACAGGTAATTATCATAATTTGTTACTAATTTTACCGTTAGGATAAACGAGGAAAACGGTTAATCGTTCATGAATGGTTTATACTATTGGCTACCCTTTAAAATCTCCTTCCCCCCTATTTTTTTTATATTTGTTCTGGTGAGACCCGAATCTGGTCATGCTGACTAATTGTGTACAGTTTGAAAATTAATTTCGTCAAAATTAAATATTGGGAATTGATTTTGCAGATGTTATTTATCAAATTATGCAAATCACGAGAACTTTAAATATGTCAAATTGTTGAAGTTCAATGACTAAATTTGCTTTTTTAAACTACGGGACCAAATATACTAAATTAACAAAATTTTGAGATCAAATGCATCATTTTCTCGTTCTTAATTAATATGGGCCTTAAAGAAGTTACTTTAATGTGCATCGAAGAGATCGTTCTAGTTGCTTGCATGAGAAGTAAAACATTCATAGAAAAATCGATGAAACCAACATAGAAAAGAGATTGGGGTTGTTTGGTTTAGCTTTTCAAAATCATGATGAGGTGCGGTGATCGTATTGTGCGTTGAGATGACCGTGATAATTATGATCGGAATTTAGAAAACTATTTGTAAAAAATACAGTGATCGTACCGTGATTTTAATAAAATATCTATTTTAACCATTATATTAATATATTTATTATATATTAATAAAATGTTTATTTCCTTTAATAACTTCATCAGCACATAATCGAACAAATGCATCTGTTAATCGTCTATCTCAAGTTGCTACATTTTTTATTTTTTGGGTGTTACCGTCTAAATTGTCCATTTGTTCTAGTGTCCGCCAAAATACACTTTCAATAACAACTCTAATAGCATATTCATGAAATACAAAAACAAGTCAAAATATTTTTAAAAGTGGCATATCAAATCCGAAGAAATAAAAAACAACTCAACTCTGAATGTTTCAACCAATATAAACAATCGGAAGAACAACCGAAAAGAAAAAAATGGAAAAAAAAACCGAAAAGAAATCCATACAATCGAATACATACCTTGCAAAAAGAAACCTAAAAATGTAGAATCAATTGGTTAGGGTTTGGGTTTGGTTTTAAAGTAATTAATTGAACTTTGAAGGACAATTTTGGAATTTACGAAATCACGGTGGGTTGGTCATACGTATCAAACCATGGCCACATGACCGCCAAAAACTCCGATACGATCACCGTAATTGACCCAACTGTTTGGTAGTGTAAAATAAAAATCACGGTGTGGTGATCCCACCGCGACGGCCACCATGAAACGAAACAACCCCATTATATGATTGTAAAGTTCATCAATAAAAAACATAGAGAAATGAAGAGGAATTTCGTGTTCGGCTCTCCTTCAAGCATTCACAAGACACAACCCTAGGCCACTATCCAACAAGTCACTGAGGCCCGACCGATTGGGCTAAAGGATGAAACCCAAAATCAACATATCAACAGTTACCTAAAACAGTTAAACCTGAATGTGATAAAACAGAGGTCAGACGTATGAACACAACGGGAAACCAGCAACAAAGAGGTCAAGAAAGGGAAGATTTATCATACATATCATGGGAGATTGGCAACCAAAAAGAATAGAGTGTTAGTCGTTTTATCCTTGATAAAGTCGTAGTTCTGATTTGATTTTTTTCTTGAGTCTATTGAATGATTTTGATGATTATTAAGGTGTTCTTGTACCTGTAAAATAAAGTTATGATACTGAATTGAGAATGATACATATGTTGTTTTTCTCCAGGTTTACTCATTCTCAATATTTAGAACATTTTCTATTAATTGAAATTGAATAAAAAATGCATAAAAGGAACAATGACAATTGACAAGTGATTATACATCCATACAAGTTACTAATCAGGCATAAGACCATTCTAATTTTACAGCAATTCTGCCCTATTATGTGTTTCTCTATCCAACGGAAGAAAACGAATTACTTGTATTAGATTTGAGTGCACTACACAAATTATACGAAACATTTTTATTGGTTATGAAATGAATTATTTATTATTTATCAATTTTATTTCATATATATTGTTTATATTGAATTAATTTAATCACTTGCTTAAAAGTTGTGTAAAATAAATTGGAATGAGATTATAATGAGTAATTCTTATTATATATTTGATACTTTTATGCAACATTTTTCTAGTTCATAAATTATTTAGAAAATTGATATTAATAATACGTAAGAACAACATATAATGTGTCCCTTGATTATGTGATTGTTTCCATTATAGTGAAAAGAGTTTCATAGGACAAACATATGACTAGTTAAAGAATAAGTTCATCGGATAACCTACTTACGCATAATTGTTCAGATATGCTATTTAACTCAACGATCAAATCTCGTATTGATGATTGCGTAAATATCCTTTGATTTAAGATTAAAAACTTAACTATTTTTTCTTGTATTTTCATTTATTTGTTTGAATACTCCAAATGGAATTTCATATACAAATAATTTGAGATATAATATCTTATATTCAAAGTTAATTGATTAATCAATAAATAACTAGATGTTCTCAACAAGAGAGAAGTAGGTCTTGGATTTGCGAGAATCAATAGTTTAAAAATCTTTGATCGATATAATTAGAAATTTTTAGATTTCGAATTGTCTATGAGCAAACTTATGGATAAACAAATATAAATTCATATTAAAAAAAAACGATATTTGTATTTCTGATTGAATGAGATTAAAGTGTCGAGTGAGGTTTGATTGCATGGTAACCAATCATTAAAATATTTAATCTGTGCACTACATTTTTCCAACTATTGGGGATTAAGATGTATTGTTAGACGCCAATCTTGATTGTTAATTAAATATGTAATCTAATAAAATTTGTTAGTATAAAGAATTTAATTTATCTGATATTATAATTTCAATTTACAACCATTATTGTTAGAAAACTAATGGGTCAAACACAAGAGTTATCGAATTATAAAAAATGATACCAAAAGATGTTTTACTTAATTGAATTGAAATGTTCAATTCAATAGGAAATAATTATTTTTATGATTTAAATGGAGAAAATTATTTTTCAATTTAATCATGATGAACATTTCTCACTTAATTTCTCATTCATTTTGAGTTGTGTTATGAAAGAAACTATTTAAAGTAATTGAAACAATCAAGTATGAGATAATTGATTATGAGGAACATATTTGGAATATTCACAACGAATTGTTCGTTTAAGTATTGAGTTTGAGTTGACTTTTTAATGAACTACATTTTACGTTGTAAGATAAAAGCGGTAATTATGAAAAACAAAATACCCTAGCATCTTTACTTCAAATTATCCGAGAGACAATAGATTTTGAATCTCTTATTTTAATTTTCAAACAAAGATTTCTCAGGCGTTGTAAAGATCTGATCGCGTGTGGATTCCCATTAGAGATCATCCTAATTTGGAGATTTGGTGCCAAAAATAAATATGTTCTTATTTCGGAGTTAATCTCTCGATATGCTAGCATTGGAGTTTTATGGAGAACCAAAGGTGTGATATTAATTATTGATGGATTTATCAATCCAATTTAAAGTAATAATAATAAAAAAATTTAATGCTAATACAATTGTGTATTTGATACAGTTATGCGGTCCTATTATCTAACAAGTTGTATCTTGGACAAAGAATGACAAAAAAAAGCAAAGGATCACAATTAGATCGAATAAATAGGCATGAGTGGCTTTGATGAATACAACACGTAACAAAGCCACCCAATGATCACAAGTAGATCATTGAAATAATGCCGATTTTAATCTTACAATAAATGGGCTATTTCTACCGAATATTGCTAGGATAAAATGGATTATTGTTTGAGCCGGCTCCATTTGATGAACGCAGATCTCAAACAATTTTTTTATAGCGCAACTACATTGACCAAACACATGGAGGTATGTCTTTCAATTTTTCATTGGCACGTAAACAACAAGATGCAATATAAAGTTACTTTTGTGCAGGATGTTTGTGGACGCTTAAACCATACAAACACACGTGATCTCGTCTAAAAATATTTTAGAGCGTTTGCTTATAATCAGTCAATTTATTATATAATTTTGAGTTCAATTATTATGGGGACACGAGCGATATACGATATTTGTCCACAATGTGTAAGTTTACGTCATCGAGAGAGCGAAGTTCTACCTTGTTTTTCACTATAATAATCAAAGGATACAAGTACAATCATGAGATAATGATAATCCGAATGAAAACGGTACGAAAAACGATCGAATCCACTCCGTCGCGGCGTGGACCAAGCCAGTCGCGAGTTTTTGACAAAAACTCGCGACCATGTGCACAATCTCACGGATGAGGGCGAAAAGTCGCGACTCCATGGGGTAACTGACGAAAAGTCGCGAGTGAGGGTGGCAAATGACGAAATCTCGCGACAACGGGCATGTATACATATTCTCTCGACTTTTTGAGCGAAAAGTCGCGAGTCAAGGGCCTGATTAAGGGTTCTAACGACATTTTGAGCGAAAAGTCGCAACTGGGTCATAAACTCGCTAAACCGGAAGCTTTGGGAAGCGTGTCAAGAGTCAGAATCCATTTTCAATGCATTGATGTTCATATTTATAGAGAAATTCTGCCCAATTAATAAGTTTCAGGCCCAGGAGCCCAATTCCAATTGATTCAGCCCAAAGTACTCAAATAATATTTAATTAAACTGGAATAAATGTCATACCACCCTTGAACTTCGAAAATGCACCCCGGTCGAACATGAATAACACGTAATGCCGAGAAAATACCCGGGAATACTCTTTTACCAGTTGATCGTCTCCAAATGCTTAGGAGGTAGCCAAAAATATTGTCTGAGGTCGCCAACGAGCTCTCCGAGTGCCAAATTACGAAAATACCCCTGGCATCATTTCCGACCGAAATAATCTAAAACAGCTCAAAACACCATTAGAATCCTCATACGTGGGCCCGGGATGCCCAAATTACGAGATTACCCCCGAAATCACATCGCTAAATAAATATAATAGAAAATCAAAAATACCCTTTAGCCACGTGAGACGAGCCACAAGGTTATCATAATTACATAAATAACCCTGGGCAATATCAATAGTCCCCTAGTTTGCAGATTCAGATTATGAGTCGTAAACCACATTATATCAGCTCGTCTAGAAATCCAAAACCCGTTCATACACTTTTTTGAGAACACCATCAATACGGTCGAAATCATCTCGTTGTCACTAATGGTATCAGATTTTTCAACTCGGAGGGTATGCTCTTAGACATATCTCTCTTTACTTTGCGTACTGACGCGTTTCATTATACACTGGTGATGAGATCCCCGGTTTTCGAACCACAACAACTGGAATTCTGATGCACTGTTTCAATTCGTAAATATTACGTAATCGAACTTAGAAAATATTTTTTAACTGTCTGTCAAGAGGCTTCAATTTCAGCGTGGAGCTATCACTTTTTACTTCATAAAATAAACAAGGCAATGTGTTTAAGCATAAAGGGTAACAGTTGAACTTGAGGTCGAGTTCCCAACTTTGAGGCGAAATGATGACTTATAGTCTCTTTTAGATACGATCTCATAAAGAACAAAGTGTCTCTAGCCGACATCTAAGTATAGAAGGTATGGCTCAACTGAATAATAGCTTTGACGGTCATCGAATATTATGTAGAGGGACATACCGATCGAGGTAGGGTCGTTACATTCCCTCTATTCCTACTTCCCATATATATTATCTAAGAATTGAGATTCTTTCTGAAATAAGTATTTATCTCTGGGAGAACTTCGCCTCGAAAGATATTAGCCGAATTCTATGGTTATAAGAAAAGAAAACCGATGGCTCCGACTGAGAATCATATAGGAAACCACATAAAGTTATGGCAATAACGTAAAATTGTCTCATAAGAAAGCCAATGACTGTTATATTTCTATCTCATCAATTTTGATCTCCCATATGTTTCCTTTGATAAAATAAGTCCCAGTTCTGTTTGAAATTGATTCTCTTTATTTATCAATTTAAGATTTGTCTTTGCTTTGTTCCGTCTCTAATAAAATCTCACAACTTGATCAAGCCTGATAGTTGTTGCTATATTCGTATTTTCTCGGGTAAGCAAATCCATGCCGTCCATAAAACGACTTTATGACATCTCCGATGGTAAATAGGATAATCCGTGTCATGCACGGAATAATTCTCTGGACCGTATGACCATAAATAGCAACCCACATGTTATACAACAACGTGCTAATCCATCCCTCTAATAAATAATGAACCCAATGCATCCATAAAATACTTAAAAGTCATTCGTCATATGTCGAAAGAGTATAGACATTTTCGGGGATAATTACTTGATCAATGTCATACGGATCCTGGTTAGGCATCTCAAATCGTAAATGAGATCGTAACATAAGATTCCTTACTATACATAAAGGGATTGCCTTTGAGTGTCGCAACCGCATTTAAGGGAGCGATCTTAATACATCCTGACCAGTTTTTTAGTTATTTCAATCGTAAACAAATAATATGCCGGTTACACGGGATAAAAATGCAGGCTCATCCACTTAGCAAACTTCAGCTTGTTTATCACTGACATAACCGAACGCCCAACAATAATTTGTTTCTATCTCTATGACATATCTAGTTGACATCCGGAGAATCATCAAAATAAAACGTTGTTTGAGACAAAGATACGTCATCATGTGAGACAGCTCAATCAAACAAGTATTATGTGGCATGGACGAGACAAATGTCTTTCTTTACTTACTATCTGAAACGAATTCACTTCGTATTCCGCCCTACAATCTTTCTCGAGAATGTTTTAACATATAAATTTGCTCATTCACCAAGAAGCAAACTATGGTGTCATAAGCTATTAAAGTTACCAAAAATGAGACCTCTTAATCGTCAAATAGGCAAATATCAGTGTCATTGAATATCCTTAAATAAAAATAGGCGATCATAAACAATGAAGTCCGTGCTGTAGGACCGTACTAGATTGGTTTAGTGAATGAAGTCATATCATAATGTGGCTTCATAACTTCTCCGATAATAAACACTCTTCTCTTGATAGTAAATAACTGAGTATTCCTCGTCATATAATAAAACTTTCTTTCATTTCTTTTCAATTTGCCTCATCGTTTTAAGATAAATCTCACTCGGATAATCTGAATCGAGAAGTTAACCTCCGGAATAATAATAGCTTTTCATATGATTAGCTCGCCGACTAAGGATAAATAATCCTTCAACATGCTTTGGCGGTGAGATATTCACGAATGTGATATGGTTTCTAAATCATCAGAGAAAGTTTTTACGATAAATTCCGAGTCTGGGTACGAGTCCCCAGTAACCATAATGTTTTGTTGGATGCAAACCAAAAGGCGAGTATTTTCCCGTTTCGATCATTTATTCAAATGAAAACCATAAGTACGATCACTGTCGCAAGGTTATCGCTCGGCCATCCCAATCACAATCGAAAATCCTTGACCTTTTAATAGGTTTCGCTCCTAGTGGTTGGTAGATAGCTAACCACGCAAACATGCGGTTTAATAGATTCTTTATCCGACGATAAATAACACGATTTCTTCCGGGGTAATCTGCCATAAATTTCGTAAACAAGGATATCTCTATCGTACAAACGACATTTAGTATTTCTCATAGTAATATGTTCTCGAAGAACATGCATTCTCGCTGAGTATAAATTTGCACTCGAGATCAGTTTAATTCACACTTGCATATCTGTTTGCACGTTCTCTTCTGGCATAAACTTGCACAGTGACTATCACGCTTTCCCATCGGCATTGCACCATGGTCATCACATTGTCCCACCGGTATAAACTTGCACCCGGGGTCATCACGGTGCCAACTTGCATCGCGGCATCACATTGTCCAGTCGGTATAAACTTGCACCCGAGGTTATCACGGTGCCAACTTGCACCGCGGTATCACATTGTCCCGTCGGTATAAACTTGCACCCGAGGTCATCACGGCCTCCACTTGCACCGCGGCATCACATTGTCCCGTCGGTATAAACTTGCACCCGAGGTCATCACGGTGCCCACTTGCACCGCGGTATCACATTGTCCCGTCAGTATAAACTTATATACTTGCACCTGGGGCCATCACGGTGCCCACTTGCACCGCGGCATCACATTCTCGCCGCCGGTATATACTCATGTAACCTCTTATCCTTTCATGTAATCGGTAAATCGTGTTGACTTGGAACTTCCAACTTTCCGTAACAAACATTCTCGCCAACCATTTTGTGCACATATATACAATCAAGCAATACATGACCAAATTCCTCCAATGCAACTACGCATTCGCTCATTTTCCATGTGAGGTTCACGTGTTTCACAAGTGACAATCAACTATCGCTCCATACAATCCACGTGACTACCACAAAAAAGGTTAGAAAACCATACGACCTCTCCGAAGAATCGTTATGTCATTCCGAATAATAACTCATACTTGAATCCCAATATGAAATGGTAGAAAACCTCGGCAACTAATTGAACTATTGGAGAACAGACTCTTCCAAATATCCGGCAAAAGTACATGGTCACGTCATTGAAGTTCATCAAACTGACATAGATCTCAAGATTCAATGTTGAGGAGATCATTAGGCGTTTCAATATACGTCGATCTTGTGAAGGATAATCACCATCGCAAGCGGAGGTATGTAAATGTATTGGGTATGTTCGCCATATACCCCTCTTCTTTATAACCGAGGACCATATTGACCTCCAATATATCCCTGCTACAGAGTAAAATCCTTTCAATTATTCAAAATATCCCAAATTTTCGATAAATTGACTGAAATGAAATAGTAAATGCCACCGAAATCCGACCCGGAAAATATTACACCGCCACATCACCATATGATTGTAGGCATAAAATGGAGCCTCCCATGAAATTTTTCGTAGTGCCGAAAATCAGCTTTTCCAGACTTTTTTTTTGCAACCCGAAATATATGTCTTCGGCATATATTCATGTCATATAAAAATATTTCAATGCACTCATATATAGGTCCCGCTCCGGATGAAATATCGCTCCAGTGGTTGGTTAGATGTTTCCAATACTAAGGACTCTTCTTGTAGCACTGATTGAGTCCCCGGTAAAATATAATTCCTCTCATCTTCTACCGTATAAGGGTTGCAATCCGATACACTTTCTTTATGTATATCACTCTCATATTAGGAATCCCGTATCATCACAATATATAACAAGCTCTAAGCTTAGCACAAGAGTTCTCAATGGGATTAAGTCTCGGTCCCCACGGACGGCACCAAACTAATCTCGTCTAAAAATATTTTAGAGCGTTTGCTTATGATCAGTCAATTTATTATATAATTTTGAGTTCAATTATTGTGGGGACACGAGCGATATACGAAATTGGGCCCACAATGTGTGAGCTTACGTCCTCCGGGAGAGCGAAGCTCTACCTTGGTTTTCACTATGATAATCAAAGGATACAAGTACAATCATGATATAATGATAATCCGAATGAAAACGATACGAAAAAGATCGAATCCACTCCGTCACGCCGTGGACCAAGCCAGTCGCGAGTTAATGACAAAAACTCGCGAGTACCCACGAAATGTAGCGACCATGTTCACAATCTCGCGGATGAGGGCGAGAAGTCGCGACTCCATGGGATAAGTGACGTAAAGTCGCGAGTGAGGGTGGCAAATGACGAAATCTCGTGACTACGGGCATGGATGCATATTCTCGCGACTTTTTGAGCTAAAAGTCACGACTGAGTCATAAACTCACGAAACCGGGAGCTTTGGGAAGCGTGACAAGAGTCTGAATCCCTTTCAGTGCCTTAGAGTTCATATTTATATTGAACCCCAAGGAGCTCAATTCCACTTGATTCAGCCCAAAGTACTCAAATAATATTTAATTAAACTAGAATAAATGTCATACCGCTTTGGAACTTCGAAAATGCACCCCGGTCGAATATGAATAACACGTAATGCAGAGAAAATACCCGGGAATACTCTTTTACCAGTTGATCGTCTCCAAATTCTTAGGAGGTAGCCAAAAATATCGCCTGAGGTCGCCAACGAGCTTTCCGAGTGCCAAATTACGAAAATACCCATGACATCATTTCCGACCGAAATCATCCAAAACAGCTCAAAACACCATCAAAATCCTCATATGTGGGCCCGGGATGCCCAAATTACGACATTACCCCCGAAATCACATCGCTCAATAAATATAATAGAAAATCAAAAATACCCTTTAGTCAAGTCAGACGAGCCCCGGGGTTATCATAATTACATAAATAACCCCGGACAATATCAACACGAAACAACGCTATTTGCACTTTTATAGACCCTTTTGATTCAATTGGTAGACGAGAGGTAAATTGTCTCATATAGATTTATTTATGATATGTGACCTCATCTTTTTTGTAGTTTGTTTGGCTATCGTACGAACAAGACGACGCCTAGACTATGACATTGTGGTTGTATACTAGACTTATATATTTTGATCGTGTTGAGCCACACCATACATATCGTGTGGCACATCAAATGGGTTCCCCTCACGTGGATGAAAACCCGCAAATGTTCTTTATTGGTTACACTCTTTAAAGATCGAGAAGATAAATGATTGTTGCACGATTCACGTAGAATGGAAATGTATGTCCAAGGTGTTTCATGAAAACATATGTTGCAAATTAGAGGAAATCATCGAAAAGAAGCATATTTCACGTGGTATAAATAAAACACATGGAGTGTTGCATATCGCAGAAAACTAATTATCATAAGTTTGTTGATTCATCGTTTCCACTTCCCCGTTTGTTACTCCTAAACATCATAGGGGTTGAACCGCCCAACCGTGAACTGAAGAAGAGTGCTAAAAACACAATTAATTAGCAACTAATAACAAATAAGTTGGTACCCAAACGTGATATTAATATTAAAAATAATTGATTTACCAATTATTCAAACATTAAAGAATATTACACCAAAATGTAAAATATTAGACAATATTTGAATACTTTGATGTAATATTTTAATTATGGCATATAAAATCAGAACTAATTTATTATATAATTTATATTTAAATATGTTATCTACCTAATTTAATGATGGTTAGACTAAATCTCCAAACCTCAACATTTTCATCAAAACCGTTCATTAGTTTTAAAAACATTGCAGGACCAAGATCCATTTCATCCAAATCAGAAAATAGGGTTTATTACAGTGGAAGCGCATTTTATAATTTCATAATTTCATAATTTCTTTCAAATAGAAAGAGTTCGTGGGTGTCCTTCCAAACTGTTCACTTTTCCTTGGCTTCGATTTGTGCATTGGATTGTTTGTTTCAGTTTGATGGAATATGAAATGATTTGAAGAATCACGACAGAAAATATTTGTTGTTGCAGATCCAAGATTTTAATCCTTCTCTTTTCTCTATTATTGCATAGAATTTTTCTGATCTCGCGCGTCTAGTGTAGTTTTACGGCGAGTGGCGGGCTGGTTGTATGAGTGAAGTTTGTTAAGAGTTTGGGCTGGTTTTGGGGAGTTATCTCATAGCTTTAAAATGGATCAAATAATGAATCAATTGATATCGGGCACCCGCCTGAGGTTAGCAATTTGAGCTCGTTTGGTGCTTTTTTCAATTCTTTCTACATGATTTTGTTTTCGACTAGTGGATCAAGTCTGAAAATCGTTCTTACTTGTACCACCCAGCTTTTTTATGTTTAAATTATAGTATGTATGCTGAATATGTAGACTAGTGTTAGATTAGATGGTTTCAGCAGTGCTCTGGCATCTCATTGTTCTTCATTCCTGTGAACGGTGATGATGGAAATTAAGTTGTCGGGGAACCCAAAAGGATATAATTACGGTGTATCATTTGATTGAATGAATTGTGCTTTTTCTCAAATATATAATGTTTTTTTGAAAAACTGAAATATGAAGTTGCCAATGATTTACCTGTGTCTCTAATTCACTTCGATCGTGAGTTTGCATGAAACAATTGAGTACGCAAGTACAGAGTGTGTTAAAATATGGTGATTTTCAGGTTATCTATGATGCAGCGTATTCGTCATGCCACTTGGTGGAGTTCTCTTATATTTATGTATATTAATGTAAAATGGCTATTGCAACATAAATCAACGTAGATTCAAGATTCATAGTTTTCTGCTCTATTCCTTTAAAAAACAAAATAAGATGTGTATTTTACTGGATTTGTTATGTTCTTATAGGGACATGATTCGGGCTTTACGTGCTTGTAAAACAGCTGCAGATGAGCGAGCTGTGGTCAGAAAAGAATGTGCTGCTATTCGAGCTGCTATTAGTGAAAATGATCAGGATTATAGACATCGGAATTTGGCTAAACTTATGTTCATTCACATGCTAGGATACCCAACACATTTTGGCCAGATGGAATGTTTAAAGTTGATTGCATCACCAGGGTTCCCAGAAAAGAGAATTGGATATCTTGGACTCATGTTGCTCCTTGATGAAAGACAGGAAGTTTTAATGCTTGTGACCAATTCAATAAAACAGTATCCACTTGTACTTGATCTTTTACCTAGATTTGGGTGAAAATCGGTTGTGATCGTATGAAACACCAACATTTGTTCATTCTTTTGTTTCTGCAGAGACTTAAATCATACCAATCAATATATTGTTGGACTTGCTCTATGCGCTTTGGGAAATATCTGTTCTGCGGAAATGGCTCGTGATCTTGCTCCTGAGGTTGAAAGATTACTTCAATTCAGAGATCCTAATATACGGAAGAAGGTGAGGCTTAGGAAAAAATAATCTCTTTGCACCCACTTGTATCTAAAATCATTACCCATCTATGTTTGTGGCTCCAATATATTCTTTGTTTTCATTTCACTGGAAGAACAGTGTTGGAAGTTTTGAATTACCTAGGTTACACCTTACCTTTTGTATGATGTATGCAGGCAGCATTATGCACTATTAGGATAATAAAAAAAGTACCAGACCTAGCAGAGATCTTTACAAATCCTGCTGCTGCCTTACTTAAAGAAAAGCACCATGGAGTGTTATTGAGTGGTGTTCAGCTCTGTACAGATATGTGCAAAGCCAGTCCAGAGTCTCTGCAACATTTTAGAAATGTACTTAAATTTACAATGAGATTTTCATTTACAGAGTTATTTAAATAAAATATTTTCATGTGGACATTTTGATTCACTTTATGTGTTCTTTGGTTCTAGATATGTGTAGATGTCCTGGTGAAAATTTTGAAGGATCTTGCAAACAGTGCATACGCACCGGAATATGATATTTCTGGGATCGCAGACCCTTTTCTGCAAATCAGGGTGCTCAAGCTATTGCATGTTTTGGGTGAAGGAGATGCTGATGCCAGTGATGCTATGAGTGATATCCTTGCTCAGGTATGCCTTAAATGTGTATATTCATATTTGAAGTTGGTATAGGTATGATCATGTATTTCGACACTATGTGCATATTTGCTTCTTTCCTTTGATGGTGCAGGTAGCAACAAAAACAGAATCAAACAAAAATTCAGGTGATGCTATTCTCTATGAATCTGTAGCTACAATCTTCAGAATTCAAGATAATGGTGGGTTGCGTGTCCTTGCTGTCAATATCTTGGGCAGATTCTTGTCCAGCCGTGACAACAATATTAGGTAATTTTGTTTTCCATTTTTTCATTTGTGTAATTATGACCATACTCGCATGCTTCCTTTTTGTTTGGAATTTTATTGTTCTGTTTTTATACGTATTGACTGAACCGGCATGCTCCCCCCTCTAGATCCTGTTGAAATTTTGATGACAAGAATATTTGACCTGAGATCTCTGTATATTGATAAGTAGTTCCATCATCATCTAGCCTGTTAGCATTCTAACTAGGAGAAGGGCTTTTCTTTTCAGATATGTTGCATTGAACATGTTGATGAGAGCAATTACTTTAGATAGTCAAGCTGTACAAAGGCATCGTGCTACTATTCTGGAATGTGTAAAGGTATAGATGGATAGTGATTTTAGACACATTATCTCAATGAAAGCATTATATCATGACAGCAGTCATGTTTTTCATAATTTTACTGTTTGAGCGGTGGAATATTAATTTTTTTTGTTGATTTTCTTGTTTATATCTCGTTCATTAAATAATTTATGCCATCCTTCACTATACTTCTTGGCTATTCTTTTTTATTCCAGGATTCGGATGCTTCAATACGGAAAAGAGCCTTAGAGCTTGTTTATCTGTTGGTAAATGAAAGCAATGTGAAATCTTTGACCAAAGAACTCATTGACTACCTAGAAGTGTGTGATCCAGAGTTTAAGGCAGATCTAACAGATAAAGTTTGCTCAATTGTGGAGAGGTAATGTTAACTCATTGGTTAACCACCTTGAATTCTCATTGTTATGCTGTATGTTTGAGTCCCATTCATATAATATTTGCTCTTCAGGTATTCCCCTGAAAAAAAGTGGTACATTGATCAGATGGTGAAGGTTCTTTTCGAGGTATGCTGCTTTGATTATGTTTTCTGATACATTTTTAATTATTACGTGATATGTTTTTACAGGCTGGAATTTATGTAAAGGATGAAGTATGGCATGCTCTCATTATTGTAATTACAAATGCTTCTGAACTACATGGGTATTCTGTTAGGGCTCTCTACAAGGCTGTGCAAGCAGCAGGCAAGCAGGTATATCTGTGAGTATGTAAAGTCTCTGATATCATCAATATTTCGTGTATATTACATTTTGATCTCTTTAATTATTCTTGCGCACATGCATAAAGTTTCAAAAATGTGTAATTTCTATTTGATAGGAAGCTCTTGCCCGAGTTTCTGTTTGGTGCATTGGTGAATTCGGGGATATGTTGATCAATAATTCTGGCATGCTTCATTCGGAAGATCCAGTAACTGTGAGTTAAATTTCTTGGTATTAGTTTTTTATAAAGTGTCCTTTATGCTAATCTGTGATGCTTAGAGTTTTTTTCAGCTTAAAAAATGTGTTTATATTGGTATAACGCTCCATATGTTTGTGTGCTTGTAAATGCTGTATGTCCCAAATAGGCATTTTAGTTTAAGTAGGTATGCTCATGTCCATGTGCAGATCCTTAAGGGTTGTGATCTATTAATCATATTGTGTTGGATGATCCAGGCTCTCAATTTTTAGCTTCATTTGGTTGTTGCAAAGTTTTCCCTTTGTTAAATATTGATGCCATTAAGACGAATTAGTGAACATTTCTAGGTAGGGAAGTTTATTCGCTACCTTCAGTGTTATGGCATATGTTTTATCTTGAAACGTTTATCTGGATCAGGTGTGTGAGGCTGATGCTGTTGATGTTATTGAGGCTGCACTGAAGCACCATTCTTCAGATATTACAACTCGAGCTATGTGTTTGATTTCTTTGCTAAAGCTATCAAGTCGTTACCCTTCATGTGCAGAGTATGTGTTTGGATTATCTCTCTATCTCTTATTTATTTATTTTTTTCTTATCCTAGTTTTCTGGTCGTATTATTACACAAAATCTGAAGTAGTCTGTGTTGGATATCTTTTCTCTTGATGATTCTCATTAAATAAAGGTGGGAATGAGATAACACAAAAATTTACATAAACGTGGTTTTGGGAGTAATAAAAACCATCATTTAGCCTAGTGACTTTTTAAAAAGCTCGAATGTTTTTATTATTTTTAATTTAGTTTTGCCAATAGGTGTTATATTATATTTATAATCTGGATAAAATTATGTTGGTTTGCAATTAATTACGGAAGTATACGCTAAAAGCGTTTTTTCCTTTCCTTTTCTTTTCTTTTTTTTGCATGGAATATACATCAAGAGCTAGTTACTCCATGACTTATGCTTGCTGCAATATATGTGGTTTATCCATTCGGCCTCTCATTCATGAGCATTAACTATTATCTATTGCAGGAGAATAAATGGCATTTTCCTTCTTCAGAAGGGAAGTTTCATGCTTGAGCTGCAACAGAGAGCCATAGAATTCAGTGCAATAATAAAGAAACATGAAAAAATAAGGTACTCATGCATGTATTTACCTTAATACATTGCGATACCTGGACTCTTTTCTTTGTTTCTTGGCTACATTGATTATGCTTCCGCTCCCAAAATTTCAGGTCTGTGTTGGTTGAAAGAATGCCAGTTCTAGATGAGGCAGCTTACAGTGGGAGGAGGGCTGGTTCTGTTCCATCTGTTGTCTCAACATCCCAAGGAGCTCAGAAAGAGTTGCCAAATGGTGTTGCCAAGCCTAGTTCTGCTCCACTTATCGATTTGCTTGATCTTAGTTCAGACGACAATCCTGTACCTAGCTCTTCCGGTGGCGACCTTCTCCAAGATCTTCTTGGAATTGATTTGTCTGCTACTTCACTAGGTCATCATTTCTTTTTCCAATGTCTCACAGTGCTGCTATTTTATTTGTTTCTTCACGTGGGGCAACTGAATTACATGATTTATGCTGACAAATTCTGTGGTCGCTCTTTATTAAAGTTCTATAATAAGTTTTTCTTTATTCTTTATCTGTAGTTCTCGCTCTTTCCTTTTAATGGAATCCTAAGTTGAACAAGTTGTTATATTTTCAACTTAAAAAAGGTTTATTTTTGGTACAGGGAATAATCAGATCAATACGAGTGGATCGGATGTGTTGCTTGACCTCCTTTCTATTGGGAATCCTCCAGCTCAGAGGTCCTCACCCATTCTTGATATTCTATCATCTGTTGAAGCTGAAGATAAGAAAGTTTCATCTGATGCTAATGGATTATCCTCACTCACTGCAACTCCTGTAGTGCCTTCCTCGGCTACAAGCTCATCTGTTATTGATTTATTGGATGGTTTTGGAGGCACCCAATCTCATGGTAACGTCTAATTTATCAATCCACCTTTTTTGTGTAGTAGATATTGCTTTCTATTGGATTTTATGTTTTTGACCCCTTTAACCTCCGTTACAGAAAAGAATGGACCACTACATTATCCTTCTATTGTCGCGTTTGAAAGCAGTTCCTTGAAATTGACATTCACCTTTTCAAAAGAAAAACAGCATCCGGGAACTACCTTGATTGAGACTGAGTTCTTTAACAAGTCAACAGATATTTACTCAAATTTTGTATTCCAGGCTGCAGTTCCCAAGGTAGTGATGAGCTTGTTTCTTTTGCACTCTTTCACGTCATAGATTTAGCACCAAATGCAGTAGGCTTGGCCTTATCTTCTCATTTTATGAACTTACATTCTATGCATTGATCATCAGTTTTTCTGTTTGGTTTACATAATAATGTTCTTTATCAAATATGCAGTTTCTTCAATTACATTTGGATCCTGCCAGTGGTACTTCACTACCACCCAACCGAAATGGAGTGATTACACAGAAGCTAAGAGTTTCAAACAGCCAGCAAGGCAAAGTAAGAAGAAAATCTTTGGAAAGACAAATTGCACTCAGTTGATCGAAATAGCCCAATGCTCTTACATTTTATAGTGTCATATGTTAACAATCGATTTGAATTGTTTTTTCAGAAATCTCTGATTATGCGGGTTAGGATAAACTACGAGGTTAATGGGAAACATATCTTAGAAGAAGGGCAAATCAGCAACTTCCCCAGTGACTTATGACACATAAGGTATAAATGTTAGTGAAAGTTTGCATGATTGATTGGCTGCACTTTTCCATGCATCATTTATTCTATCTAGTCACCAGGTGTTGTTTGGCATATAAGGAGGATAAATAACCTCCTGTTTCCGCTCTATTCATATGGAAATTGTTTGTGAAATACCTGCCTCCTTCGGTGAGGATATGCTTTTCTTATTCCTGCGCACACAATGTTTAAAATTTCATAATTTGGTGAGGAATTTATTAAATTCATTTTTTTAACAGATAGGAGGATAACAAATCGTTAGTTATTCCTCAATAAAAACAATTTACTAGATCATCATTCAGGATATGCTTGAAGTCATTGATGTAGTACCAATTTATGAGGTGGATAGGCCTTCCTTGAGAAGGAGTCATGTGGGAACTTTTATCAATTTTTGCCATCACTCTTTCCATCCTGATTAGAATGCATAGCAAGACATATCTCACATTACTCTGGAAAACTTTATTCAGCTTCCCCCAAAAAGGGATGTCTTGCGTCTCCTCTCTACAGAATGCCCCTGGAAGAGGTAACCAGTGCCATTCACTTCGACCACGCTTCCCATTTCAGATAATGTACATAGCTTATTGGCGGATAGAGCATAAGTTCTATGAAAACATGCCTTAAGGCTAACACCCATGTCCAAAAATCAAATCATTCCTCCAATTTCTAGTGTTCAGATTATTTATTAGTATGATGAATTCATGTATGTTTCCGATATAGTATCTCAGTAATTCTATCACTGACAACCAAGACATCTTGACCACCAAACCACCTCGGTGGCATAACATTTAATCCAATGAAAGAGAATTTGTGCACATTAATATGCACTCGATAGAGTAAGCTCAAAGAAAAATAACTGAATAATGAACGAAAGGTTTTGATGGTCCCATTAAAGTGTATCATAATTGGAGATGAGTAATAGATAAACTTACATCTAACCATGGTAGTCATACCGATAGTATACCGTCCGATATACCGGTTATGATCGATATTCCGATATATCACCGGTATACCACCAATATATAGGAAAAATCGTTCGTACCAACCGATTTAACTTCCTTGCATCTAGCTTGAAGCCCCTTGTAGAGTCCCAAGCACACCTATTTATCCAAAATCCTGCTAAGAACTTCCAAAAAAATGAGAAAGAGAAAGGTGAAATATGATCTCCTTATCTAGTGTTGTTATTCGATTTGAACGAATTGAAATATCTATATTCATATTTTTGGTTCAAGCACCTCTGTCTAGGAAAAATAGCATAGTAATATAATTTCAATCTCTTAGGTTCCTACTATGCCTCAAATTGCAGATTGATTTAATACTCTCATTGCCAAGATGAGCTTGAAAACATTCATTCTCCTCTTGAGATGAGTGTTGGAATGTAGATGCAAATTTGGATGCTCCTACACCTGATGCGCACATTATGGAAATGTGACAATATAATAAATCATCACATGTTTCTTGTACACCAATAAAGACTATCGAATGATTGTCATACTTTACTTTAACTAGTTAGTTATGTAATGGTTTTCCT
>RWGZ01001225.1:774975-852484 GCA_009725065.1 Utricularia reniformis | reverse complement strand
TTTAAAAAAAATAATTTTTTAGGGTCAGACCCTGTAAACCGTGATATCGACCCTAATATCTGGTAACGGACTGTAGAAAAAAAATATCGATACTTCCATAAATTTGATGGTATACCGTCTTGTATGAAAACATTGAATAATATTTTATTATTTTTTAGGGTTGGAGAAAAATCGGGATCTGATAGTAACATGATACTAGGCGATACCGGTCGGTATTACACCGATATAAAAACATGTGATAAATGTAATATAATGAAAACATTAAGTAATATGTATTACTAATAAGGAAATTTTAGTCTTTTACAAAATCGCGTTGGGATGGTAGCTGCTATTAGCAGCGGTGGCCAAAACGCAAAAAAATAAGGGTAAACGCACCGTAATTTAACTTATGTTTTTAAAAATCACGTTTGGAAAGTTGAGTTGAACTCACTTGAGTTTCTAACGCCAACCCAAACAAACCCAATAACAATGTCGTAGAAGGTCAATATTAAACGGCATTGTTTACTTGAGGTGTCGTACATGCATTTAATTAAAGTTTGAGGGTCATATGTATGTATTTTTATTAACTTCAAGTGTCATATTTGTAATTTCGTAATTTGGAAGTATACCTTTTACAGCACGCGAAAATTGGAGGATGAACCGGATATTTCCAAAAATGATATACTTGTTTCCTACTAACTGAATATGTCCACGTCATCCACATTCGCTTAAACGGCAGAATTTGCAACTCAGAGTTTTGTATTTCGGGGTTTCCTTTCGCTTTTATTCCCCGGGCAATTTTGGTTTATTCCCCACTTTCCACCAGCTTTGTTAGGCGCCCGTGAATCTCCGCTGCCCGTCCCCCTCGCCGGAAATCCATATTCCGCCTATCGCTCCACCTTTCGTGACACCACAGTTCCCCGGCCTCCGCCCGTAACTTTGTCTCTGTTTTCCGACCGATAGGTAATTTAGTTTGGAGTTTAAGGTGTTTATTTAATATATTATTCAAATCTTGTTTACTGTTTTTAGTTTGTTTTAGTGTTTTTGATGTAGAGTAGTTTGAGGTATTTGTACAATTTACGGTTAATTTTAAGGTTTAGATTTGGAGTAGATATCATGTATATTTTGGTGGGTTTTGATACGTATTTTAGGTTTTATGAAATTTATAAAATATTAGTTTAAGGTCTTGAAGGTTATATAACCAGCGCACAACACTGGCGGAAATTGGGGAAGAAGGGACAGTTCGTATATTTCAGTTACTAATTCTGCCAAGGTAGCCAATTTGTAACTCGGGAATGCATTCATAATTTGAAAATTTGAAATAACATAAAATAGCAATGCAGTTTAAAAAATAAGGTAGAAACCTGTATTACCCTTTAGGTTTTTCTGTATACAGTAGAATTTCATGTTTCAGTTGAAATGACATTAAGTGATTTGTGTGATGGTTTTTAGGCCAAACACCCGCTGGAGTGTCCCTGGATTTGATAAATTGGAACCGTCAATCGGATTTGTTTAGATGGAGGACAATATTGACAATGTTACAGCAGTGGATGTGGTAGGAACTAATAAAAATATACCAATTGCAGGAGGTACCGTTGAGTTTGATGCGGTTGAGCACCCTCTAGAATTGAAACTTAGATTAGAGGGTGATGAGGAAGAGCATGCGGATGATAGTGAGGTTTCAGATGATGGAGAGGCCGAGGGTGAGGAATCAGGGTATCAGTTTCGATTCCATGAGGAAATGGATCCTTTGTCCTTTGCAGAGTATGACGATGCATCTGGATTGCAGCCCTATGAACGTTTTGAGTGGATAAAATACCATTACAACGAATTGGAAACTCTACAGCAATGCGCTAGGTTTTATTCAGGCAATCTTTATTGGCCATGCAAAACTCCATTCTTGTCTCCTAAACGTTTTCCATTGGATATTGCAGTGGAACTCCAGCCAAAAGGTTGAGGCAGGAAGAAAATGGGGCGAGTTTTGAAGAATTAATGGAGTCTATGAATCATAGAAAAAGGAAAAAGACGAGAAAGGTGATTCACGGCTCTGATTGTTTTTCCTCATCGGTTTTCCACCATAGAGGCTTACTTTCACTTCTTTTTTATAAAATTGAATGTTATTTTAATTTGATTTGATGTTTTCGCCTTGCATTTTAATTGGTTGTTATTGTTTCTCATTGTCAAAGAAATGTTTTTTTCAGTTTTATTATTATATTTTGTTTTGTATGATAGCATAGCTGTATTATCATTGTGCTTCTTATTACTAGAACCAACCTAAGCATCGAGGACGAAAGAAGGGATCAAAGAATAAGCTTAATCCTGTAGTGACTCGAAAACTTGGTGATGCAACACTTCATTACGCACATGGTCGATTTGAAGAGGTATATCCTAATTCACATTATTTATTTTGGATTTTTATAAGAACAATTTCTTTCTCTTTTTGTCAATTTGCCTTTTTCTTTAAAAATTGAATAATAGTAACATTATAATGATGAATATTTCCTTAAAGTTAAGGGTCTTTGATCTTAGCAATACAAATTATTAGGATAATCTAAAGACATGTACTGCCTATAAAACCCTTTTATCATAATCCTTGGTCCCGTGGTTTGGAATCTTGAAAGTATTTTACATAACATACAAATGGATGACTGAGCCAGGAACTTCATAAGTTGCCACCATTTTTTTTTATTCCTGAGAACGCAATATATGTGAATGGTAATATTATGCTGACCATTACGTGTTGTCATTATTTTCTTTTTCTTTTTTTTAATAGATTATCTCTCCTTTTTCTGACTTCTTTTTTTGTAGGCTATCATTGTGCTGAAAGATGTTATTCGTCTGGCTCCTAATCTGTCTGATCCGTATCATACTCTTGGACTAATTTATACTGCAATGAACGATAATAATAGAGCCTTGAATTTCTATATGATTGCTGCTCATTTGAGTCCAAAGGATAACTCTCTTTGGAAACTTCTAGTTTCTAGATCAATGTAAGAATTCTCATATGACAGTGATCTGCGTTCTAGTCTGTTTTCTGATGTGGGTTGAGATATTAAAGTAAAGTGACACTTGGATTATATGATATCATTTGCAGAGAGCAAGGGGACAAAAAGCAAGCAAATTATTGTCTGAATAAAGCCATATTAGGAGACCCAGAAGATACTGGCCTTCTTTATCTACGTGCTTTGCTTTATGTAGATCTTGGAGAACATCAAAAAGCAGCTGAAACTTATGAGCACATATTTAACCAGTGCCCAGATAAAATTGAAGTGTTGAATAAAGCTACACAGGTACAATTGCTATTTTTGGTTTTGATTTGCTGCATTGTACAGTAATTGTTTTCCATGTTCTTTGATTAATGTTTTTTCTTAATTAATTTCCATGTTATTGTTTTATGTTTCTTAACCATTGGTGAAATCGGTTTTGTTGGTTTATTTGCATTATCAATTCCACTGTCATCTATGTAGAGTTCTGGCGTGTGAGTTTTTTGCGTGATGCATTGTTTTCTATTCAACTTAATTGAAATTTTTTTCTTAGCTGTATAAAAGATGTGGACAATGGCAGCGAGCCGTTTCTATGCTGGAAGGTTACCTTAAGAATAATCACGTTGATAGTTTAGTTGGGTTGGATCTCGTATCGTCATTACTGATGGAGAGGAATGAGTATTCCAGAGCTCTTGAACACATACAACTGGCATGTGGTGCCCAGAAACTGATTCCTCTTTATCTAAATATAAAAGCTGGAATCTGCCATGCTCGTCTTGGGAATATGGAGAAGGCAGAGGTATACATCCATCATGTTATTCCATATATTTTTCTCACCCAATTTGACACCGTTTAAAACTAAATCTATGAATCGTTTTTGGAAATAATCATTTGGAAGATTATATAAATTTTCTTAAAGCCATTTAGCTTAACAGTAGTCATGGTAGTTGTGGCTTCTGAACTCAACATAATTCACCATCCTTTCTTATTAAGCTTCATGTATTTCTTCCTCTATGTTTTATGTATGTTGTAACATGGTTTAAACCCCTTTGACAACATTTTACTACTTTAGGACTACTTCAAAAACTTAAATAGAGAGGATGCATCTAATCACCCGGATGTCATTGTTGATGTTGCTGATGCACTCATGGGCATTGGGAAATTCGAATCTTCATTGAAATACTATCTCATGTTAAAGGAAGTTGGCGATAAGAATCATGTGAGCAATAAAATATGAGTTAGTTTACCTATAGACATTTCTAACTCTGACACTAAAATGATTGACATATTCAGTTCTAACCTGTCCTAGGGATACCTGGATTTAAAAATTGCAAGGTGTTATGCGTCCCTTGGGGAACGGACACGAGCAATTGAATTCTATTATGCTGGTAACTAAATGCTCTAGATATTGCAACTATGGGTGTGTATATTTTTTTCATTGTATTCAGACTTTCCAACTCATACCATTTGTTTTTTTAGCTGTCCAAAAACTTGCTGACAACATTGATGCAAGATTAGCACTCTCATCTCTCCTCCTTGAAGATGATAGGTCTAATGAAGCCATTTCTGTTCTTTCTCCCCCTATTGAATCAGGTACATCGCACTATACTATTGAACTTATTTATCTATTTTATAATTCAATGATCAATTATTTTCTCAGATTTACAGCTTGCCACTATTCCAGATGTAAGTAAGTCATGGTGGCGCAATGGGAAGTTAAAGCTAAAGCTTTCCCAAATTTATAAAGCCAAAGGTTCAGTTGAAGAGTTTGTAGATGTATTGTTTCCTGTGATTCGTGAGACAATGCAGCTTGAAATGGTCAAGCAAAAGGTAGTTTCTAGAATATTCCCCAACCATATCACAATTTGTTTGCTGATCAGTGATGTAATTTTTGTGATTTCATTTTTCTTTGACATTATACCTTCCATCAGTTGAAAATGAGCAAGAAACTTTCCAGGAGTGTACTTACAGAAAGGGTGAAAGTCTTAGATGACCATCAAACTGACAATGTCTTTCAGGGTTTCAGACCATTAGCATCATCTGCAGATCTGTAAGTGTTTCTGTGAATAAAAATCCATATTTCTTATTAATCAAATGTTCGGAAAGGGCTCATGCACCACTGTCATCAAGAACATGGAAGGAGCTTAAATGATGGAAATTGTATCCAGATTTTGTTCATGATATTCATGTTTTATGGCTAGCATGCTAATTTGTGAAGTAAAACGACTATGTTTTGTTAAACAGGTGCAAAGCAGCCAGAGCAAAAAAGTTGCTTCAGAAGAAGGCTGCAGAAAAAGATGCAAAAAAGGCTTCTGCATTGGCAGCTGGATTTGATTGGAATAGTGAGGGTTCAGATGATGATTCTCCTGTAAGTAGTGAGATAAAAATCAGCACTTTTTAACTTTAACTTTGCTTAGCGGACATGATTTGAATGGACTTTATTGTGATATGATCATGTAGCAAGTATTTCGCAAGCCTCCTTTACCGGAACTCTTAAAGGAAGAGGAGAACCATCTTTTGATTTTAGATGTAAGTTGATATTTCTTAGTCTGTTAGCCATGTTAACACATATCAATACATTTCTGCCAACGCGCACACTCACTAACTGTTTTCATCTCAAATAATTATTATTCATTGTCCTCTTTGGGGAATTATAATAACACTACTTTTTCAGTTGTGTAAATCCTTATCTTCATTGCGGAGGTATTGGGACGCTCTAGAGATAATAAACCTCAGCCTGAAACTAGAATGCAATGCTCTACCTGTGCAAACAAAGGAGGAGCTTCGAACTCTTGGGGCCGGTATCTCATCATTTTATTTATCCGGTTATTCTTGTTGCATCTTCCTTTTTTGTTTCTACAACATGCATGCTAAATTTTAAAATAGTACAAGGCACTCATTTTTTATTTCTTGCAGAAATGGCATATAACATTTCTGATCCCGCTCATGGGTGGGATTATGTCCGCTATGTTGTTAGTCATCGTCCATACAGTCTATCAGCATGGAACTGCTACTACAAAGGAATATTGAGGTATTGGCAACCTCTGTCTTCTGATTTTTTAAATGAAAAATCTCTCATTTACTGAATTTGTATTCTATTATCCTAAGATGGCATGCATGTTTAGGGCCTTTAAGAGACACGATAATTGTTTTAATTTTGCTTAAAAATTGCATAGCCAAATTTTGATTTTTTTCTAAAAATGTGTCGGTTTATTCCTTTCATGTTCTTTTACAGGAGTAATAAATTCTTGAAACATAATAAGTTTCTTCATAACATGAGAGTGAAGCATACAGCTTCTGTACCTCCAATTCTTATTTCTGCTCATCAGTTCACGATGATAAGTCAACATCAAGCCGCTGCCAGAGAATATTTAGAAGCCTATAAACTGATGCCTAACAACCCTTTGATCAATCTCTGTGCAGGTACATATTTCTCCAGTCAACTTTTTAGGGTGCGTATATGCGAGTTAAATTTATATGAAGCAATTATGTGAGTGGTTGAGTGAAGTGATAAGTGTTTTTTATTGCTGATGGTTTTCAGGAACTGCTTTAATTAATTTAGCCCTTGGCTTTAGACTTCAGAATAAACATCAGACCATCTTACAAGGGCTTGCTTTTCTTTACAACAATATAAGACATTGTGAAGGCAGCCAGGTTGTTATTTTAATTGATCTTAATAAGCAAAATGGTGCTACTTTACAGAGCATATCATCATGTGGGTCTTGTTTCTTTTGCTGTGAAATACTACGAGAAGGTTCTAGCCCTTCAACCCCACGACTGTCCAATCCCTACACTTCCCAATGAGAAACCAGCTCCTATCCCCAAGACTGCCACTGGATACTGCAGTCTTCGTCGAGAAGCAGCTTACAATCTGCACTTAATCTATAAAAGCAGTGGTGCATTGGACCTCGCCCGGCAAATCTTGAAAGACCATGTTGTATTGTGACAATGACAATAGTGTAATTAATTTAGTTTTTTTCATTTAGTGGTGCAGATTATTGTTACCTACATTAAACGGACTCTTCTCCGACGTGCCGAATCCAAGTCGGACTCATATTGGATATCGATTCTCTTAGGACATTTGTTGGATACGAGTTCGTTTTTTATATTTAAATTTATTATTATTTATTTTGAAATAATCATTATTTATATATATTAATATAATTCATTAATATTTAAAAAATTAACTATACATATCGATATTATTGAGATATAATATGGTCTATACTAACTATTTTTATATTTTACCGGTTTTAAACATTAATTATCATATATTTTTGTGGTCATAATTTATTATTTTATATAATATAATTAGATAAATGATAGTTTTTGTATTGTTAATTATAAATCATGTTAACCACACACCTTAATTTAAATTTATATTTTAATTAAAAAATAATTGATAATATTAACGAATCAGATTTTTTAACAAATTCGAATCCCCGAGTCTCGGTAGCAATGTCCATTTAACATAGATTGTTACCGGCTAGATCCAGATCCTGATTTTTTGAGGGAAACAGGAGCTGACTGAAGAAAACCAGTGCATTTTCTTAGTGGAAAGATCTGCTTCTTATCTGCTTGTCAGTTGTTGCTTAGCTAACATGGTAACACAAGCAATTTGTTCCATGAAGCTCGCAGAGTGACATTTCATATGATCATCATGTTCATTTTTCAAGCAAAACCTAAACTCTCCGAATAATGTTAATTTACTCAACTCTTGTATTAATGCAGACAATTCAATCTTTCATTAGAGAAAATATAAAAAATAAGTGAATTACACATACATAATCCCATTATAGAAAACCAGAAGATTGAGATAAATTTGAACTTTATGTAAGGATTCGCATTTGCTCTATACCCTTACAGGTTTCTGTAGAACAGCAGATAAATACACTTCTTGCTTCCCTGAACCATTTATCTTCTCCCCCACAACCCATTTCAGCTTCTTATAACCAAATCGTTCGATCAAACGTGTTAAACCTTGTTTCTTATCATCACTCAAACATAGAAAATTGTCTAACCAAAACAGACCACCAGCTCTAAGAACACGATCAATATCAAACATAAGAAACTCCAGTTTTTCAGGCCTACCTCCCACATCAAGTACATTCCCACAATGCACTAAATCAAACACATTGTCATAAAAAGGAAACCTTTGATCCATGCTCAAATACAATGGAAACACACCTCTTGCACTAATGAAATCATTAAAAGGGGCGTCCACATTCAATGTACCAGTAACTACAGTTACATTCCTTTCAGCCATTCTAGCTCCAAAACTACCAGAACCACCACCAATATCAAAACTTATCCTAATTCCACCACTTCCCATACTTAACACATCATCAATAAGGAAATCATTCTTGCTTAAGGCTCTAACATATTTTACTTTTTCTTTCGTGATATCAAAACATCCAGCGCAATCTCTATTCAATTTCTTACTATTCAAGCAACCAAGATTCTTGCATGCTAAACCACTCCAGCTATAAATCTTTTCACTAACATTGCTCCACAGAGAAGCAGGTAAAGGGTGAAGACCAGCCTTAGGCATTGTCCTAGCAAAACACCTTCTTCGGGGCAAAGGCTCACATCCTTGAAGAATCAATTTTTGGCCGATACTCCAATCATCGGGGCACAATCCATTTACTTTATATTCCATGAATTGGGATAACAAATCTATAGATCTCCCACAAGAATGCCCAACAGAAGCAACCATTTCAGTGAGGCCAGTTCGTGAATCTTTCCCTAGTGGGAGCTGCTGTCGGTTCAGGAAGTTCTTTAGCTCATTTGCAACATTGGGTTTCGAAAGATCCTCGCTTTCGTAACCCAGGACCTCTTTCTCCATCTGGTTTAGCTTTTTCTGAGAAGATTCAATCTCTCTTAGGATTGAGCTCACTTTTTCTGAGATTATAGAGATGTTGTTAGGATTGTACGTAGCGCTTCTTGATTGGTATGTGAAAGCATATAAAGCAAAAACGTTGGTAATGATGACCGAGAACACCATAACAAAATTCAAGGCCGACGACCACATAGATCGTTTCTTGAATCTCGCTGTTCCATCACCAATTTTGAGATTCACAGAACCCATTCTCAGTTCTCCCTCGCCCTTCTTTCGGGAGGCACAAGAACAGTGTTTATTCACGAGAGGAGAGACTCACATGACAGAAAGAATGAAGTCATTTATGAGGCAGGTTAGTCGGCATCGGTAAAAATCTGTAGCCGTAGATTACCAGTTACGGAATGATTTTAAAGAGGATTAACTTATTATTTGATTCAATTTATATTGATATTTAAAAATGCCGGTATATTTATATAGGCCCAGCCCAAGTTAAGCCCATGAAAATATAATAAATAATGACAATATTTGGCCCATGTATTATTAGCCCTATTTCTTATGCCCATCACGGTTTTTATCCAAATCTGGGTTAATCGGATCCGACCCGACTTTGTCCTAATTAAATTTGTCGTCAAACACTCGAAGCCTCTTCTTTCCGTTTCTATATAGTTCAGATCTCATCCCGGGGAAAAATTCTTGTTCCGTCAAAATGTCGTCGACCTTCAGTGGGGATGAAACGGCGCCCTTCTTTGGTTTCCTTGGAGCCGCAGCGGCGCTTGTCTTTTCATGTGATATTTTTGTGCTTTAGAGTATAGTCTTGTTATTCTGAGAGGAGATTGATGTGCTTACTGAAGATTTTGGTTTCTGTAGGTATGGGAGCGGCGTACGGCACAGCAAAGAGTGGAGTCGGAGTAGCCTCTATGGGTGTGATGAGACCGGAGCTGGTGATGAAGTCGATTGTTCCGGTGGTTATGGCTGGTGTTTTGGGTATTTATGGGCTGATTATCGCTGTGATTATCAGTACGGGTATTAATCCTAAGGCAAAATCTTATTACTTGTTTGATGGTTATGCTCATCTTTCTTCTGGACTCTCGTGTGGTCTTGCCGGACTCGCTGCTGGTATGGCAATTGGAATCGTCGGTGATGCCGGTGTCAGGTGAGATTTGACACATACAATCAGGTTTCAATTTCGGACCATTTTATTGAAATGTTAGATGGGGGTATATATGATCTCAATAACAAAGATGTTCACATTCGTGGTATCTTAATAATTCGGTGATTACGTGTTGTTAGGTTTGTGAGAAGGGATTATCTTGGTCAATTTTCTGTCCTGGTCATCCATCTAATTGAAAAATCATAGTTATTTGGTTATGGAATATCATATGATACTGAGTCTTAAGCCTGTAGCTGCACCTAAAATCTCCATAGACTGGAGGTATTAAACCCTTACAAATGTATTATGCTTCATTGATCTTGAAATTTTTGTTTTGGCTTCGGAACTCAGGTAACTGATCCCATCAGATCAGACATTTAAGTTGATGATGCATTTTTATTATTTTTTGTATGACAGGGCAAATGCTCAACAGCCAAAGCTGTTCGTTGGAATGATCCTTATCCTTATTTTTGCGGAAGCCCTGGCTCTGTATGGTCTGATTGTGGGCATTATCCTCTCTTCTCGTGCTGGTCAGTCTAGAGCTGACTGAAAAAGTTCATTCAGCTGATCCCATGGTTGAGGATTGAGCATAGTCATAGCCATAGCCATAGAGTGTGTTTTGCGGTAGATTATAGATTGAAAGTTTGATTTTGGGTGAATAAGCAAGCGTGATGTGTCTATGAAAACGACATTTGCTTCTCCAAAATGCACTCTTTTGTTAACTTCCAAATATTCTCCTCACAATTTGTCTTGTAATATTCAATGTAGAGTTAGAGTGCAACATTTTGAATAGTGAGATTGAAGTGAGCTTCAGCAGGGAGATTTACCAAGAGTTTCCTCTTGTGACTTGATGACTGCAAACTGTGAAAAACACCCACCATACAGGTGACTTGTGAGTGTTAAGTAAGGTGGTTGAACAAAATGGAGAGGAGATATAGGATTAGTGTTACCATAGACGGTAATGTGAAATTGTTGCATGAGGAATGGGAGCAGCAGCAACGCCACCGTGTTGAAAGTATGGTGAGGGATCCCATACTCCGTAGTCCTCATCGCTCCTCATTGCACTGCCCACCATAACCAGCAACGCAACCCAAAGGATTGAAGAAGCTGCCATTTTTTCCAATCATAAAAACACAAAAACCATAAATATATGTATGCCAATTGCCAATTGCCAATGGGGTGGGTGACGCATGCCTCTTGCAACAAGATGATTAATATATCATCTTCATTGCCTTCTCTACCAATACATTCTTTCTATGACTCTTATTCGAATGCGAGTTTAACCTTTTTATCTTCAATTAATATTTCTAAAGTTTTGCTCATCTTCGTGTTTTTTTCATTTGTATTTTTATTTGTTCGTTTTGTGTTCGAAATATAAAATTACTCAAATTTGAATGTTCGCAATAGATGTTCATGTTTCTTCCTAATTTTATTTGAGCCCGTTTTGTTGTTTGAACGATGAAATACGAATACAATGAATCTTCTAAACACTAAGGTTTGAACTCGGGCCTTCTCTTCGTTCGACTTGGTATTGATCCTAACCTTGTACTCTTTTGCTTGCGGTGGGGTATTTTCCTGGTTGATATTTATGTTACAAACGGGCTTTCACTAATTATTCGTATTTCCTAACAAGCTTAATTTAGTGGGACCGAGTACATATAAATCACTCGACCCAAGACTTGGAACGATTGCACTGGTGGGCTCACACGATGAATAAAGAAAAACATGCTCTATCTTAAAAAAGAGATGAGTCAGACCCACGAAATATATAAATCATGGATACTCTTTTAACTAATAAGGTTATCTCTACAGTGAAACGTCTTGACCCTAAGAGACTCATAATGGACATGATAAGAATAATGGGGCATACGAGTTTTAAGGAAACCGACAATTGTTATGTTACATAGGCAATCATTGTGGCCAATATCGAATTTTGTGGATCTAATTATTAATGATGGTGACCAATAGAGGATAAGTAAAAGATGTTTCGATCATTGGAATGATCTATAAATATAGAGTGATTGAGAGGTTGGAATATTACTTTCATTCTGAAACCCATGGTGAATACCTTGGCTAAGACCTTCAATGCATGTGTGGTTCACTATCGTGTTGTCTAATTATCTTTCATTGATAAATCTTTTTGCTATATTATTTGTTCTTTGTATACCATGATTATAGTGTATATGTGGGGAACATTTCATTTCGATATTGTGATTTTCCTCTCCTTGGTTGTATTTTCTAACTAAGTTATCTCAATAACAACAAATTTAAAAATATGGTCAGTAAAATCTTATTTGTTCTAGAATAGTTGACTGCTTGTACTTTAAAGAAATGGCAACACAATGAATTCAATGGTACAAACAAAAAATATTAAAGAATTCACAATTTCTTTTTGTATTTGCAAGAATATTTTATTCTTTTCTTGTGTCCCTTGATCTGCACCGTTCATGCAGAACCTTGTGTTAACGGATGCGGATTATCGTTTGACCGGCAGAGTGATGTCACTGTCAACGTCACCTCATGGCATATTCGTAAATGTAGTAGATAAGATAGAGTTTTTCGTCAAACAAACAGATCCGTCGGGCGCCTATAAATGAACCCTTCCACGTTCTTGCTTACAGCGAACGCGTCGTGCAGAATTGTGTCTTTTGTTTCTATTGCGTCAACATAAATGGCTTCTGAGCATGTTATTGGTGTTCACACGGTGGAGGACTGGAACAGACATTTGAAGGAAACCCCATCCAAGCTTGTGAGTAGAGATCTTTTTTTTTCTTCTTCAGTTTTCTCTTTTGAGGCCGCTTAGAATAAAATCTGCCATTGCTTCTTGAAAATTGGTAAAATACAAGAAGTTTAGGTGTTGGTTTTTTATATTTTTCTTCTTTATACGGCGTTGCACGGTTTTAGATCATAGGCTTCATACAGAAGGCACTTTTTTTGTGTCAATATCTTTTATTCATGTGTGTTCATGGCTGCGTTCCTTATTTCCTTGGTATTTTATGTTATAGCTCATTGGATTTCATTTTTTGACCACATGATCAATTGTCTGTTTTGATCAAAAGTCTTGTATGTGGAACTAGACTGATTTGAAGTTTGAACTCGCATACTTGTTTCTTGTTGAGTAATTCAATAATTATTTATCTACTGATTAAGCCCTAATTTTTGTCAAGTTGAATATATATGTAATTGAACTAATTTTTATTTTGTTAAGTCAACTAATTGTTGAATAAAAATTAGTTGTAGATTGTTAACAACTAATCTACATGGTGTAGTAATAAGTTGAATATACAGAAGGCACTAATTGTTGACTTAACAACTTAAGTCAACAATTGTTAAGTCAACTAATTGTTAGTAATAAAAACTTTGTTACTCAGATAGTTGTAGATTTCACTGCTTCATGGTGTGGACCTTGCCGGTTCATGGCACCTATTTTGGCTGATATAGCCAGCAAGACACTCCATGTATTATTCCTCAAGGTTGATGTTGATGAACTGAGTGTAAGCAACCACCTTCCACTCTATTTCTTTTATGTTTATTTGTTTGAGTAAGATGTTTTGTGTATGTGCAGGGTGTTGCTGAAGAGAACAAGGTTAATGCAATGCCAACGTTTGTGTTCTTCATAGATGGTACGGAAGTGGACAGGGTTGTTGGTGCACGAAAGGAGGACTTGGTTGCTAAGGTGATGGAGCATGGGGAAGTGGTGAAAGCTTGAATTTAGAGTCATAATTTAGTGTGTGTTGAATAAATGAGAGCATATGTTGCTATGTATTTCTTATGGTGTGGTACATTGTTATCTTGATTGTGGTTGGTCTTATCCTAGAATCACATTCTTGACTTTGTGAAAAGAATACTAAAAGACATGAGTGTGATCCTGCAACTCATAGTTATCCAATCTCTGATACGAAATGAATCAAAGAGTGAACCATTTATATGATATCCAGCCTGATCCATCTGAAAACACACTGGCTGTAGAGTGTCTTTCAGGATCCTATGAAACTGAAACAACTATTGATCCGATCCACCCATCTTCTGCTTTGAAACCAAATTAGAGTTATTAATTTATAGGTAAGACAGCAAGAAATGGCCAATGGCACTCAAGGAGATGAGCATAAAGCACCCAGAATCCAAACATCATGACTAATTAACTAATTTGAGGATTTGAATTATCATTGTTTTGTCTTTGAACATTAAATTTCTCAAAATTAGTAAAATTTACTATAATTGACTTTAAGTTGAATGCACTGGCATTTACAACATCAATCAAAATCGGAGTGGCGCAGCGGAAGCGTGGTGGGCCCATAACCCACAGGTCCCAGGATCGAAACCTGGCTCCGATAAGAACACTATTATTTGATGGCATTAATCCTGATAATGATGAGCTTCATTTTTGAAGTTAACAATCCCAATGAAAATTCATTAACTAGTTTGATTTGGCTAACATAAAGCGTATTTAGTCTGTCTCGTCTTGCCTTGCTTGTAGCAAGTAGTAGCACATCATTATTCCCATACTACATATTATTATTCCATTATTTGAAAGGAGTAACTGTCTCCAGTTTTTGTTACAGTTACACCTGACCTGACCTGAATTAGAAATATTAGCAGATTTTTACGTGTTTGGGAGGAAACCAGGAACCACTAAACAAACATCAACTTTGTTTGAACAAAAAGAATCCTAACCCCAACTCCTTCGCTCAAGCTTTGAACACTGATTCAAACATCTCAAAGGTGATGCTTTTCTTTGCCTGCACAAAAAAACATCATAATTTAACCTCAACTCTTTACTCTCCATTACTATGGGCTGAGCTGCTCATAGAATTGGAATTTCATTTTCTTTATGCTCATCTCAATCTTCCTAATTTCATTTACTCACACCTAAATATTCTTCTCATTCACTTATTGCCAACCACCAATGGCAACCTCTCTTCTGCTTAAGTTTCCTACAAATAATTGCAAAACCCAAAAAATAAAACAAGTTCATTTTTTTAAAAAAGAAAAAAGATACACCTCAGAAATTGCAAATAGTCCACAAATGCAAATGCAGTAAAAAAAGTATAAAAAGGGATATGTAAATGTTTCATTGTAAGATGTTATCAGTTCATGAAAGAACTAAACTAGAAAAAAAAATAGAGAATCTTAAGGAATCAGTGATGTAAAAAAGATGAAAAGTGGGAGGCTCAGAAGAATCCATTGGTTTTTCATAATCAGTTCCCATCATGAAATAGGTAATTTACAACATCACAGCCATGAGCCACAACACTATCTACAAATAGCTACAAATAACAAGTTTTAAGAAATGAAGCAAATAAATTTGCCAGTTCTATTTAAAAAACAATAGTAATCTATCTCAGACAAGTTCCAAAATAGGAACTCTGCATCAGGTTTTGTCCGCTCGTCTGCTTTCTCGCATCATTGACAATTCATGACAAAATGTGGAACGAAACAATAGTACATAGTGAAAACTGAATACTGGAAAGTGGAAGGATCATCTGACGCTGTACGCAATGGAATGGTGAGACATCCATCTCTAATTTCTACATACTAAGGGTGAATGAACCAAACACTCGAGAAAGGGGAGAGATAAACAGAAGGATTAGGGGGAGTAGAAGATAAAGGGAGAAGTAGACGAAGGGAAATTCATTCAAAATACATAAGATATTGGCAACAAAAGGATATGGGCTGGAGTTAAGAATCTACTAAGAGCCCAAAACATCTATTCGATCTTTATTATTCCTTAGAGGTCCGACCTGCTTCCACTATTGTTTGGGTTCCATCGTTCTTCCCTGCAAAATAAGGATTAGTTAGTGCAATTACTGTTGGGTTCGTATCATCACCTCCTCTTGAAGAGGATCCTTGTCCCCAAGGATCAAATGTTGGGAATTGGCCACGGAGTCAATCTAGATCTTCCCATGTAGCTTGTGCTGGAGAAGAACCCTCCCATTGAATGAGTAGTTTGGTTGAAGGCCGTTGATTGCGGGAGATGAGGCGTCTATCTAAAACCTTAGATGGGAATGTGGTAGAAGTCCTGATTCTGAAAGGTTGGAAGGATGTGAAAGAGGTATATGTTTTTTTTCGAGATGAGCCTTGAGCAAGGAAACGTGGAAAACTGGATGCAGTTTGGATTCTGGAGGCAGTTCTAATTTGTAAGCAACTGAACCGATTTTGGCTAGGATGTATAAGGACCATAGTATCTGGTTGCCAATTAAAGGTTTCTTCGGATGGCAAGGGTCGCCTGGCGGTATGGTTGAAGGCGGAGGTAAACTAAATCCCCTTCTTGAAATGTTCTTTCGGATCGCTTCTTGTTAGCATAATGTGTCATACGGGTTCTAGCAGCAGATAAATTTTCCTTGAGAGTATGTAGAAGAGTTTGTCTATCCTTCAGAATGTAGTTGCATCAATATTTTTTGAGAGAATGATCGAATCTCCAAGAAAAAAGGATGGTTTGTAGCCATATAATGCTTCAAACGGAGTGGTCTTTATACTGCTATGGTACACCGTATTATACCAGAATTCTACTAACGGTAACCATTTGGACCATTGGCTCGGATGATCGTGGCATACGGCTCGTAAATAAGTTTCTAAACATTAATTCACTCTCTCCGTTTGTCCATCTGATTGGGGTGGTATGCTGTTGATAAATTGAGTTGGACCCCTGCTGATTTGCATAAGGCTTCCCAGAATTTGCTTGTGAAAATGCTATCCCGATCGGATACTATATCAGAATGAAGACCATGAAGCTTGTAAACATCTGAAATAAATACTAAGGCCACAGTGAGAGCAGTGTAAGGGTGACTTAAGGCCGAAAAATGGGCATATTTGGAGAATCGATCCACCACTACGAGAATTGTATTTTTTCCAGCTGAAGGGGGGAGGCCTTCGATGAAGTCCATGCTAATACTCTTCCATTGGTGATCCGGGATTTCAAGAGGTTGAAGAAGACCAGGTCAGGCCGAGCGATCGTAGTGGATCCTATGACATAGAACACAGTCCTTGATCCATGATTCAATATCCTTTTTCATGTTTCTCCAATAGAATAGTGATTTGATCATTTGATAAGTTGTTGTAATGCCTGAGTGTCCTCCAATAGGTGATGAATGTAAAGCTGTGAAGATTTTATTTCTTAAACTCGATTTTTCGCCAATACATATGCGTTGTTTTCTTCTTAATATACCATCCAGCAGCGTAAAATCTTGATAATCTGAATTATTTAGGATCTTGCCTTGATAGATAGATTGAAGGGTTGCATCTTGGGAATAACTATCTTGAACTTCGAGTATCCATGCAGGTTTAATAGAAGTTATTGCCAACCACCAATGGCAACCTCTCTTCTGCTTAAGTTTCCTACAAATAATTGCAAAACCAAAAAATAAAACAAGTTCATTTTTTTAAAAAAGAAAAAATATACACCTCAGAAATTGCAAATAGTCCACAAATGCAAATGCAGTGAAAAAAGTATAAAAAGGAATATGTAAATGTTTCATTGTAAGATGTTATCAGTTCATGAAAGAACTAAACTAGAAAAAAAAATAGAGAATCTAAAGGAATCAGTGATGTAAAATTTTGGATGAAAAGTGGGAGGCTCAGAAGGATCCATTGGTTTTTCATAATCAGTTCCCATCATGAAATAGGTAATTTACAACATCAGAGCCATGACCCACAACACTATCTACAAATAGCTACAAATAACAAGTTTTAAGAAATGAAGCAAATAAATTTGCCAATTCTATTTAAAAAACAATAGTAATCTATCTCAGACAAGTTCCAAAATAGGAACTGTCCGCCCGTCTGCTTTCTCGCATCATTGACAATTCATGACAAAATGTGGAACGAAACAATAGTACATAGTGAAAACTGAATACTGGAAAGTGGAAGGATCATCTGACGTTGTACGCAATGGAATGGTGAGACATCCATCTCTAATTTCTACATACTAAGGGTGAATGAACCAAACGAAGTCGTCAACATTTCATCTTTCACGAACTAAAACAAAGCTTTGACATTTCAAACCCAAACAAAAAAATGATGTAAATTTGTTGGAAAATACAGAGCTGAAGACCAGAGAAAAGAAAGGAAGCAGGGGTGATGGCAACTTACCAGAAGCTTTAGTTGTATGTTTACTTTTATGATCTTGTATCAAGCTTTCAATGAACAATCAATGAACAATCTTGAACAAGTCTTGATCTAAGCTTTTGAATTCGAATTGAATTGAAAACATTTAAGAAGAGGAAAAACAAAACATATAATCACGCAAATGGCAAATTCTCTAAGCCTGCATGCAGATCATGGTTGCTGATCTTATCTCGAATTATCAGAGGCAGCAGATTCATGAGAAGAGGCCGCAGACAGGTCCCTGCAGAGACACCAAAACAGAAATCATTTCCTCTTTGATTCGAACTTCCAGCAACATGCTAACATTTTACGTTCAATGTTTAATATTCCCCCGTGATGGTGGCACCATCACACACACCTAATTTGTGTCTTAGTTCATCAAACCTAGGCTTGAAGAGACTTTTGGTAAAAATGTCGGCCAATTGTTCTTCACTTGAGCAGTGCACGAATGTTACTTTCTTGTCCTTTTCGACCTCTCTTACCGCATGGTACTTTATCTTTATATGCTTGGATCTTCCGTGAAATACCGGATTCTTAATCATGGCCACAGTTGATTTGTTGTCACATAGAATTGTGGTAGCATGAGGCTGTGGAAATCCCATTTCAGAGAGTAACTCGCGCAGCCAGATGGCATGATTTGATGCGGACGAAGCTGCTATGTATTCCGCTTCTGATGAAGATTGAGTCACGCATCCTTGTTTCTTGCTGTTCCAGCAGAAGACGCCAGAGCCTAGTGTGAAGCAATACCCAGAGGTGCTCTTGGAATCATCAATACAACCACCGAAGTCGGAATCAGTGAATCCCAGTAAAGCCACAACAGCTCCATTTTTGAAGAATAATCCACAGCGCTGAGTGTGCTTAATGTAGCTTAAGACTTTCATAGCAGCATTTAGATGGATCACTGATGGTCGTTGCATGTACCTGGACAAAATGCTCACAGAAAACATTATATCAGGTCGAGTTATTGCCAAATACATCAAAGAGCCAACAATACTTCGATACAGTTTCTCATCGGTTTGTTGGCTGCCATCAGCGGCCATCAGCTTAGTGCCTCCAGTCATTGGAGTCGAATTCTCTTCATTTATACCATACCTGCGCAATTGATCAGTGCTGTATTTTTGTTGGCCAAGAAAAAATCCCTTTTGAGTGTGAGACAGCTCTAAGCCTAGGAAATATGCAGCTCGTCCCAGATCGTTCATCTCAAAATTCTCGGCCATTCCAACTCTGAGTTTTTCAATTTCTTCTTCGTCATTTCCTAGAATAAGTAGATCATCAACATAAACCGAGATAACGGTGACGGCTGATCCACTGGTTTTAAAGAAAAGAGTAGCCTCAATTCTGCTCTTCAGAAACTACAGGTTCAGCAGGTGTGTTTCTAGTTTTGAGTACCAAACTCTTGGCGCTTGCTTCAACCCATAGAGTGCCTTATTGAGTCGATACACTTGATGCTCATGGTCTTTAATCAGGTATCCTGGTGGTTGTTCCACAAAAATTATTTCTTCCAGCTCACCGTTGAGGAATGCGGATTTCACATCCAACTGAAATAACTTCCAATTTAGTTGCACGCCTAGACTGATCAGCAGCTTAATGGTGTCGAATCTTGCCACAGGAACAAATGTCTCGTTAAAATCGATTCCTTGTATTTGTGAATAACCTTTGACCACGAGCCTGGCTTTTGAGTTTGTTGATGCTTCTGTTTGGATTAAGTTTCCTTCTGAAAATCCACTTTGTTCCGATCACGTCTTGATTCGAGGGTCTATCTTCTAGTTTCCACGTTCCATTATTATTTATCATTTTCAGTTCCTCTTCCATTGCTGCTCTCCATCCATCCTCGGCCATAGCTTCTTCCAACGAAGAGGGCTCTGATGTTGAGTACAAACATCTTGCATAAACATCCTGCAGAGTTCTCGTTCCTCTCACTGATTCATCTCCTCCCATTTCATCATTAGGGATAGGAGCAGATTGATCAACATCTGAATTTTCGCAGGTCAACTTGTATTCTTCAGTGTGGCAGACAGAGTCTTGATCCGTGACCACACGTCCTTTAGTCCAATCCCAGTACTTTCCTTCGTCTATAGTAAGGCTTCTACTAACGTACACTCTATTGCTTATGGGATTCAGCACTCTGAATTCTTTGCTTACCGTTCCATAGCCAACAAAAATTCCAGTTTCTGATTTATCTCCCAATTCGTCCATTTTTTCAGCAGCAATCAGTGTGTAACAAATGCTTCCGAATATTCTGATGTGTTTGAGTGATGGTTTGTTTTCAGTCAGAGCTTCGGCGGGAGTTTTCTTATTATCCAAGGCCTTGGTAGTGATTATGTTCTGAAGATAAGTGGAGGTGTTAATCGCATCAGCCCACAAGACTTTCGGTAACTGTTTTTCAAGGAGCAGGCATCTGGCCATATTTAGGAGGGTCATGTTCTTTCGTTCTGCCACTCCGTTCTGCTCCGGGTTGTATGGTACAGTGCGTTGATGAACTATTCCATGATCGCTTAGAAAATTAGCGAAGGCAGTTGAGCAATACTCCGTTCCATTGTCCGTCCTTAGAATTTTGATGGTGGATCCCTGCTGGTTTTCCAGTTCCTTTTTGAAGTGTTAAAATACTCCAAAACAATCGCTTTTATTTGTGAGGAAATACGTCCAGCAATACCGACTCATGTCGTCGATTAGAGTCATAAAGTACAAGCTTCCGCTGATCTAAGGTTCGGACATAGGACCACATAAGTCGGAGTGTATCAATTCCAATGGTTTGGTCGAGCGCCAGGAAATTCCAGTGGGGAATGGGAGTTTCGACATTTTTCCCTTGCAGCAGATGCTGCATACTTCTTCCAGCAATGTTAGATCAGGCAGGTCATAAACCAGTTTTGATTTTGATAGAGCTACTAGTCTGGTTTTGCTTACATGACCAGTTCTCCTGTGCCATAGCTTGGTCGATTCTTCAATTGCAGATAGGCATTTAGCTGATTCACCTACGGGATCCACATAGAAACAGCGTTTAGACATTTGAGCTTTCATAAGAAGAGTTCCATCTGGTTTGATTACAGAGCAACTTGTGGTTTCGAACATGAGTTTGAAGCCATCTTCCATCAGCTGCCCTATGCTTAATAAGTTGTATCCAATTTCTGGCACGAAGAGTACGTTGTCTAGAGTCAAACTTTCAGATATCTTGATAGTGCCTTTGCCCACAACTGGCACCACTCGTTTGTCCCCAATTTCTACTCCTCCCGTGGTTTTGACCAGAACTGAAAAGAAGCTTTCGTTTTCAGTCATATGATTTGAGCACCCGCTATCAAACATCCAGTTCTGAGCGATTTCTGCTCCCATGAGGCATTTGATTTCATCGGCCAGAGTTACAGCGCAACGGAAATTCACATTGGTTACCAGTGCAGCATTAACATCTACTATTTCCATAGCTTCTTCAGCCTCGGTTGCTTGGGTCATCTGTGCTTTCCCTTTTTCTGGAGCTTTACAAACTTTTGTTACGTGCCCATAGCTTTGACAGTTTGAGCAGAACGCGCTCGGTCTGAAGAAGCATGAGCTTTCCTTATGATTCGTTCTTTCGCAGTGCGGGCATGGAGGCAATTTGACAGTTATGTATCCTCCTGAATTTCGGTAGAGATTGTTTGTATTTCCTTGGTGTCCTGGAAAGTTCCTCGCTGGAAACGCATTTTCACTCCCTCCTTTTTCAGTTATGTTCTTGGTCTCCTCTTTGGCCCTTAGTTCCCACTTCATTTCGACTGGTTGAGTGCAGCTCCTCAACTAATTGCTGAGCCGTTAAGGATTCCGTGATTTTTTCATTTCGACTCGAAAGAAAATATTTTTTCATCATATTTCTGAGGCAAAGATTCCGTGATTTTTTCCATAATCTTCACTTCATCGTAGGAGACTCCCATTAGAGTCATCTCAGATACTAGCACCATGACTTTGTCGACGAAATCCGTCACTTTTTCATTGTTCTCCATCGTTAGTCTGTCTATTTCCTTTCGTTTTGCTCCTATCCTGCTACTGTTTATACGTGAGCTTCCTTGGTATATTTCTGCCAGCTTGTCCCATACGTCCTTAGCTGACTCGCAGGAGAGCACCCTGCTCAGTACAGGTTTCTCCAAGGAGGCTTGAATCACGGCCAGGGCTCTGTAAGACTTAGCCACTTCCTCTGCGTAATGTTTTCTTTGTTGGACGTGGCGAGGATTTGGGATTTCAGGTAGCGCATCGGTTCCGAGCTCCACAAACTGCCACAGATCTTGAGACCTCAGGAAGACTTCCATTTGCTTTACCCACGTGTAGTAGTTTTTTCCATCAAACTTTAGACCACTTCCCCCCATTGTTCCTTGTAATGGCATGACGATTGTAGAACCAGTTGGCTCCGATACCAATTTGTTGGAAAATACAGAGGCTGAAGACCAGAGCAAAGAAAGGAAGCAGGGGTGATGGCAAGTTACCGGAAGCTTTAGTTTTATGTTTTATGTTTACTTTTATGATCTTGTAGCAAGCTTTCAATGAACAATCAATGAACAATCAATGAACAATCTTGAACAAGTCTTGATCTAAGCTTTTGAATTCGAATTGAATTGAAAAACAACAGATAGTTTTATTCTACAGACTGAAACATTTAAGAAGAGGAAAAGCAAAGCATGTAATCACGCAAATGGTAAATTTTCTAAGCCTGCACGCAGATTATGGCCGCTGTTGTTTGCTCGAATTATCAGAGGCAGCAGATTCAGGAGAAGGCCTGCAGACAGGTCCCTGCAGAGACACTAAAACAGAAACTATTTTCTCTTTGATTCGAACTTCCAGCAGCATGCTCACATTTTACGTTTAATGTTTAATAATCCTCCAAGTTTCTAGAGTATTTTCATAAGATAAACCATGTGTTTGATGCATCTTCTTAATCTTTGTACCAAATTACCAATCATGCGCCCGTTCGAAATACTAATAATTCATTAAACTAAACACAATGATCACCAACATTTTATTAATTTGGTGTCTTTCAATCAATATTCTCAAATTCATTGAATCAACTTTTTCACCAAATTATCAAATCCAACAACTATTCAAAGTTGAAACCTCATCAAAACAGTATACTATTTGATATAAATATCTTTTAATCTTCCTCCTCTAATGAGTTTTAAAACCATAGTTTCTATGTTTTCTAAGGGACATCACACATGACCATAATCACAAATCACATGTTTCATTCTATCTTATTGTATGAATCAAGAATACAATTGAGTATGTTTGGTTCTCATATTAGATTAAAAGTAAGGTGATATCCTTAAATTATGATTTTTAATACAAAGAAAACAAAAACAAATTTATAATGCATTCATCGTTAAAATATCCCGATTTTATCATTGCAATTTAAGAAAACACTAATTATAATTATAATATTATTATTTTTTGTATATAAAGATATATTAATAGTTTTACATAAATCACGATTGTAATATCAAAATTTACCAAGCACATTTAAAAATTCACGATTATCATATTTCACCACATCTCACTCTACAATTTTGAAAAGTTTAACCAAACAAAGTCATTATTTTCATTCGACTTAACATATCTTACAAACATAAGAATGATGACAACAGGGCGTGTACGCAGATTCTCATTTGTAATAATTCAATGCTAACTGGCAAGATAACTATGGTAATTGTGATCCATTCGAATAGAGTTTGTAATACAATGCAATAGTCTTAATATTACACAATATAATGATTTGAAGCAAATAGAATCATTTGCATACCTGTCTTGCTGCAGGGAAATCCTTTATTCTCAAGCCTTGATGAATAGTATCCGATGATGATATAGTGTATTAAAAAGTGTAGTCTTGAGGATCAAAAATACGATTGTGGCACGTATTGTCACAAGGGTATGCACAATCAATCTCTTGAAATGATTCTCTCTCAAAAAACCAGTCCCCAACAGCTTCTGCAATTCTCTAAAAAAACCGAAGCCAAGACTAGATGAAGATGATCACTTACTCCTCAAAAAAAGAAAGCTTACCTTGTCATTCAGCACAGGAGAGTCGGTTCTGAACCAGGTTTCTTGCATTTCTGTTTGGCAATGTGCGTAGCATGAGTTGATGTAGAATCCCTTTGAGTTCGAGGAACTTAATCCGGTAAGTGCATTCAGAAACTGCAATCTGAATCCTTGCATTGTCTCGAGTTGAGAAGCAGAGCACTTGGTGATATCTGTCTTGCAGTTATGCCAAAGACCATGGGGATCGGCCACACCAGGTGCCAGAATATTCTTGATCTGGTTAATCAGGCTTTCAATTTACATATTCGATACGTAAAATCATATAATATATTTGTGCTTACTTGCCAAGAATCGTAGGCTGCGTTGACAATAAAAAGGGGTGTTTGGATTCCTTGCACTATATTTTGGGGAAAAAAGCACTGCATTCAAAGTCGATCATCAATGGATGAGTGAGTTTGCACGGCAAAATTAACTCGAAATGGAGTCAACTGGTCTTACAAGGCCTGGTTTCATATTAGATGTGCACCATTGTGGCAAATTCTTAGCTGATCCCTACAGATTAAGAGACATCAAATGGTGAATTTTTAGACGATTAAGATTCTCAGGTTCTTACATGCGTTGTGACAACGTCGTTATAGAAATCACTAATGTGTGGAGCTCCAGAAACATCTTTCCTGCCATTTTAAAAGAGAGATATGCAACTGATATAACAAGTATTTGACTAATTTGCAGTCATGGACGAAGCTTACGCATTAATGAAAAAGCCAGCATCTGCAAAACACTTCACTTTGGTGCTTGAAGGAAGAAGAGCTCTAAATTTATCACAATGGAGAATCGATGTCAATCCACCAGCCGAACATCCAGACAGAACAGCCTAAACGAGCAAGCAAACAAATATTTTGTTTCTTGAACCAATATGGGCAAAGAAACAAGACAATAATGTAAGAAAGATGAACATTTTCTGCATTCTTCATTCCTTTCGCCAGTAAGTCCTCCATTACAGCAATGAAGACCCTTGCCCCTCTATAGTACAATTTAGTAGCCTGATAAAAACTTTGTAGATCAATTATATATTTCAACATTTTCATACATATCAAATAGCATTTGATCTTTCTTGATTGATTCTCGAATTAGGGTCTCCATTAAAGGGTAACTTACAGGATCCACTGCTTCTACATCCCCGGTGAAAGATGCTCCATCACAGTATCTAACCTTGATCCTATTCCAATTATAGAAATCTGGGATACAAATCGTGTAATGGAACCACAAGCAGTAACCATTTAAGGAAAAAGTCATGTTGATGGGAATTATACCATGATTATACTGCTGCTGGTTGCTAAAAATTCCAGAAAAAGCAATCTGTTTAGCCATTTGCTTGGAAGAACCCAACCGGGTTGCCCTTCGGGCAAGACAAGTTGTCGCATTGTTGCACCATCCTCCTCCCTATGAACAAGAAAAATAACAAGAAAGCGACTTCAATAAGTCAGTTAAAAAACTTTGCTTAAACTGATCTTAAACAGGATGAGAGAAACAACCTCAATGTGAACTAACCAATTGTTGATTCCAGCTCCAGATCCCGGATCGAAATGGTAAGCAGGTGGACTACCGTCCAAGCAAACTGAAACAAAAAGGATAAGCAAAAACCGCAATATCTACCCAATTAATGAAGTTTGGGGAAATTCTTGGAATGTCTTACCTGCTCCTCTTGCCACTGCACTCTGAACATAGGTGATATCCACAAAAACGCTCCAACTTCTCAGTACAAGAAGCATAAAAACCAGAATCTGAAGACATGGTTCTAGTCTTCCTTTCATCTTCTATGAATTCCAAAAACCAGATCAATACTAGTACATGGAAATCAATAAATATTAACTGGAAAAATTGATCTTATAAATAGGAAACACTATGTCCTACTCTTAAGTTTAGAAAACGAGAGTTAGGGAGAACCCAGATGAAAAACAGCTAAATGAAAGTGTAAGAAATTGGATGCATTACAATGGTTAATTTCCAAAATCTACCATGAATTATGTGTGAAGAACCTATGGGACAATTGTAGCCGAGGCGAAGAAATTAGTGATCCTGGAGGTGGGTTCGTATAGGGATCCCGACAAGGACACCTGCACCGACACATGGACATATTTTGTCGATACCGAAGGCGTCGAAGCCGTAATACATCACGCCCAACGCTCAACGCCCACCGATTCATGATATTATCATATTACGCGCTATGCATTGAATGACTGTCGGTGAAGAAGAGGCTGCAGAAATATGGATCAACGAATCTTTCGCCCGCTTTGATCAGTTAGGTCTGCTAGATAACCTACCGATACAGAAAATCCGATCATCTCAATACCGGAGGGTAAATACACATTCTACCCCATTTTTTTCGCAAACTTTGTAATCTACGTTACTTCGCATGTAGTAATTGCGAAAACAGATTTTGCAATCAAGAATTGCGAAATCTGACTTATTCAATGTACATGTCAGATTTCGCAACTACTACTTGCGAAATCTGACAGACACACAGATTTCTCAACTAGTAGTTGCGAAATCTGACAGGTACATTGAATAAGTCAGATTTCGCAACTAGTAGTTGAGAAATTTACCATATTTAATTCTGTTTTTTTTCGATTTTGTGGTGAAAATTGAATGTGATTTTTTTCGGTTTTGCTATATAACCCACTAATTCACACTTTTTTTTACACTTTCTCTCTAAATTTAGGTTTTTCTTCGGTTCTTCTTATTCGTTCTTCTTAGTGATATTTTGGGTATCAACTTGAGTGCGGCAATTATTTTCTTTTCTTCTAAGTTTTGTTTTGAAATTGCTCTCATCGCTGATAACTTGCGTAAAACCCAATTGCCGGTCGAAACAAGATTTATCNTACATAAATCACGATCATAATATCACAATTTTACCAAACATATTTAAAAATTCATGATCATCACATTTAACCACATCTCAATTTTTAAAACTTGAACCAAACAAGCCCATTAATTTTACCATTTTTAAAACGAATTGATACCCATGTGCTAATTTTTTAAATTAAATATTATTTGGTGCGAGACTCGGAAATTAGAATTTAATAGAAATAGATCTTTCCTAGGGTTGGGATTGGAAATCAATTATCAATCCAATGTTCGATATCCACGACAGTAAATAATAAATAAAATATGTGTTTGACACCCTCCTCTGTTAATATACAAGAAAACATATTAACACAAAATTGAAATTGAATGAAGTTTTTATTCAAATTTGAACTCTTCCGTTTTGGCTAAAGTTTCCCACAAAATCATTTTAAGTCATTGATTTTTTAAAATGTAAGCTAGAAATTTAAAACTTTTAAAATGGATATATTAATTCAATTTCGATCAAAGTATCTTCACTTATTAAATTTGAATAAATATATAATTTTCCTAAAAATATTTAGGTTATACTTCATTAGATTAGTTATTTTCAATCAAAAGTTGAAGTAAAGGTAATCCATTATTTATTTTTTAGATGAATAAATATTATAACAGTAATCAAGTTGTGTACATTGTTTTTTTGTGTGTTAATTGATCTTATATGTTATTCTCTATATTATTGTATTTGATTTTCTTAGATGCATAAATTTTATAAAATTTGTAATCACTTTTCACATTTTTGGATACTTATTATAAGATTATTTGCATTCAAAATAAATATTTATAATTTGAATTATCTTATCAATAAAGAATATTATAATCTTATTTTATTTTTATATTATCATTTAAATAATTCATTTTTAAAATATGTAGATATGTGCACATAACATAAAATATATGAATTATGAAAAAGAGGATTTGGAGTCATTAAGTAACTTCTTTATATAAGGGTTTATCTAATCCTAATTATATTTAATCATTTAGAGTGGATTAATTGGATTAAAATTAAATTATTTCCAAAGAAACATTTTCAACAAGTTGTTAATATAAAAGTACGACTATTGAGAGCCAGTTAATTAGTCATAATCTTCTAACTAATCTCGTTGTCATTATATCCCATTAATTCCTTAATCACTCTAAGCCATTAATAATTAACATAGGTTTAACCCAACATTATTCATTCAGGAATTAATGATAAACAACGCCGTTTTATTTAATGTTTTGGAGTCTGTTGCTTTAATTTACAATATCACATGTAACCTATGTTTATCAAACGAATCAATTAAGTGATATGATGCTGTGCAAAATATCAAAATCTACATTTGGATATATATTATATACAGGATAAAATGAGGTACACATTTCTCAAAAAATTATAATATTTTAAGCCTCTAAACTTTTCTTGTAATACTAATTTTCAAAGTTTACCAAAATATAAAAAAATTGATCCCTACAATTTGAGTATTTATTTTGTCAAAATTAAATTACGACAGTAACTTTGACAATGAACTTTAATGATGGTTATACCAAAATTTACAAATAAGAGTGACCTAATTTGTCTTTATATACTTGAGATTATAATTACCACCTTAAAACCTTTAAAACAAAAAATAGTAAATCAATAAAATTTGGTGACAAATATTACTCTCTCACAAACTCCACTATGAGATTGAGAATAGAATAATACAAGTAATCTTGAATTTAAAACATAAACCTCGTATTTATAGGCTTACGAACTAAGGAAACTTCTATGAAATATTAACATGATATTTGTTACTTATATTTGCAAGATATAATACAAGTAACTATACTACATATTGTAGAAATTCAGGATTCAATGGGCCGGAAGAGTGTCGGTATAATCCAATTCATAAGAGAAGTTAATCACATTGAAAAAGACTTGGGTCAAACTAATTACTCATGATATCACTTTCCTTATAAACTAAACTTTTCTATTTCCATATCCGATGGACAATGTTTCAATACCTTGAATTGAAACATTGACCTTGATCCGGTTCAAACTTACTTCAATATATTCGGTAGTGCTCGAATCATAGGTTGATCTATTTTTGTCGCATACGTCTAATTCACTTTTCTACTAGAGTTTATTTTGTCTAAACCGATACGGACAAGCTCGAAACCCATCCTACAGCTCCGATACCATATAAAAATAGATCGATATATGATTTGAGCACTACCTATTGAAGTCGTATAATCTCGGTAATATCGTTATTTTCGTTTGCTTAATGGGCTCGTATGCTTAACGGGCCGTGTATACTTATTGGGCCTCGCATGTGTTACGGGACCTTGGAAGTGACTGGGTCGCTGGGCCTTCTAGCATGTTCTAATTACGTTTGAATGTTGGGCTTGGCCTGCTGGGCCTGGTGAATAGTAAGACGGTGGCCCGTACTATATATACCTTGGGCGCTTCAGAAATGCGTTACTTTTCATTTCTGCATTTTTCGTTTATCGCTTTCGCTCTCTAGCCTCTGTGTGCGATTTACGTTTCTGAATCTTGCTTGCTTTACTGCTTATCGTTCGTTAGTGCTTTCTTTGCTTAGATCTAGCCTTGAATAACGATTAAGCGCTGTTTTTCTTTTTGAAAGAGCTTTACATTTTTTTAAAAAACTTACAGCGCCTTTCTTTACATTGTTCTTGAGAAAATCTGTGGATTTTCTCAACGCTCTTAAGCCTATAGTTGAGTTTCAGACAGATCCTAGACGATCTGAGAAGCTGTAAACTGGTGCTAAGACAAACAAACTGTATCTGTAGAATCTTGTTGTTCTTGGCCTAATAGTCTGAGTTTCAGACAGATCCTAGACGATATGAGAAACTGTATGACTTGGTTAAAGAAAGCTAAAAGTTTACTTTCTGCAAATTTACATTCTGCAAATTTACGTTCTGCTTCTAGCCTAAACAGTTGGCTTCAAGCACTTACTGTGAGATTACATAGTGTTTTGGGTTACGTCTTTGAGAAAACCTTTGGGTTTCTTAAAGACTTGTGTCAACGTAAGAGTTTTCAAGCCAGATCTGTATAGATCTGAGTTCCTGAAAACCAGTGACCAAGATACGTACTGAAGCCTTAAAACATTACGTATATCTTTGAAAATACGTTGAGTTTGTGTGATAAGAACTGCCTACAGATTATGTCCACTGTTAAGGCCTTAAAAACGTATATTCTTAAACTGCTGTGTTAACTAACGATCTGTTTGAAAACTGCAGGTTTGCTTTACTGACTTCTTAGTGATTAAGAAGTTCGGTATACTGGTGGTGATCTGTTACTATACCGTAGTTTTAACTTCCTGTGAATAATTTGTATTCTATGGTTTTAGTTGGTTCTGTGTTCTGTTTTTGTTGAACATTGCAACTAAAATAGTGAATAAATTGCAGGGTATTGGAAAGTGGATTGCCAATACGATCGTGTCTTAACTAAGACAACGTGATCGGATACCACTATAAATCTGGTGTCATTTTTATCACTTTAAGAACGTAGCTTAACTAATAGGATTAAAATAACAACACTACCGAGCATATTGAAGCAAGTCTGAACCGGACCAAGGCTAGTTCGACTTGATGGAGAGTGTTGAAACATTGTCCCACATCGGATGTGGAAATAGAAATATTCTAGTTTATAAGGAAAGTGATATAATGAGTAATTGGCGTGACCCAAGCTTTCTGATGTTCTTTGTATTCCATTTCAGTCGTCAATTACTCTGTGTTGATTGACGCCATTACTCTGTATTCCATTTCAGTCGTCAATTGCGCCACCACTGCCTCTTCTTTGACCTCCATGAGAATGGTTTCCATCCAAGTTGGTTGAAATTACCAGTCATGAATAGTCGGGGTCGAGTTCGCATGTCGACATCCAAGGTAGACTGTTCGGTCGACTTGATTTCAGCTGACGCGCCTTCATTTGGTAAACTAGCAATTGACTGAGGTTCTACAATCGGTAATTCATCGATCAATAAGGTTGCATCTGTCCTTTCACGACTGGCTCAACAATAGGCAAGACATTATTTGGTGCAATCCCGAACGATGTGTTCTCGATCAACATCCCGTCGCCCATCGCGATGGTTTTTCTTTGACATATTGTCAATCATCGCAACGGTGTCGGCATTTTTTCGATTTTCACGATCGTTTTTCGGTGTTGATTGTCGTGACCTTGTTGACATCTCGGCGACCGCAGAGACAATGTCGAAATCTCTTCGATTCTCCCGATGGTGTGTCGATGATCAACAATTTGTCTATCGCCATACTCTCATCCAATTTATCTGATGTTCTTGTCTCAACATTTGTATATTGTCACTCTTAGTGCATGCGAAATTTGCCTTTAGAATCATGTCTAGTTTGTTATTTTCGATTGGTGTGTCACTCCCAAGGCACTCGAGAAGTCTCTTATACTGACCTTCGATCAAGTTTGGTAATGTCGACCTTTTCTGAACGACATGTGTTGCCCTCAGTGAGTTTCTTTCCTTAGCCGATTGATTTTCATCTTTGCGCCAATACGCCGGATAACAATTCAATTCAAAGCAATCCTTCTTCGCATGTCCTAGTTTTCCGCAGTGGTCACACTTTGGCCTCTCCTATGTTGGATAGCCGATCAATTCAAAACAATTCTCTTTCATATGTCCAAATTTCCCACAATGGTCACACTTGGGCCTCTCATTCTTTTCATATTGTCGAACACTTTGCGTATGAAATGCTAATGCCTCCATGGTCGATCGTCGTCCGACCATAATTGCCTGTGGTCACACTTTGGCCTCTCTTGTGCTGGATAGCCGATCAATTCGTCATGTCCCCTTTCCATTCGTCATAATTCATCTATGATAATGCCTCACTAACGAACACTTGTCTTGGATTATCTGAGGCGTGCAAGAAGTAAGGCGAATTCGAATCTATCGTCACCGCTATTATCTCTTTGGACATGCTCGCGTTATCCATCTCCGATACCATGAAGAATTTGCGGAAAAAAATAAATATGAGAAATAGAATATCTCATTTCTATGTTTTGATTTCTTGAATCAATAAATCGAATTCTTGGGAAAGGGAAAATCTCATTTCAATTTTTTTATTGATTCAAATGATTGATAATAACAAACATATATGAGTCCTACATATAGACAAACTTATGATTACCTAACTAAAATATCTACCGAATATATATGGTAGATATCCACAAATAAATAATAACAAACTTATGCGAATCTTATATAAATAAGTCCATGATTACTTAACTAAAATATCTAACAATATATATGGTAAATACGGTGTATTTGACATATCATATATATGATATATTTATTTTCCAACACTTTGCCTTCGGCTTGCTGCTTCACCTTTATTCTTCAGTCTATTTCTCTTTCATTTCTATCGCTGTCCTTCTTCTGTTTCGCCATCAAGATCCAAGATCATAAGAGTATTTTAGTATGATAATGACTGAGACTATATGCCAATTTTTAGTGAGGGAGGTAAATTATCGGGTCTTCACCCTTATCGAGTTTGAAATATTGTGAAATTAGTTATTTTATTTAATTTGAATAAATACTTTAATTCTTACAATAAATAAATCAGAACAATCAATTAATTAATATAGTATTATTGGATATGATACTTGGGCCTTTAAAATATTCAGTTCAGAATGACATGGGCTGAAGCCAATGGGCCTTTCGAAATACCGTGACCAAGAAACCGTCCAAGGCTAATTGTGACCATATAAATACAGTGAAATGGCTAGGGTTTCTGAGCAATATCGCAGTCACCGTCTCCAAAGAAAGAATCATGGTTAGGTTCCTTTATCTCCTTCTGATCCATTCCTACAATTTTCTTTGTTAACTTGATCATTAACGATGTTTTCAGGCTCCAAAAAAAGGTGTCAAGGCTCCAGCCGCTTCAAAGAAGAAAGTGGAGAAAGTTGTGAATCCTTTGTTCGAGAAGCGCCCTAAGCAATTTGGAATCGGTGGTGCCCTTCCACCAAAGAAGGATCTTCACCGTTTTGTCAAATGGCCGCAAGTTGTGCGGATCCAACGGAAAAAGAGAATACTGAAGCAGCGGTTGAAGGTCCCGCCTCCAATTCATCAGTTTTCCAAAACCCTTGACAAGAACTTAGGTTCGTATGTGTTTTTTCTTTTGCCTTTAGGAATTTTGCTTCATTGTTGGTGTTACTTTGGCTCAAATTTGTAAATTATTTCTAGTATATAGTTTTTTTTCTGTTAAGCCCATCATTATCCCTTTTAAACTTGATTAATATCAATAATAATGCTGTTCCATGTTGAATTTCATGGTTTAGTACTAGTTGTGAAATTGCTCACAACTTCATAGTCTGTATGTTAAAAGTTTTAACTGATATGCCCTGTTTTTTGCATGTAATCTTTGAAAAAAACTCTCTATTCTTTTTCATGAAGCATCCAATCTTTTCAAGATGTTTCTGAAGTATCGGCCTGAGGACAAAGCTCAGAAGAAAGAGCGACTTCTTAAGAGGGCGCAGGCTGAGGCCGAAGGAAAAACTCCTGAATTAAAGAAGCCCATTGTGGTGAAATATGGCCTCAACCATGTGACATACCTCATTGAACAGGTTTTTGTATCAGTTTTGGTTCTAGCACATATCAAATAATTGTTTTTAGAGTAATTCATGATGATATCATTTAATGTACAAATGTCTTATTGCAGAACAAAGCCCAGTTAGTGGTTATTGCTCATGATGTGGATCCAATTGAGTTGGTTGTGTGGCTTCCTGCTCTTTGTAGGAAAATGGAGATTCCATACTGTATTGTCAAAGGAAAAGCTAGGCTGGGAACTGTGAGTTTGCTTTTCCCAAGAGCATAGAGAAGACTGTTTGTTTATCCAATTAAGTTCTCATTTTCCTTCATTGTTTATCTGCAGATCGTGCATAAGAAGACTGCTTCAGTTTTATGTCTTACCTCTGTCAAAAATGAAGATAAAATGGAATTCAGCAAAATTTTGGAGGCTATTAAGGTAAAAATCTCCATTAAAAATGGTAATCTAAGTTGGTTAAGTGGGTAAATTTTTTATTGGTATAACAGGCAAATTTCAACGACAAGTTTGATGAGACAAGGAAGAAATGGGGCGGTGGTGTCATGGGCACAAAGTCCCAGGCAAAAACCAAGGCAAAGGAGAGGCTATTGGCTAAGGAAGCTGCTCAGAGAATGACGTGATACCTCTAATGTTTCTACTATTTTATCTGTTTCTATTGCTCTTCGAAACACAAGGTTTTTGCTTTTTCGCTGAAGATTTTGAACCTATCCATGTTGTTCTAAATTAAAATTAGTTATTTGTCAATTCTCTTGAAATGTGTTTTCTGGAATCTCTGTTATCAAAGCATGAGCAATATTGAGCTGAAATTTATTAGTTCGGTTGGGTTCTATATTGCACCGGTGTTTTAAATTTGAGAGTTTCACATACTAGGGGTGTGTGGATGTGTAGATTTGCTCATTCATACACATTTTTTAAAAACATTTAGGGTCAATGAGATTTGGATAATAAGCTATCCAATTTTTGTGGATGGGAAAAAAAACTATACAGGTGATTGTGAATTAAGAATTCTAATTTAAATTGTTTTAAAATTAATTATCTTTTAAATGTTTGTATATTTTAAAAATTTTAAATATTTATATTCATTATTTAATTATTTTGAATTTAACGTATCTTAAACCAGATACTAATAAAATCGTCGTATCATGTACCCCGTATCCCCATACCCGTGCAAAGTAGGTTGGGTTTAAGTGCGACATTTATTAGTGTTTTGTTATATATTGATTTTATTAAGTTTAAACTAAAATAAAATAAAGTGTAAATGTCTTAAAGAGATACTTTGGTAAATGGATATAAAAAACAAAGTGAAAATTCAAATAAATAGTTATCTGAATATACATCTACAAATAAATGATTATAGGGATAAAATGGTTTTATATGCAAGTGCTCTAAACTTTAAAGGGGTGATATATATTGCTATTTTTAATGAGAAAATATAAAATGAACCTCTCAACTTACAAACCGTATAAATGTAATGTTTTCATAGTTGTAAAAGTGTGTGTAATCCTTTAACTTACGTTAACCAATCAACTTTGGCCCCCTTTACTATTGCATGTTGTTTACCGTTAACTTAATCTGGTTTGAAGTCAGGGTTTCGAAGTTAAAAGGGTCAGTCTTCTCCTGTATAACCTAATGAATAATAAAAGGGAGACTCATAGTTCATAGATTTCACCCTTTCGAACTATGTCATTAATTCATATATTTTATCTTTGATGTTGTGTTCTATTTTCATTTATTTAGGGCTCATACGTTCATCTTCTATTTCATAGTTTATGCCGTAGTGGTGTTGTATGTACAACGGTGTAGCTTGCGTTGCGTTGTTAATGAACTTCTCTTTTTCATTTTTGGAAAACTTCAACAAGCCTCCATCAATTCATGCGTTGCGTTGCATAAAGCGGAGCAGTCAACTATGGTGTGAGTATTATTGGGATGAAACTTTCATAATGTGTTAGTCTTTATTTAGTGTGTAGTTGGACTCGACATACTTCTCTCTTCTTCTCTGTAGAAAATCATTAAACAAAACGACATCTTTGAGACGTTATTGGGAGCAAGGGCGACATAATTTTGACTTTGTTTCAGACATTTCGTCTTTGGTAAGTGCTGATTTTGGCTTATTGAAGATATGAATCACCAAACTCCATCTTTCAAAATGATGATTGTGTTGTTGATATGATCATTTCTCTTTGTTTTAGAGGTGCAATAATATTAACATACAAGGGATATTGTGTTGAATAAAAGTGTTGAATATTAGAATATCTCAATTGTTTAAATTCAAATTTACTTAACACATTTTTGTTTATCTTGGGTTTGATTTTGGGCTGATTTTTTGTTTACCTATGATTATTGTGTTTTCGCCTTATGAAGAGGTGCACCACCAAACTCTTCAATCTTTTGTATTGTATTTTTTGATTATTTCGAGACCGAAGTTGTGCTCATTTTTATGTTGTCTTTTATAAATTTCGTAGCTTGATTATCTTTACAACAAGTATTTGTTGCTTACATGCTATTTTAAGTATAAAAACAATCTTAGTTGATATATTTATTTCATGGTATGTTTATTATCGTTATTTGACAACTTGTTGATTGTAGGTGTTATTTTTTTGGCAAAGTATTATGCAGACAGACAAAGACACAGAGGGGTCAGTAGTTACGGGAATGAAAAAATGAAGAGTTGTTAAATGAAGACAATAGAGATAAAACTGCCATAAAGTTGAGGTTCCTGATATAAAGGTGATTGAGGATGGTGGACACTCTTCCAATGAATTTTCATGTTCGATGATATTTGTGAAGATGAAGAGATACACCAATCATCAAGAGAGGAAATTAATGTTGTTTTAATTTGTTAATCCTATTAATTCTAGTATTCTAAAAGCAATAAAAACACACAGATTTTAGAGTGGTATCCGATCCCGATTCTTATCTTAGAATCGATCGTCTCGGCAATCCACTATTTTCCCCTGCGATATTATTACTAATTAGCAAACTGAAACGTTCTACAAACAAGAAGTTTCGTAAACAGCTAATCACGTAATCAACCAATAAAGCAGTAATTAAAGTAAGGTTAGGAATGCTCAGTTTATTCTCGTTTGTTCACGAGAATGATAACTCCAATTCCGATCCTGCCTTCTGTATTCAAACGTTACCCGCAAAATCCGAACAATATTGAACCTGCACACTTCAAGAAGATTATCAGATCTAAACTTAAAAGTGATGCTGGACTAACCTCGACAATACAAAAGTCCAGTCTGATATAGTATAATCGTGATCTTCAAGATTCGTAGAATCTTTCCGAACAGCGACCACACGTATAGAGGTTCAACCAGGTTAAGAATCAAGGTTACCGAATCTATGCAGGCGGCAAGCCTCAGGCTAAAGATAACAAACGTTTAAAAAAACAGGTTGCAGGCGGCAAGCCTCAGGCTAAACAAGAACGTTTAAAACAGACAGTTCACAATGACCAGATCCACTAGTAGTATGTAAACAGCCTCAAGAATCTCACGAAAAATCACATAAACAGAGCTTAGACGCAAGGGACAAGAGCAAGAACAAGAAAAATCGCAAACCCTAGCTTTTGAATGTTAGGCGTGAGAGACTGTCTTCAGCGAGAAGAATAACAGCGGTATTTATACCAGTGGGCTTAACCGCACGGCCCACTCTTAAATTGGATAACAGCAAGGGCCAATCCAACAATAACATCACACATATTATCATATAAACAATACGGAAATGTGCTATGCTGCTTCAATTAATACATATTGTTTAATGTTTAACGATGCAGTCGAATGTAATGACCAAGATCTAAGGTAATTATGTGGAATTTCCATTGTAATTATATAGAATAAATGAAATTGATACATACACTTCATGCATGCAGGAAATGACTCACACTTAGGGATAAAGCACAAGCCAAAGAAACAATTGTAACATTTTATATCTTATGTGATAAAGAATTTTGGATTAAGAAGAATGAAGCTGATCGCCTATAGATATCATGCAAGCGTTCTAGGACAAAAGAATGTGGATGATACGTCAATGTAATAGAAAAGAAGAATATCATTGGTTGGTAAGTGAAGGGTTTTACAATCCCGAGCATAATGAGTGTTTTTTGGACAAGGAAATTTCTTCTGTTACGGTGAAATGGCTGGGTGACATACATCGATTGGTTCATCAAGGATCAGTGTTTGACTGTTTCAAAATTTGGATTATGATTTTTCAAAATATGGATTGCGAGTGACGGATGGTTTACACAGTGAAGTGTCAACGCACAAACTTTTTAGAGCATAATAATATGCTTTGAAGGAAATAAAAGAACGAGTAACAACAGATTNGAATATCTCGATTGTTTAAATTCAAATTTACTTAACACATTTTTGTTTATCTTGGGTTTGATTTTGGGCTGATTTTTTGTTTACCTATGATTATTGTGTTTTCGCCTTATGAAGAGGTGCACCACCAAACTCTTCAATCTTTTGTATTGTATTTTTTGATTATTTCGAGACCGAAGTTGTGCTCATTTTTATGTTGTCTTTTATAAATTTCGTAGCTTGATTATCTTTACAACAAGTATTTGTTGCTTACATGCTATTTTAAGTATAAAAACAATCTTAGTTGATATATTTATTTCATGGTATGTTTATTATCGTTATTTGACAACTTGTTGATTGTAGGTGTTATTTTTTTGGCAAAGTATTATGCAGACAGACAAAGACACGGAGGGGTCAATAGTTACGGGAATGAAAAAATGAAGAGTTGTTAAATGAAGACAATAGAGATAAAACTGCCATAAAGTTGAGGTTCCTGATATAAAGGTGATTGAGGATGGTGGACACTCTTCCAATGAATTTTCATGTTCGATGATATTTGTGAAGATGAAGAGATACACCAATCATCAAGAGAGGAAATTAATACATATTGTTTTATGTTTAACGATGCAGTCGGATGTAATGACCAAGATCTAAGGTAATTATGTGGAATTTCCATTGTAATTATATAGAATAAATGAAATTGATACATACACTTCATGCATGCAGGAAATGACTCACACTTAGGGATAAAGCACAAGCCAAAGAAACAATTGTAACATTTTATATCTTATGTGATAAAGAATTTTGGATTAAGAAGAATGAAGCTGATCGCCTATAGATATCATGCAAGCGTTCTAGGACAAAAGAATGTGGATGATACGTCAATGTAATAGAAAAGAAGAATATCATTGGTTGGTAAGTGAAGGGTTTTACAATCCCGAGCATAATGAGTGTTTTTTGGACAAGGAAATTTCTTCTGTTACGGTGAAATGGCTGGGTGACATACATCGATTGGTTCATCAAGGATCAGTGTTTGACTGTTTCAAAATTTGGATTATGATTTTTCAAAATATGGATTGCGAGTGACGGATGGTTTACACAGTGAAGTGTCAACGCACAAACTTTTTAGAGCATAATAATATGCTTTGAAGGAAATAAAAGAACGAGTAACAACAGATTTTATCAGAATTAGAAGTTACATACTACAACTCGAAATGAGCAACCTAGATTCCACAATAGTAATGGAGGAAACTAAGACACCAGATTGGCCCGGGCATTTAAAGAGCATGCATGTATGTTTGCGAGCATGTCGAGAGGGTTGGCAGACTTGTCGTGCAATACTATGTATTTATGGTACACATACAAAGAGGCTTTGTCTGGTCATGTAGAATTGTTACATTTTTAAGATTGAAATTATTTTGATATGTTAAAAGTTATTGTGACCACAACATGTGTGTGGGTACATAGGTATTGGTTGCTGTTAGGTTAGACTCAAACAATGGTATCTACCCATTTTCCTACGCGATAATAGAGTCAGAAACTCTCGAAAGTTGGGTTTGGTTTCTTAAATTGATTAAACATAACACTATGATCACATCGTCTAACATTGAGAAGTATATAATTATGTGTGATCGAAGATCCGAACTCAGCGCTCATCTCATATTACCCCAAATGCAAGTTTGTATTTCATTTTAATTTTGAAAAACTGATACATCTTCTAGGATCAAACATTCACATAAATAAACATAGATTAGTATTAAATACAATAAATATAACTAATACCAGAAAATGATTTGATTTTCAGTATCAAATCTGGTTGAGTGTCGTGTATGGCACGTCGTATTGAGGCTGAACTTAAGAACAATTTTGACAAAACTGTTGTCATCCAGGTTACACAAACAACAAGTTCCCTTACTCAGGAATGATGATTGTTATCGATGAACCTAGAATCAACACAGATATGAAAGAAGATAAAACTAGAGAATATAAATAATCTCTTTTTATTATTTATATTTGTCTATATCAGTTCTAAACAATATTTCCCTATATATAGACAATTTAGATAATGCCATGGTGCACTTGGTAATGGCAAAATAATAGGAGAAAAATAAGGGATTAGATATAGATTAGAAAAGTTATAATTTATCTATTTAATAATAATAGATAATTATCAATAAACCTTTAAAATTTATAATATCTATGCATGTTATCAATATAATAACAATGTACGTCATTGCTTGTGGCACATTCTCGCCAATTTGAAAACAAAAAAAATGATGATCTATGATGTTAGATGTGTTGTTTAGGCGGTTGCGAAATCAACAATGGAGGAGTATGAGCTTCATATGTTATTGCTACAGGGTGCTTGTCAACAAGCATTGACTGAAATGACTGCCATCCCTACGAAACATTTGTCACAAGATTTTTTTGACCATACGTCGAAGAGTGCTATTTTGTTGAAATACAGCAGAAAGTATGGTCTTAAAAACTCGTCATCAACATGTTATTGACTTATTTGAGAACATGCATATTATAATTTCTGATGTTAGATGTAGTAGATTCAAACTTGCTTCCTCAATGGATGGATTTGTATGTCCAAAAATTTTAAACTCCCTAGTTGAGACGTCAAAAGTTAGGTGCCACATGAGTTTTGATTAAGGCAGATCTATTTCGATGGACTTGGCTTGGACAAGATGACAGAAATTATTACAATATGGTAATACATACATGTTCGTGTTGTGGCAATTAACTGGTAAGAATAATTTTAAAATTTCATTTTGTATTGAACCCTTAATTAGTTTATTACTTGCTCATTGCTAGGTATCCCTTGTAAACATGAGATGATAGCTATCTAAAAGTTAAAACACCATCCATATAACTACATAAGTCCATATTTTCGTGTTTCTAATTTTATTGCAGTGTATTATTCACTTGTTGAGGGTGTTCCCGGCCATGTGCATTCGCCTCTTAGCCAGGAAACACCTCTACTTCCGCCATTTTTTTAGAAAAGTAAAACGTGGAAGACCGTCGACGAAGAGGAAGAATGCTATGCACTAACCGAAAAACCAATTCAGTCATTGTCATTTGAATACCAAACAACGAATGACGTGTGGGATATGTGGACAATATGGCCACAGTAAGAGAGGTGTAAGCGAGTTCCCATGAAAAATGATGAAAATATGATTATTGGTTTCATGTTTTATATTATGAAGCGTTTAATTCATTGTATGAATGTATAGGATGAAAAAATTTCTAAGAGAGATGAAAATTCATTTGTAGACATAGAAATGGTTGATGACATTGAATGACATGTATCTTAACTAGAACCGTATTTCATACATAATTTGAAAGCATTTGACTGTTTATTGAAACAAAGAGACCACTCAACCATGGATTCTATCGATTCGGAACATGAAAATGCGAAGGTCAATCATTTACCTTACACTAACCTATTTTGTTTTATTATTTGTGTTCAATTGTCTCTTATAGACCTAGAGATCCATGAATGACATCACATAGGATACGAATCATAGTATTCCAAAGACTAACGCAAACGTCACCCAAACTCCTAATCCGACCGAGTAATGTCTAATGGAAAAAGAGTCATATTCGCACTTCACTCTAACAAGTGATGCACGCCGGATGAAAAGACGGGTTCATTGATACTTTTATATGTTACCAGTACACCTCACCATATTATCTTTCTTTGCAACCCCCTATTATTTTAAATGCACCGATGCGAAAGTCAAGCCGCATAGGCAGAGCAATGAACAAGAGTTTTTTTTTCAATCAAATGTTGTGCATGAATTCATAACGAGTGACACCGTAAATATCAAGAACATGGAAACACTCTGATATTACCCGGGGGTATTTTTGTAATTTGGATACCCCGGGAACCTTTTGGTATGTTTTCCAAGGGATATTTTCGTAATTTCGACCTCCCTGATTCGTCTAACGCATCTTAAGTGGTATTTTCGGTGGATTGGGGTGATTTTGGGTCGAAGTAACACCGAATGATATTTTCATAATTTGGAAGCCTAGAGTCCACCTAACGCGTATTTATTGGAATTTTCGGTTTTCTCATATGGTTTCGAGATGGAGTGACTTTGAGGGTATTTTTGTAATTTGGACATCTCGGGGTCACATATAAGAATTCTTATGGTGTCTCAAGTGTTTTTGGACAGAGACATACGGCTTGTCAAGTCAACCAACAGCTAACAGTTGGCTTGGGCGAGACATGTACCGAGCATGTTACACTCGGCCATAGTAGAAGGAAATGAAAGGGAAGAAAGAAAGGAAATTGTGAGGAAAGAAAACGAAATGAATAGAGAAAAAGGCTTAGTGCAAACGGTAATAGAAGAGAAAACGCAACACTAGGTAACGAAGAGAGAGAGAGTGAGTCAGAGGCTAAAAGAAAAGGAAACGAATAGATAAAAAGCTTAGTGCAAACGGTAACGAAAGAGAAAAAGTAACGCTAGGTAATGGGGAGAGAGTGAACAATGAGACTTAAGTAAATCGTTAAATGATAAGAATATAGTATTGTAGTTGAAGCTTTAAGATAGGAAGGGTGGTGAAACTAATAGATGAGGTTACGTGATAGACTTACGAAATGAGAACACCGGGGAATACGATTTTGAAAAGAGAGAGAGGAAGAGAGCATATGTAGATTGATAACTTGTCAACGACAAAAGGATAAGAATTGTCGGAAAATGGAAATAAGTGAGTGGGCGAGGTAAATATTGAGGAGGGGGAGGAAAGGGGTGTAGAGGGTCAAGATACATAGCAAATAGAGAAGTGTCAACAACTATATGGCAGCAAAAATTCGGGACAAGTAAAAGAAATAAAAAGAAAGGAATAGGAGAGGGAGAAATGACGGGAACGAAGTAGGGAAGTTTGGGAGTATGTTGAAGTTTATATTATCATATTATGATCGCTTTACAGTCTTGTAGACCATACGGAAGATATACCATGATGGAAAGGGTTGTGGTTTGCGGCTGCTAAGGATGAACACAGACACGGCCTCGGAAGGTCCGAAGCATGAATAGGAGCTGCCAAAGGAGCCGGAGTGAAACTCTGTACGGGAAGTAGGAAACATGTGAGCTAGACAACGGGGTAAGTTAAAGAAGTATGTTAGCTGTGCGAGTAGTCCCTATTTGAAAACAGAGTAATGGTCTTAAACTAAGAAAATGAAATATCTTTGTTAAAATTATAGGGTATATTTTGTGGCGTTACAGATGGGGGTAAGGGAAGACATGATTGGAATGATGATTGGGATAATCGGTCAAAGGGAAAGACTCGAGGGAAATCTAAGCCACGTGACGAACCAGAGTTTTGGAATTGTGGGAAGAGGATTGACTTGAAGCGAGAGTGCAAGAAGAAAAGAAGAGACGGATCAGCTTCGGTTGTCGAGACGGACGATGTACTAGTTGTGTGCATTGAGAGTCCGATCGAGTCTTGAGTATTTGACTCAGGAGCATCGTTTCACATTTCATCTGAAAAAAGTATTTTCGTTAATTTTGCGGGTGGAAATCATGGAAAACTCTACTTGGCGGATGAGAAAGCACTGAAAATTAGTGGTCGGGGAGACATACAGATCACTTCTAACGGTCACAGTTGGTTGTTCGAGGACGTAATGTATATTTCCGGCCTTAAGAAGAATTCAATTTTGATTGGCCAGCTTGACTCAAATGGGTATCGAATGACTTTTGGTGGCGAATGTTCAAAGTGTCGATGATCATGGCGAGGGGATTTAAGTATGAGAGTGTGTATATGGGATCGGCACCATGGCCGACCGACCAAGAATCACAACACACAAGATCGATCGGTTAGATGCTTGTCCAAGAAGCAAAGAGGACCGAAGAGGCAAGACTAAACGAGTACACGTACGAAATCGACACAACGGTGAAAAGGCATTCAAACCGGCATTGTCGAGTGGGAGTGGAACACCGGTTAAGATGAATCAGTAGTAGACCTTCGGGAAAATCAACCGATGAGGAGATAAGTGATAGCAAAGTTGATCGGTTGGAAACTGATCTGTGTATGATCGATCAGACGGCATATCGGAATACAAGAGAACCCCTAGCTTCTGTGGTTAGAGAATGGGAGTTTGTCATGAAGGACGAGACATTGTCATTGGAAACCATGACTTCAGTTTTAAAGAAGTTGAGAGATTTGGTTACTTCTGATAAGTTAGGCTTGAGGCATGTCCTAACATGGTTCACTACGTGATTTGGCGAACGGGGACTTTCGAGGGTTGGCACTAACCTCGAAAGTCGGAGGCGAGAGTTATTTAACTCTCAAAGGACACCATGTCGATGCATAATTGTCGGGCGGACTACCAAAGAAGAATGAAGGATCACCCAACTCCAAGTGGGAGACTTTTAGGAATGCAGGTCAGGTGATAGTCGAAGGGTTCGATGACAGGTATTACTGACCGGGAAAATCTAACATGAAGCTGTTATATTGATCGACTTGATCAGCCAGTCGACTGATCAAGGATACCGATTGGACGATTGTGATGAGTCTATTTGATAACAATCATATTAGACTTGGATCGAGATTCAAGATTATCGAAGGGGAAATATCTTTCCTTAATTGACCCACGAAATAAATGGAATAAGATATTGTGATATATCTTGTGGTTACATATATGGAAGAAGATATTGAGATATATCTTGTTGGTTACAGATTAAGAAGATATGAAGATATATATTGATGGTTACATATATGGAAAAATATATGAAAATATATTCTAATAGTTACATATATGGAAGAAGATATGAAAATATATATTGTTAACTATATATATGGAAGATGTGGTCAAAGACATGTAAAAAGAATATTCTAGTATTTTCGGTAGAATATTTCCTAGATTATATCATTGTTTGGACTCTATAAATAGTGAGTCTCATGAATACAATTGTATCAATCAATCAAAGCGTAACATATTACCCTATTTTTCTTGTGATAGCGAGTTCACGATCGAGGTTTATTGATCACATAGTTTTCCCAGTTTCGGGCTTCCAGGCTAAATCTTGTGTTTTCTGCTTTTCTTCATTTACGTTTTGTTCTCATCTCATCAATTCGACCAGACATCGGATAATGAGAATTCTTTTTTACTCCGGAGGAGGCAATTTTCCCAACATAACACTGTCTATGTTGTTTCATATGTTGATTATAGTGTCGTTGTACGATTTTTTGGGTTTATTCTAGTTGCTATCTGGAATTCTCAACAAGTTTAACAACTCGACTATGAAGGATTATGTTGCCAGTATACCAGTTATGTGGCCAAGTGTATTTTAGTTCTAATAACCCAAAAATAAACTAGTGTTTCGATGTTATTTTGTTGATTAGGTTCCAACAAAAAAAGGTGGAAGTTAGTGTGTCATTCACATGTTATACTTTATTATTCTATTTTTGTAACAAGCACATATGTCGTTTGACACTCCTAATATCCTTCTTTTTTTGTTTATTATATTAATTTGTTATGCACACATAGTTACTAGCACTCACCTTACATTGATTTATTTAGATGAGTGACTCTTGGTTTTGTGTAAAAGATGTTGATGAGTTCGCTGCAATAATCGAGATAATTAAAAAACATTGATTTGATGTATTCGTTGTTTTATGTTACTTTGGAAAATTTCGATTGTTCAGATTGATTATGTATCTCGGCGCACAACTTCATTTTGTGACCTTTAATAATGTTGAATTCAATAAATTGTGATCGGAAGTATGACATCAAATCGATCTGCTCCTTCGTTAAACTAAACAACATCATCTTAATTTTTAAATACACAAGAAAAAATATACATGAATACATCTTCCGATTCATATAAATTTGTAAATGCTACTTCCCTATCAATAATTTATTGATATATTCATTTTCATTACTTTAACATCAATCAACACAATAACCAACTTAATATTATGTGTGAAACATACTTATCGATAAACAAGTTACTAATTTCTTCATTTTTAGGTATGTTAACATTATGGAATGCATCAATATATTTCCGCAATTGTTAGACAATTACTTTTCGATCAAATAAGATCAACTGACATTTGTGATTGAAGAAATATACTAAAAACAAATTACGTATCCGAAATGCACAACTCGCGAACTTATATATCACATATGAATCGTTATGTAAACATATGTTCTCGAATAAAATTTGATATCGATCGATAAACCGGTAATCATAATTATCGATATTTCATGTGTCATCCGATATAATATTGTATCAATATTTTTATATCGTAATTTAATTTATTTTAGTAAATTCATACTATTTTTATTAAACTAATTTAATGTATTTTTCAATTTTTAATAAATTAATTAAAATTCATTCTTATTTTAATTTATTATATATTTATAACTATATTATATAAGTAATATTATATTTGTTTAAAATATTTTTATTAAAATATATATAAACGTACATTATTTTACAAATAAATTAAGAACATAACTTATTGTCAAAAACTTTTTCAAAATAGTTATTCAATAGATCCCTTTTCCGAAATGAGTTATTTTATAATAAAACCAACGACCACTTTTCAACAGTAACTGCCAAGTTTCATCAGCCAAGAAAGGGACAAATCGTCTCTCTAGGGACTCCTCCCCTGAGGAATTCGGAGTTTCCCAATAGGATAACATCATGTTCAGGGACGTTTCCGCGTGCAAAACTTGCGACTACGGCAACGCAGTCTACTGGGATGCGCGTTATGCACAGGAAGCGGCTTGTGGTTCATTTGATTGGTACCAAAGTTATTCTGCTCTCCGCCCTTTCATTCGGAAGTATATATCCACCAACTGGCGCGTTCTCATGGTTGGATGTGGAAATGCAGGTGAGTTTATGGATTGTCCCGATTTACTATGATTCTTTGTGTTAGATTTCGTGTGTGAGATTGTAATAAATGAAAATTAGGTATCATGGGTACTTCTCTTGAAAGGGGGGGGGAATTTGATTTTGTTGGTATCTTATTTTAACGGGGATTAGGGGCTCTAGTGTCGATAGAATCAGCTGGTCTAGCTTTTCGTTTTCTTGAAGCTTTTACATGGATTATACCAAGCTTTTGGTATCTTGTACATGGTGTATACTTATTTCAGCAATTGAGATTGAACATAAATTCTATGCTTTTAGTTAGACGGGTAACCATATTGAGGCTAATGGATTTGTATTGATTCCTTCACCAAGACTACTAATCAGTTCCTTGATCATTACAACCACATCGCCATTTGCAGTTGTATACTTAGTAGTAATAACAACAATGTTGTACATTTAAGCTATCAAACGACCAAAAATCTCTTATTTATGTGGAAATTACTTATGAGATTTATAATCCACCACAGTAGACGGATTTCACTTGCTACTATAAAAGGCTGAGGATTTTTTAAAATCTTTTTTGGGTATATTTATCATTTGCATGTATTTTACTTTACATAAACTTGTTATTAATCGACATGTATGCCAGTTATCTCGGAAGATATGGTCAAAGATGATTTTGAAGATATAATAAACATTGACATATCATCTGTGGTTATCGATGTGATGAGAAAGAAATGTGAGCACATACCTCAATTGAAGTGTATCCTTGCAAAATTATTTTTTAGTGAATCATTTGTTTGTTCTTTATAAATTTGAAATTCTTGTGGGTGAGTGGTGTTTTTATTTTACCAAATATTATTCAAAATATCAAAATCTTGTTAATTGACAACCTTGACAAGTTCTCCAGACATGCAAATGGATGTTAGGGATATGAGTTTCTTTCCTGATGATTCATTTGATAGTGTCATAGATAAAGGTATGTGATGACCCTGTTTCTGTATATTTTCTTTATCTGGTTTCTGGACTGCAATAAGCCAATATGTTATGCTCACATGACATACTTTTATTCATGGAAGGGACTCTCGATTCATTGCTGGTGAGTGGCAGTGTACCATTTTAGTTCGTTTCCATATCCTCTTTTCATCTTATTGTTTGTGTGTGTTAAATGTGATCATGAATACAAAGTGCGGTACAAATGCCCCAATTAACGTATCTCAAATGTTAGGCGAAGTGAGCAGGTTCTTCCTTTATCTGTTTCCTAATACCAAAAATTAACCTTTTATTTCGATGGAGACTAAACTATTTAATGCGCAGGCTTCTTAAACCTGGAGGAATCTATATGATGGTAAACTTATGGTTATTTCTTGTAAGACCTGTAGCAGCATCATGGTGAAATTTCGTTCTATATGTGTTTACAGATAACATATGGCGATCCAAAGGTTCGAATGCCCCATCTAAATCTATCAACTTACAACTGGAAAATCGAACTGTATGTCATACGTAAGTGAGCCCACTTATTTGCACTAGACGCTCATCAACTTGTGATAGTGATACTTGTTTTGTAAATGCAGCCAGACCTGGATTTGAGAGACGGGTTGAATGGGAAGGGAGAAGCGTGGAAGCTGTTGGTCTTACAGAGACAGGGCAGCTTCCTGCAGATTACGTAATGGAAGATCCTGATTCTCACTTCATTTATGCATGCAAGAAGATTGATTTGGTTTCCCATCTCAGTCACAAACTTTCCAAAGCATTTGAGATGTGAAGGCTCTTGTATTGCTTGGTGCAAGAAACCAGAAGGAAAGTGCTTGGACTTGGACCACCATTCTTCAGTTCTCATTGAGTGAGTATGAAGGATGGTCTTACTCTGTTTCGATTTTATTTTTTACCAATTTCTGTAATGTAACATGGGTAAAGGGTTGTCAATGGATCGGATAAATCGAGTAATACAGTCCAATTCATCTATTTGGATCAGATTTATATTGCAATATTTTGATTTGGATTGGATATGAATTCTAAGCTAATGATCCATTTAAAATTCAAAATGAATACTGATTGTTTATTGGAGTATTGCGCAAAATACCAATGATTCCGGCCTGTGGAATTTTAACACCATTCGTGTTTGGCTGTCGCGAATTGCAATTTTTCTCCAATTCGATTTAGCCAAACGCGACTCGCGATTGCCTAAATAGAATTAAAAAAAAACAATTTATGGTGTTCGATTTAGTGTAACATGAATTGCGTTTTATTTAAATGCCCGCTATTTTCTTCTCCCAATCGCGATTTGCCCTAGTTTCGGTCTTCTTCTCCCTACCTCGGCGCTGTGATATTTCTCCAGTGTTGGCGCATTTTTGTTGTAAACATATCTTAATTCCCTTCTTCGGTGTTGCCCTAGTTTCCCCACTCGTAAGTCCCTTCTGGTGTGCCAAAGGTATGTGTTTTTAACCATCCTTCGGGTGCTTCAATAGAGGAATGGGTTGATAACAAGGATTCGATTTAGTTACGATAATTTGTGACGATTCGACTATTAGCTATGATATAATTTGTGACGATTTGATTATTTGTTATTGATATTACCCGGGGGTATTTTCGGTATTATGATATATTGGGAGCTCGTTCGACGCGGCTAAATGGTATTTACGATTTTCTCGTATATTTATGGAATAGTGTGTTTTCGGGGGTATTCTCGTATGAGTTTTCTACTTAGGTTTCTAATAGTTTCGGATAATTTCGGTCCCGAACGGAAATCCCCCGGAAAATATGGAAAAGTTGGCTCTCAGATGTACGCAATACATCCGGGAGGATGAAGGGCTCCGTGATCATGGAGTGATAGAAATGCGAACTTATGGTTCCCACAATATTGTTGCAAGCCGAGTGCCGGATAAGAACATTTCGCAGTCAAGGCCCAAAATAAGAACGTTCAATTATGAGCAAATCTTTGTGATTATTGAACAAAAAAAGGGTGGATCTCTCCGATATTCTCCTCCATTGCAAGAACCCACATCGGGGACTCATGAATCCCAAGTATTTTGTCATTTTCACTTGTGTTTTGGACATGCCACTAACGATTATCATGAATTGATGTCCGAAGTTGAGAGATTATTGGAATTGGGTCAGTTGGATGAGCTGATTAGTACTGTAGAGGCACTGCCTGAAGCCGACCTAGGAAAAATCGATATTAGTGCACAGTTGGGAAAGGCCGAAATCCTCTAAAGCTGACCCACCACGACCTGACACAAGAGGTAGAGGAAATGGAGGACAACATAGCCAGAACTATAGAGGTGGCCAGAAAGGATTTTTTTATAATAATCGTCTAGTATTATTTTTTAATAATAGTAGACGATTTGATAATTCGTTATGATGTTAGTTGTGATGATTTGTTTAGTTATGATTTTATTTGGGACGAATTGATTAGTTACGAATTTAGTTGTGACAATTTGATTAGTTACGATATTAGTTGTTGTGATTTGATTATTTGTTGATATTAATTGTGGTGATTTGTTTAGGTATTATTTTAGTTGGGACGAATTGATTAGTTACGATATTAGTTGTGACAAATTGATTATTTGTTATGATATTAGTTGTGGTGATTTGTTTATGTATGATTTTAGTTAGAACTAATTTATTAGTTAATATATTAGTTGTGACAATTTGATGTCCATTCATTTATCTTACTTATGTTGTTGTGCTTTTATCAATTTTGTAGAGTTTTATAATGACACACCGTACCCAACAACCCGTCGATCTGAGTGTATTGTCCCTTCAAGAGAGACATTTAAGTCATCACATTTTTTGTGGTGATGAAACTGTCCGACACATCATATTCAAGCATTGGGATGGAATCATAAGAGATTTGCAGATTTCACTCAATGTCGTTGGAGTTTTAGATGGCTGGGGATTTTACGGTATATTTAAGACATCAAAGCTACAATTGGACCAACACTTATTGAGTACGTTGATTGAGCGATGGCGGCCAGAAACGCATACTTTTTCATACCTTCTGGTAAAGTAAGTTTCATGCTTGTTTTGTATACCGCTCACAACTAATAAATTTGTCATATTAGTTTTGCGATTTTGTAGGTGGCTGTTACTGTACAAGATGTATCTGTTATTTGGGGGATGCCTATTGATGGTACTCCACTGTCAGTCCTAGACAGATTAGAACAAAAGCTGAATGATTGCGATTCATGAGGATTAGATTTGGTTGGACAACAACTTCAAATGACATAAAAGGGGAGATGATTTGTCTTAGGTTCGTTAGGGCAATACATTGTTCAAGCTGCAAATGCAATGAAAATGAATTCTACCGACGATGACGTCTTGCGGTAAGATAGTTTATATTATATTTACCGATATGATTAATTAGTTGTGAATGATAATTTATTTGCCACAGTTGTGCTCGTGTGATTACCACATTACTAGTATGTGATGTCTTATTTCCATACACGCACGGTGATTAGGGTAAATTAATGTAATTAAACCTATTAGCGGATGACGATGAAATCTACCAATTAAGTTGGGGATTGACTGTGTTAGCATGGTTGTATCGATATCAATGTGAAGCTGTGGTGGAACGTCGATCGCTTGCAGGACCCATGCGTGTGCTTATGGTTTATGAAGTCATTTATTTTTTAGGTTACCAAAGATATGCGGATACAGATTACATTTGTTCAGTGAATCTAATTTAAATTTTTTGCTATAAATTTGGGCTTATAGTCGAATACCCAGGCTGTCCTGAAGAAGAGCATAGATTTGTGTAGGATGGTGTTTGGCTATAAGTACGAAAAAGTCCATTTCATTTGGTAATATTGGTTTATATCGCAAAAATCATATGGTAATTACCGTGTTTTTTGTTGATTTTGCAGGTATGTTACGACGATGATACAGACTCGAATATCAAGCCATCAATTGCAAATATGTCGTGATTCTCTAGATTTAATACATCACACTAGGGTAACACTTTGGGTTTGTTTGGTATCCTGATAAGAATAGCGGTGTGGTGAGGTGAGATCGACAGATCGTGATTTTATTAAGACGCACAAAACAAAAGGATAATTGCGATACTATTATCGTTAAAAAATCACGATTTGATGATCACTGCTAAAACTAGCTATATCTACATCGCGATTTTGGAAATTACTTTATTACCCTTCATTTTACAATTATATGTAATTTATTTATTTTTATTATTAAACATAATAGGACATATTAGTCTTTTACCTAAATCACGGTCATGATATCATAATTTTACCAAACACATTTAAAAAATCACGAATCATCACATCTTACCACACCTCACCACATTTCACCACATCTCACCACACCTCACCACACCGCAATTTTAAAAAGTTATACCAAACAAACCCTTTATGTTTATTTTATAGGTTTACCAAAATACTATTACTAACATCAATTTTGATCTTGTTAGTTTACTTGGAATCCGTACATTCGATTCCCAATGGCAGATTTTAATCATGATACTCAGGTGTTGTGGACCTATGCCGGGCCATGCTCTTTCTTGGGGTTGTGGAGCCTCATAACATAGATCGAGTTCGAAAGCAAATTGGATATTCGTTCTGCATTCCAAGACCAGTTGATTGTCGTTATGATGAGACTCATAAGCATTGGAAAGAAACGTGACAATCTTGGGAGGTAATTCATAGTGACAGTGTGAATCATTGGACATCCCGATTAGATTCTCTTTATGATCCACGAGACGATTAGACATCGGATGATGATTACTACATATGGTACAATAGGATAGCAGTACTAATCCTCGGTACCATAAGTTCATATCCTTCAGGTTGGCGTGGACTGGTAGCACAACTAGTATTGTATGATGTATTATGGTCTAGTATGTATGTTTACTTAAATACTTCTAATTTCATTTTTTATTTGGTTAATAGGCAACTCAGCTCGAAGTACTATCTCAAACTGTAGAACGTGATCCTCATTCCACAGCGGCTCAGATGATGACTCATTTAAAGAACCACGACCACGACTCCTAGTTCTAATTTCATTTTCTTATGTGATATGACCACGACCACGTTTTATGCGTTGCACTTCTCCGACTTGTCTATCTGGGTCCCAGTAGTGCGTCTCATATAAGTCAACTTTCATTCGTTGTTTTTCATACCACGTCTGCATTACTGGGGTGAATGCCTGAAAAGGTAAAACACAATGAAACAATTATTTTAATTCATAACACCATCACTAAATCTAACCTGCATATTTTGTGGCATGATGGCAAGTTCCTCGCGTCGTTTTATGAACAAATTCTCTGTGTTGTAGAATGTTGAGTCCATCAAATTAGAAATCGGATAACGACATACTTCTTTTATCATTCCATTTACGCATTCGACTTGGTTAGTTGTCAATGTATCATGTAGTTGTCCACCATCGAAAGCAAGTGCCCACTTGTGCAGATTGTTCTCCATCTCCGGTCGAGTAAGCCATATGCAAGCACGTTTACACTTTTCCCTTATTTCTTCCATCAGAGTTCTCCATTTTGATTATAATGGGGTTGCCCCAGCTTCTTCACCTCACGATTTTTTATATGCGTATTCAAATTCGATGTTAAGTGTCTCAAACACCATCAGTGATGTAACCGACAAGTCTAAAATGGTACTAATGACTCAACTGCCCCTTTAATACCAGCATGTATATTTGACACTATGCAAGCCGAGTTACCCCGAATAATATTATTGTCCAATAACTCAATGAACCAATAATAAGAATCTTTGTTTTCCTAATCAACGAGAGCATACGCCAACGAAATAACATGACCTCCAGAATCCTTGCAAACTGCAATCAAGAGTTTGTGATTGTACCGTTCATAAAGGTGTGTCGTATCAATCGAGATCACGGGAATACCCTATTCATAAGCGTCTGCACAAGGTCGGAAAGACCAATATACATAACGAATCACCTTATCATTGGGACCCTTGTCACTTTCGTAAAGACTCCATTCAACTGCGGTACTTAGATTAGTCAATTGTATAGCTGCCAAATGTGTCGAAAGTCTCTCCATAGACGATTCCCAAGAACCATACACTAACTCAAATGCACGTTGGAACCCGTCCCAAGTTTTATCATATACAGCATTGAATCAATATCTATCATGCATTTGTTTTATAGCATATTGTACTTTTAACACTGAAAAAAAAATTAACAATCCTATCGCATTATTGTAACAACAAATAGTATAATGCATATCTCTTTTTATGTTCCATATGTATTCCACCATATCACAAGCGATAAAATTCATTATCATATTACGATGTTTAACACTCACATTACCAGCATCACATGAATGAGGAATATAACCTCTTGAAAATTGACAGACCTTATCTTTGGCATCACACTTTACTCGAAGATGAAATACACAATTTGTTTGATCCTTCAAAAAACACTCAAGCATCCAGTATTGTGGTTTACTATCTACAACCCTAAATTGATAGCGACAGATGATATGAAAGTTGCAAACAGCTACTGAACATCTGATCTATCTTTGAAACTCATTCCGACAACCAAATATAGGATTAGATAGGTTGTATGAAGAATAACTCGACGAGGTTTTGCATATGCAAAGTCATCAACTACCACATCGTCTCCTAAACAATAAGTACTTGAACGAATGTCGGGACAAACTCCCGACAATAGGTGTGCTAGCGTAGAAGCATCGACAATAGTGTGGGGCAATGGATCATCCTCCATTCTACTGTCAGCTCGAGATGACGGAGGTTTAGTTTCAGATTCATCCATATTTGAATCAATTAGTGGGATATCGTCATGATTTTCAATATTTGTGTTGAATTCTAGTTGCATACTTACAATAAATAATGAATAATAATGTAACATTTTAGTATCACAAACCTCGATTCCCTTGACTCAACAATAACTCTACGAAAGAAGACGACTCTACCATTTGGGACGGATCAATATTTTGATACATGTTAAAATGCCCAAATGGATCCATAACCTTCAAGTAAAAACAAATATATCAATACGAATCAATTAGTCACAAATAATATAGTAACTAATCAATACGTCACAAATAATATCGTAACTAATCAATTCTTCACAATTAATATCATAACTAAACAAAGAGTAACAACTAATTTCGTAACCAATCAATTAGTCACAAACAATATAGTAACTAATCAATTATTCACAAATAATATCGTAACTAATCAAATCTTCAAAACTAATATCTTAAGAAATCAAATCGTCACAACTAATATCGTAGCTAATTAATTCCTCACAACTAATACCATAACTTATGAAATCATAACAAATATTATCGTAACTAATCAAATCTACACAACTAGTATCGTAACTAATCAAATCGTAACAACTAATTTCGTAACTAATCAATTTGTCACAAATAAAGTTCCAAAATTTTACAAAAAGTAGCAACAACAGCCGGGAGAACGATAACAACGGGATGAAGACTTTTCGATTTGATTACCAACAAAAATACAACAACACCGGAGGGAGAAATGCCGGGAGAAGAAAAAATTAGGGCAAAAGACGATATGGAGAAGAAAATCGGGCGGAGTTAAATAATACGCAATTCGCGTTAGGCTAAATCAAGCACCTCAACGCGGTCAATTTACACTAAATCGAGCACCGTAAATTGTGTTTTTTTTAATTCTATTTATGCAATCGCGAGTCGCATTTGGCTAAATCGAATTGGAGAAAAATTGCAATTCGTGATAGCCAAATGCGAATGGTGGTAAAATTCCAAACCAACCCGAAATCAATGGTATTTTGCTTAATTCTCCAATTATTTACTAATATCTAATCGAGCCAATTTAAACCAATTATTTTAAATAATTATATATTATTATAAAATTAATATGATCATTTAACCCAAAAAACCCATCAATAAAGCTCATTTTCAAATCAAATTAGTTTTACATATGAACCAAGTGCCGTTAGGGTTTTTCTATATTTTCTAGAAGAATCTTTTATTATCATTTCAATTGTAGATAAGAAGATTGAATCGTCTAATTGATTATTTATTGTTATTTACATAAGAATAATAATGTTGTTCAATTTCCGTTATTTTAATGTGTTCACTATAAGTTAATGAAATTTCATATAGTACAGATTGATATATTCTAAATGTTAGCTACATAGACACACTATCAAGTATTATTTTCTCCGACCATGACTTAATTTTTGTAGTTGGAATGCTATTTCATATTCTGTGATAGTAAAGATTTGTTTGGTTTGTTGTAAAGATCGGTTATTCTCTTCAGGTAGTAAATATTGTTATATATTAATTATTATTTATTTATTTAATTTCATTTCATATTTCAAATTTTTCTATATTTATATCTTTATTGTACCAGTTCTACTAAGAAGGATGATGATTTTATTAGAGTGTATTTTGCTACTAATGACATTATGGAGTAAATTATTATAGTCTACGAATATCGTTTTTTAAATCCTTATTAATATTTTATTGTGACATGCATTATTATAACAACTTGATAATTGCACTTATATATTTAGTAACAAAAAATATATAATTCAATCTTGTAATATTGATTATATTTTGCAAATACATACAAAATTTTTATTTTCCTTTATTTTTTGTTATTATTTATAATATTATTAATTTTAAATTTTTAAATAATATCAGTAAATTTCGAAAAAACTTCTTAATTACTCAATTTTCTTATGTACAATTTAAATTATTTCTAGTGAATTTCGGATTGTTTGGATGAATTTGGATTGTTTGGATGAATTCGGATTCTAATGAATCCATCGGGTAGGATTCGGATTTGATAAAAAAAGAAATTCGGGATTTTGACGGATTTGGTTTCATTTTATTTTTTTGGATTGATTTTGGATTTGATTGAATCCAATCTATTCCGATCCATTGACAACCCTAGATGGGAGTATAAAAACTATGATGTTGTCCTCGCATGTTTGTATAATAGGGTCTATCTATTGGATATGGTTGGATTTGTGGGGATTCATGGAAATCCTCCAAAATCTGGCAAAAAACACTACTTTCATTACTTGTGCTTGATGTAAGTCTTTTTATTTTGGCTGTAGTGTTGATATTATATTCCATGTTAAGATTTTGAGGAGCAACTTGAATATTTTGTTACCAAGAATTTAGCGTTTGATGGAGAATCCTCGTGATCTTCGAAAAACTTGCATGATGAAACGTGAGTCTTGTTCAAGAAGGCCTGTGGATTATATGAAATGCTGAAATTGGGATCATTATTTTATTTGTATTCTGGAGAGGTTTTGCAGTTGAAGGTCTGCATCTGGCTGCTGTTGAACCCATGTAGTTAATGTATTAGTTATATTGCACGGGAGTTTGAAATTCGAGAATTTCACGCACTAAGTGCTTGTTAGGTATGTGGGTGCGTGGATTCACGCACCTACACACATATTGTTTTGAAAAATAGGGTTAATAAGAGTGGGATAAGAAGCCGTGCTTAAAGTCTTGTAGATGGAGAAAAGAAATACATAGGTGATTGGAAAGCAATGAGAACAATAAACTAACAAAGATGAATTAAGAATTCCACTTTATTCGTAAATTATTTTATAACTCATTACTCTTTACAGATGCATGTGCATTTGAAAATTTTAAATTATTATATTTATTATTTTATTATATTGAATTTGATACACTCTAAATTGAATATTTCTAAAATCGGCGTACCCTACACCTTGCACCCGTATCCCCATACCTGTGCAACGTAGTGTATTAGCATGTTTCTCTCTTAAATCTTGTTTGTCAATATCCAGTGTCTTTGAATTTGAGTCCTATTGGAGATTGCTTAGAACTAGAGGCGCAAATGCTAAATGTGCTTGAATTAATTGTACATTAATGTTGGTTCAAATATAATGGTTCCTGGTACTGATACTGTTATTCTAATTTTTGAAACGGCCTTTCTACAATTTGAATTCATTACTGCTTTGACTTTGTTTATTCCTCTGCGACAAGGTTGACACATTCTCTGCAGTCTACAATTTTGCAGCATGGACAGAATAATCTCAAAGTTCATGCTTTTTTTCACAGGTTCTTGCCTAGAAATATAGAGAGGATTGTGATTTTATTTCTGGAATTTTATTATGATTAGTGGTGTGATCCTAACATATTTTAAGGATCAGGCTGTAGCAAAGAAGAAATACAGAAGCAGGAAGCAAACCAAAACTGACTTTAAAGCAGAGGATGGAATTTTCTGATATCTTGGTCATTCATGTTTTCTCATGAGATTATCCCGGGAATTCTTGAGAAATTTTAACAAAAATGAGTAAGCTCTTGTTGAAAAAAAAACGTGATTCATTTGCATTACTACTAGATTCGGATGATCGATCTGTATAATCTTGAATTAAAGCACTCAAAGTGTTATTGTATATAATTTGTTGTTATAGAGTGACTGTAGCTAGTTTCATCTTCAAAATCTATACTTTGTTGAACATTGACACTGCTCGTTGTAATTTTGTAGTTGTCATTGTTAATCACATATTGATGTCTCATAATTAGTGATTTGATTTACAATTGTCGGTTAAACGTTCAACATGAGCCAATGACTCGCCTCGAGTCGAATCTTTTTTCGTTCACGTAAATTTGGGCCATTACGGCATTACGCCCAATTGGTCGTTGATCGATATCTGAATTTTGTGTTCCCTCCAATTTTTTCATAAACTTGTACCTTGATTTTTTATTTGTTCATATTATTTATATGTTTATTTTTTGTTTAATATCATATTTAATTATAATAATAGTAATAGTTAAATATGATGTTACTACATTTGAGAACAATAAAAATTTGAAATTGTTCTCGCAGTACTGCACCAACAATGATGATGCGCTAATAGAACTACTAGAAAAGTTAGCTCTACCACTTATCACTCTACTCTTGAATCTAAACTCAAGCTCCTAACTCTTAACTCCATGCCTAATAACTTTAAACAAGAGTTTTTTACTAAAGTTAGCAGTATCAGATTTATTGATTTTTACAATAATATTACTTTTTAAATTAAGTAAATAACAACATTGGCATATTTATAGTTTGCAAATATAGCCATGAATGATGTTAGTGTGACATCATTTTTTTTATTTTTAAATTTATAATATATGTGTAGACAAAACCTTAGCCCTCTCTCTCTCATATATGTTTAAAGTTACTTTTTGAACACTGTACAACACCTAGAATTCTGGAAAAGAAATTGAGGTTTGGTCATGGAATAAGTTTGAGAAACACTAAAATCTATACAAATGCGAACTTTTAATTCTTAACCTCAAGCAAAAGAAGTCAGAAAGATTTATTCTTCATTTCTTCTTCTTCTGTAAATTGTTTGCTTTAGTTGTAAGTTTTTCTCTCTCTTATACAATGATATTGCAAGTTATGGGTTTCTAGGGTTTATCCCACTTTTGCAATTTTTCTTTGTTCAGATCTATCACATTTGTTTCATATTTCAATATAAGGGATTTTTAGTGTGTTTTAAAAACGAGTAAAGAAGAAGTCTAGAAGAAGTGACATTTTTCGATACTGTTTTTCAGAGACAACCCACCCAACAATTTTGCAAGAGAAATCTATTACAATGGGGTTTTCACTTTATAGAGCTATAGACTTTTGTTTTTGTAGTGCTTTTGACTAAAGCTCTTTCGTTTAGACTGCAACCAGTGTTATATTAGTAAAGCAAAATAAGTGAGTGCCTAATATAAAATTAATAAAAAAGTAATATTACTTTTAATAATAATAGGATCTGACACTGATATTGCAAAATTTTTCCCCTTTATACAGGGAGAGAAGAAAAGCTGCAATCCTAGCTCGGTATGGATTAATTAATGGAAGAGATGTTAGGAGTCTACGAGAGATCTATAAAGTATGTGTAATAACTAATAAAGAGAGTAAAGCGAGAATGTCCACCCATAAAAATAATCTTATAACTAAGGGGTTTACCTAAATCAGCAATTTCATATTTTTATGATCGATCGGAGTAAGTTCACAACCTAGAATAGAAAACAAGAGAAGAGTAGGCCAGGGCATAAGCTGTTGAACCACCATTGATAAATGCAGGCCCAAACTACGGAAATCAGACCATAACACAGAAATGTCAAACATGGATAAAATATAAGAAAGAAATAGTTGTGGCCCATGAAAATGCAAAAACGGTTAAAAACATAAGAATAAAACATATGCAATTATGGAAGACTAATGCGCATGTGCGAGTAATCTGAAAGGAGAGGCAAGAAAAGAGAAGTTAAGAAGTTGATGTTCTGGAGAGAGGTTGATGTACTTCCCCAGAAAATCAATGGAGTAAATGGGGAAGAATGAAAAACATGGCTTAAGAGTCAATTTCTATAGTTCGATTGACCTCAAATAATTATCCTGAATTGAAAAATAGGATGTAAGATTTATTAAAAAGTAGGATGATGTTTGAGTATGTGGAATTCAGGGACTAGAGACCAACAGAATACATTCCTGAAATGTGGAGGAATATGCACAATCATACATTATGATTCATTAGGCAATGGATTGATTCCTCTCAATATCATCATTTAAGTTCTGAAACTAATGCAAAAGAATTTGGGAGAAATTGGAGAGGACGTTTGAATCCATGTATACTCAAAGCCAAGGCCACTTCTACATCAAATTCTTGGAATGAGATATAAAGATGAAGTATCTATAGCTGTCTACATTGCAAAATGGTTGGAAATTATATTCCTAATGGCAAAATCTGATCTGAAACTTTAAAAAAAATTGACATGTTTACTAATGTTGTATTCATTACCTTAATCCTGGCAGCCTCTAGTGATGTTACTACATGATACATCACCACAGTAAGGACATAAGATAGAAGACATTAAACATCAACTCATAAATGAGGAATTGAGGAGAAATGACCATAGATCTGCTGAAAATGGAAAAGAAACGATGACATACTCAGATGACGAAGAGGAAGATCAAGGCAGAAGACATTTAACTACAAGAAAGAGAAATCTAGAGGAAAATCATCAAATTAAGCTAAAAGACAGTCAAAGGAGAAAAGTGTGGAAAATGTAAAAGAAACAAGGATATGCTTTCATTGTAATAAACTTGAGCATCTGAAAAATGAGTGTTATTATTGGCTAAGGAATAAGAATAATGAATCATCTGCAAATGGATGGAGTGCTGCGACATTAGAGGAGGAAGTACTGGTTCTTGCATATGAAATTGAATCAAAGTATGAAAAAGATCCAGCAACTGAATGGATTGTGGACTCGAGGGCTTCCTGTCATACCACACCAAATACGGAAATTTTCTCAAGCTACCTAGAATGAATGTTTGGGAAGGTAAAGATGGGGACTGACAACACGGCTGACATTGAAGGTATTGGAGATATACAAGCTGAAACGGATGAGGGGTAAAATTGACTTTAAAAGGAGTTAAATACATCCCTAGACTCATAATGAACTTGTTATCACTACATGCATTGGATGAAGATGACAATTGCAAAGGTTTCTTGGAAACTTACAAAAGGATCTCTGGTTGTGGTAAAAGGAGTTGTCACTCACAATCTATACAAAACAGTTAAAACATAAAGAACTGATAACTACAACTGGAAGTGGACTCAGAGAACTCTGTGAGACTTGTGAAGTGGGGAAGAAACAGAAAGTATCATTCAAAAATATCATGGAGATACAATAGAAAGCATTAGAACTCGTATTCTCGGATATTTGCAGCCTAGACACTAAATCAATGGGTGGGTAAGGATCTAAACTCGTATTCTCGTATTCTCGGATATTTACAAATATTGTGTCATTAATTGATGATGCCACAAGAAAATGCCGCCCGATCAAATCCAAAGATGAATTAATAGATTATCTGAAAGTTTGGCATCTAATAGTTGGAAGAGGCTAAGGGTCTAAACTGAAGTGTTTCAGGTGAGATAACAGTGGTGAATTCACTTCAAATAAAGTGAAAACATATCTCAGAAATTTTGGAATCAGACATGAGACAACTGTTCCAGGCACATCCCAACATAATGGAACAACGGATAGGATGAATAGGACTCTACTAGACAGAGTGAGGTGTATGTTAAAGACATCAGCCCTACAAAAAGGTTTTTGGGTAGAAGCTCTATTGACAGCATGTTACTTAATTAAGAGGTCCCCGACATCAGCCTTGAATGATGAAATTCTAGAGCAGAAGTGGAAAGGAAAATCTCCAAAGTACAAACAATTAAGGGTGTTTGGGTGTAAGGTTCTAGTGCACATCTCAAAGGATAAAAGGAGGAAACTCTATGATCATGTATATGAAGGTATATTTATAAGATATAGAGACTGTGATTTTGGGTATAAAATATGGAATTCATCTACTAACAAAATCACATGATCAAGGAATGTAACCATCCTAGAAGACAAATCTATCAGAGACTTAACATATGAAAATTACAGATAACATGCAGAGTTGAGCAGAAAAATTGAGAAAATGAACACACTAATACAATTACATGGTCTCATTGCAAGGAACACTCTTAAGAACTCTCACACTGAAAATACCACAGACACCAACCTTGAACAGCCTCCAGTATCATATGAGGAATGTGAAGAGACAGAAGAATCTAGGGTTAGGAGATCACAACGAGTCAGAATACCATCTACTAGATAACTCATCTTATAATATATTATGATTATAGAAAATGGAGAATCAGAAAATTTTTCAGAAGCCACTAAAGTAGAGAAAACAAGCTAAAATGACACTTTTGACTTGGTAAATCCCCCACAAGGCAGAAAAATCCTAGAAAATAAATGGATATACAAGTTGAAATTAGAGTAATATGGGAGTACTAGATACAATGCAGAATTGTAGAAATGGTTTTACTCAAAGAAAGGGGATAGACTTTGATGACATATTTTCTTCCGTGGTAAAGTTGACCTCAATCAAACTAATTTTGGATGTTGCAGCTTATCTAGATTGGGAAATTGAGCAGTTGGACCTTAAAACAACGTTTCTAAATGGAGAACTCGAAGAAGATATATACATGAGGCAACTCGAAGGTTTCATCAAGAAAGGCTCAGGAAAATTGGTATGCAAATTGAAAAAGAGTCTTTATGGATTAAAATAGGCTCCTAGAATGATGAACGAAAGGTTTGATATATTCATGATCAAAGCAGGGTTTAAAAAGGCTAAGAGTGATACTTGTGTATACTTCCGAAAAACAGAAGAGGGCAACTACAATATACTTCTTATCTACGTGGATAATATGATCATTGACAGTCACAGTAAAGAGGAAATCAACAAACTAAAGAGACTACTAGAACTAGAGTTTGATATGAAAGACCTAGGATCAATGAAAAAGATTCTAGGAATTGAAATTCAAAGAGACAGAAGAAAAAGACAAATCAATCTATCACAATAGAAGTATGTTGAACAAATTGTCAGAAGATTCAATCTAGAATGTGAAAAACCAGTGGTAATCCCTATGTCAAACACCACAACTAAGCAGATGGTACGAGAGTACTCATGGCTTTCCCTGAGTTCCTATATGATTAGAATGTTCATTATTTAATTGTTTATCCATTTTTCTCATGTATGCACATTCAATATGGCCCTTCTCCTTGCAGTAAGAGCATACCATGTCAGGATACCAATAACAGTCTAGGACAACATGATTCTTCTGTTTACAATATATGGGTGGAGGGTAAGGACCTATCTTTTCATTTTTGTCTTGGAATTTCCGATCACTAAAGCTGACTTTGAATGCTCATTCTTCTCTTTCCTTGATTGCACATGCTTTGTCCATTGTGAAGAGCATGTGCATGCGTATTTGGTTAGGCGTATACCTTTTGTTGTGGTTCATTTTTAGGGAGTACCAAGAGTCACCAGATTCTGATCACAATTAATGCTCAAAGATCCGGTTTTTTTTTGTTGTTTATGGAGACAACGTTAAAAGAATAAAGAAAAGAAGGAACATGGCGATATAACTTGGAAAACCCGAGATAAAAAGGAAAAAAACCACATTGTCGAGGGGGAATCATCTTCGATAAATTCAATAGGACGAGTTGGCAATACAACCGTGATCGGGACAATTAGAGGAGTGATAGTAAAAAATAACAGGAAGAGAACAATAGGTTGATATGATCAAAAGTCGATTTGGAAACAAGGAACATAATGTGTCTAAGATCTTGTAGACTTCATTCTTATATAGGAGTGATTGCTGATTTTCTTCCCTAATTTTGCTCTAATCTGTTATTAAATCTCCACAAAACACGTCAAATCTCACTTAATTGGACAATCCCATTAATTCGCCCCAATACGCGCATATACCATGACGACCGTTACTTCCTTTTGGATAAGTCAAATTCCACGTGGCAGGAAATGACATATGCCCCATCCAACATTTGATGTTTTCAACAATGACAGTTCTCTAGTGGGCTGCCCTTGGGCCATGAAGAGGAGATTATAAAGTGATGAGTTACCATGAGAAGGTGTAGATATCTGTCTACCCCACCTCCTCGAGTAAGAACCTCAACTTCCATTCCTGGGACTGATCAGGAGGGCATGCAGGAGCATATTAATGAGCTCACTAGGGCGTTGGAGGTGTTACGCACGGAGAGAGATTTCGAGCCCGATCTTGGTCTAAATCATGGACTATTTTACAAGGCCATGGAGGCTTCGATCCGACGAAACAAGGATGATGACTGGTGGCATAACTTATACGCTGCCCACACGTTGTCCCATCAATCTGGCAGCATTTATGCTGCCTTGAGAGATTTGATGCTATTTTTTTCTGAAGATATCTGGGCACAGTCCCAGATTTGCATTATCGCAACCCCCAGTGGCTGCCAACTTTCAGGGGTGACGGATATCCTATTGATCACGTCGCTGATTTCGAATTAAGGATGGGAACGGTTCGGGCCTCAGATTCACTGAAGTGATGAACCTGGTTCAAAAACTTATCAACCTGATCCATACAGTCGTATGAGGGATTTATTTTGGCTTTTTCTGAGCAGTTCACGCCAAATATAAGACAGCTCTGAAGTAGGCATGAACTATATCAGCTAAAGTATATCCCATAAAAAATGAGTCTACGGTCTTTCATGGAGAAATTTAAAAAAAATGCTCGAGGCATCAAATTGGAGCTGAGAGATAAGATTGATATTGTACATCAGGTCTTATGTAACGATCCTAATTTGGGCCTAGTTGTTTTGTTAACACATGATAATTAAAACGGAAATATTCGGAAGCAAATTTAAAACATAGTTCAAAACATTAAAGTACGACTGCATAATTTAGAGNACCTTTTGTTGTGGTTCATTTTTAGGGAGTACCAAGAGTCACCAGATTCTGATCACAATTAATGCTCAAAGATCCGGTTTTTTTTGTTGTTTATGGAGACAACGTTAAAAGAATAAAGAAAAGAAGGAACATGGCGATTTAACTTGGAAAACCCGAGATAAAAAGGAAAAAACCACATTGTCGAGGGGGAATCATCTGCGATAAATTCAATTGGACGAGTTGGCAATACAACCCTGATCGGGACAATTAGAGGAGTGATAGTAAAAAATAACAGGAAGAGAACAATAGGTTGATATGATCAAAAGTCGATTTGGAAACAAGGAACATAATGTGTCTAAGATCTTGTAGACTTCATTCTTATATAGGAGTGATTGCTGATTTTCTTCCCTAATTTTGCTCTAATCCGTTATTAAATCTCCACAAAACACGTCAAATCTCACTTAATTGGCCAATCCCAATAATTCGCCCCAATACGCGCATATACCATGACGACCGTTACTTCCTTTTGGATAAGTCAAATTCCACGTGGCAGGAAATGACATATGCCCCATCCAACATTTGATGTTTTCAACAATGACAGTTCTCTAGTGGGCTGCCCTTGGGCCACGACCTTTACATCATACCTAGTCCATCGGTTCCGATCACCATTTAATTCAACCAATCATTTCCAAGGTTGTAATAGCAGGATCAAATGAGCATGGTAAGGCTGAGATTATATTTTCTTTTATTTTGCGGTCATCAACAGTCTCTCCCAATTTAGTTAATTGTTGGATGATTTTTTTGAGAGCATCAAACAAGGTGGTGATGGATTCTTCAGTCTACAGTTCCAGATTATAAAGAAGACGCCATTGGTGAGTGATTTCTTGTTCAAGTTTGTGTCATGTTATGTTGTAAGCTTTAGAAAGAATTTCCAAGGCTTCAATTGTTAAAAACCTTAAATATTATAGCAAATGCAGTGGTTGGAGACTCGTACGACCTCATCATGTTTGGATCAACCACATAAGCTTCAACTTTTTTAGTTTCAATGATGGGACTTTCTTGAAAAACATCCCAAAGATATTGAGTTTTCGGGTATATTTGTATTTTGCATTATCATACCCTATACTCATTTCCTTCAAATGTAGGCGGTGGTAGCGAGGTTGAGGACATTTTCTTTCAGAGCACACAGAGGTGAGTTTAAGTTGTGAGTATTGACTTACAGTTAGTGGAGTTGATGTCTTTGCGATTTTCTTTCTTATCTCACAGCTGTTATCATGTAAGGAATATGTAGCTCACCATCTTGCAGTTTGGTTTTGAATTTACAGGTTCCGAACTTGAAGTTATGCTTTATCTTGAATTTGAGAGTTTTTTGAAGAGTTTAAGGCTTGTATATTAATTGTAAAAGCTAAATGTGTTTAAAGACTTATCTATAGTTTATAGCTAGAAAATTAGCCATTACAAATGAACTGTTGCAGTGTTGGAATGTGTGTTTGTTGGGCTTGTAAGTGTAATTGGGCTTCCAAGTATTATTGGATTTCTAAGATTTAGTTTACTCATCCTTCTTAGCTTTCTTTCGGTAGTTGAGTAGAATTATTGGTCTTCACCTTTGCGGTTTGAGTAGAGTTTTATCCTATAGCCAAGGTTTCGTTAGAGGATTTCATCACAAGAGGTCAACACAAAGAAACCCGAATTGAAATTTAAAATCAAAATTTAGATAATGAATACTGAGTATGGGTCATCTGGAGAAGAACATATCGACTACTAAAAAGTGGAATGATAGGTGAAAGAACTTTGGTTTTGGAGGTGGTCTTATAGCCATTTATCAAGCTACGAGATCCGAAACGCGGCGGAAATAATGTGAATTTTGAAGATGAAGAGGAACAATGTTGGAATTATAGAGTATTGCCGAAATTATGACATGGGAGTGTGAATGAAAGGAATTAAGGGGAAGAAGACAAACATTTAAAAAACTTGATCAAGTCATTATGTGATGTCCTTTCCAACCTTAGAAATCTAATCAATCTCATTTCTCTAACCAATGTGGGAAAAATTCATTATTCTTTCTCAAGTCCAATCATAAGCTCTGATACTATGTTAGAATTATAGTCTGGCCGAAATGAAGACGGTGGAGCGTGAATGAACGAGATTTAGGGGAGGAAGCAACACATTTAAAAGACTTGATAAAACATTATATGATGACATTCGTCACCCTTATAAACCTAATCAATCTCACTTCTCCAACCAATCTATGACAAATAACAAGAAGACAACTTTGTTATTAAATCTAAAAATCGCAATAACATAAACCTTACAACACAACATTTATTTAAATACATCAAGTGGACTAAAGTCCATTACAATTACAGAAGCCCAACCCGAACATTCGACCCAGAAGCAATTCTAACCATAGGAACAATGGAAGACGTTTTAGTAATGTCATTGGAGAACCCAATTTCTATACGACACAAGTTTGAAAGCCGCAAGTCTTCTCCCAATTCAATTCATCCTTTTTAATATTAAGGGAGGAATCGTATTGCAGGGGACTGAGGGGAGGAAACGTATTGCAGTAACGGATAATTTAATGATGTTCACTTTCTCTCTCTCATAAGTGGTTATTTAATATATTCAAAGATCAAAATCAGGCTGTTTGTGTTAATATACCTATTTAATTATATAATTTTTATTTTTTGCTGTAATCAAAATGGTTACAGACAGGCAGTGGGCAGCTGCCATGTGTTTTGTTACGCGATAACGACGTTGTCAGGGGCAGTTAAAGAGCGTTTTCCACGCACGACTCCTCATATATAAATATGAGATCAAATGGTTAGCTCAGGAGGTCCTTTTTCATACGTGCCGCAGTTATAATTTTCTCCTTGGCTCCAACACTTCCTCCCTTAGTCATTTTCTCAGCCTGCTTCCTTTGTAATCCATTGTAAACTTTAATGTTCGATTAATGAAATCAGCTAAGAGTATTCTTACTCTTAGATATGTGGTTTTTTCCTCTTTCTAAGGGGTTTTCCACATTAAATCGCTTGTCTCTTTGCTTTATTTGCATTTTAATTACCTTTCCCACAATTGAAACAAATCAAAACCATGTTCAATCTATTATGAATAGGTTGACTGTTGGTACCTAGGTCTTTTTTAATACAATAGTTTGGCACCGTCCGTGAGGACGATTTTGTGATTCCCATTCGAGGTCTCTCCCTGGGAAGGACAAGCAAAATCATGGCGATTGGAAACTCCATGAACGATAGTGACATGTTTCCTAACAACCTTCCAGCCCCTGCTTTCTCTTTGCAGGATCTAGAGGCTATTATTTGGAGGGTGGTTTTTGAAGTTATGATGGAGAGAAGTGGAATAGAGCCACAGGTTGTTACCATCCATGTTCCTACAAATAGAGGGTACGAGAGAGACCCTCAAATGCGCAACTCCGATGAAGAGGAGATTATAAAGCGATGAGTTACCATGAGAAGGTGTAGATATCTGTCTACTCCACCTCCTCGAGTAAGAACCTCAACTTCCATTCCTGGGACTGATAAGGAGCGCATGCAGGAGCGTATTAATGAGCTCACTAGGGCGTTGGAGGTGTTACGCACGCAGTGAGATTTCGAGCCCGATCTTGGTCTAAATCCTGGACTATTTTATAGGGCCATGGAGGCCCCGATCCAACGAAATAAGGATGATGACTGGTGGCATAACTTATACGCTGCCCACACGTTGTCCCATCAATCTGGCAGCATTTATGCTGCCTTGAGAGATTTGATGCTCCTTTTTTCTAAAGATATCTGGGCACAGTCCCAGATTTGCATTATCGCAACCCCCAGTGGCTGCCAACTTTCAGGGGTGGCGGATATCCTATTGATCACGTCGCTGATTTCGAATTAAGGATGAGAACGGTTCGGGCCTCAGATTCACTGAAGTGATGAACCTGGTTCAAAAACTTATCAACCTGATCCATACAGTCGTATGAGGGATTTATTTGGGCTTTTTCTGAGCAGTTCACGCCAAATGTAGGATAGCTCTGAAGTAGGCATGAACTATATCAGCTAAAGTATATCCCATAAAAAGTGAGTCTCCGGTCTTTCATGGAGAAATATAACAAAACTGCCCGAGGCATCAAATTGGAGCTGAGAGATAAGATAGATATTCTACATCAGGTCTTAGGACCGTGCGGTCTTTTGGCCAGTCTGGTGAAGAGTCCAACATCAACCTTGGTAAAGCTTCTACAGAAAATGAATAAATATATTAAGGTGGGTGAAGCATTGAGATCGAACTACATGAAGCCTAACGGGAATTCTGAGCCCGTAGGGGATCATAGGGTTGCATACCGTAAAAGACAACCCCGAGATGTAGGGGCTGTGACTGAGAAGAATTTTCCCTCGAAAAGGAAAGAAAACGGGTGTACTGCCAATTGCACCACAACAATGAATACCCGATGCTGAAGCGCCCGCTGGTGTAAGAGACAGTAGCGGCAATGACGAAGGAAAAACCCGATCATGATGATCTGAAGGGCAAACATGCTGTGTCTCCCCAAAGGGACATCCAAGGTGATAATCGTCATATGCCGCGGGGCAAGGACAATCGAGGACAACCCCAAAATTATTATGATCGAGCGGAGGACCGAAATTCTACTCTTCCAGAGTATGAAAGAGGTCCGCACGGTCGAGAGAACCGTGGGCAGGGAAGCAGACGAAGCTATCGGGGTCAGGGAGGTAGGGCCCCGCTGAATGAGGGTGGAAGGGAAGAGAATCATCCTCCTCCACCAACTGAAATGGACACTCAGCCTCTACAGAATGAGGCGGCGTCCAAGGAACCTGAGGCCGCCAAAGATATTTATGTTATCACCAGCGGAATAAGAATTAGTGAATTGGTCCGGGACCAAAAGAGAGCAGCGCGCATGAATTCCGAAAAAATAATGAATTTGTCACGCTAGTGAAATACGATGATGCTAAGCAGTCCTCTTCTTATGAGAACACTATCATCTTCACCGCTGTTGATTGGAAAGGTATTGTTGATCCATGTGATGATCATCTTATCATCACTGGAATTGTTGCCAACCGTCTGGTCCACAAGATCTTAGAGGATACAGGGCTTCATGCAACCTTATAAAGCGCGAAGTGGCTGAAATGCTGGGTGCTCTGGGTCACAATCATACCATCGCTAATATCACCCTTTGGGCCTTTGATCAGAGGAGTATCATTCAATGTGGGAAGATCTTATTCCCAATTACTTTGGGAGATCAATTCAAGGACCGAACGGAGACCCTTGAATTCATTGTCGTTGAAGTCCACTTGGCGTATAACCCCATTATCGGACGGACCGGGCTCATCAAGTTTAAGGTGGTCTCTTCTACTTATCACATGATGATTAAGTTCCCCTCCGCGGATGGAGTTATATCTGTAAAGGAGGATCAAATCGTAGCAAGACAGTGGTACATGAGCTCGTGCCAAACTTTGGCACCAATAAAGAGAACTTGGGTGGATTTGCTGGAAGAGACACCTCACGTTAGGCAAACAATGGAACCCATCGGATTCAACCAAGACCACTCGCATCAGGGCACTGAGTGAATAAGCTGTTGCGTGCTGGATTCATCAGAGAGATCCATTACACTGAGTGGGTTGCAAACCCTGTGGTTGTTTCTAAGTAGGATGGGAAATGGAGAATGTGCTTTGATTTCACCGATATAAATTAGAGTTGTGAATCTGACCCATTTCCACTGCCACATATTGATGTGGACGTTGTCGCTGGATGTTGTGGATGTTGTCGCTGGCAGTACAATGATGAGTACCATGGATGCTTAATCGGGGTACCATCAGATCTTTTTTGCTGACGAAGATCAGAAGAAATCGTCTTTTATGACCAAAGATTGCGTCTATTGCTACGTGGTTATGCCTTTTGGCTAAAAGAACGCTGGAGCAACATACCAAAGGCTGGTAAACAAAATCTTTAGAGATTTGGTAGGCCATTTGATGGAGGTGTATGTTGATGATATGATTGTCAAATCCATGAATGATGAAGACCATATTTCTTATTTGTCTTGCTGTTTTTGAAGTATGCCGCAAATATAAGCTCAAAAAAAATCTGAAGAAGTGCTGCTTCGGGATCCGAAGTGGAAAGTTATTAGGATATTATGTTTCCGAAAAAGGTATAGAGGTCAATCCCGAGAAGGCTCATGCCATTATTAACATACAACCTCCGAGAAATAAAAGAATATTTCAAAGGTTGATGGGTCGACTAGCTGCATTGAACAAATTTATTTCTAACTCTATGGATCGGGCCTTGCCCTTCTTCAGAGTACTCAGGAAAGTAAGTCACTTGGAATCTACCTAAGAATGTGATCGAACCTTCTTAGAACAGAAAAAATATTTGAGCACTCCTTCTGTGATGGTGAATCCAAGCACCGATGAACCTTTGGGATTATACTTGGCTGTATCTGAAGTCGTAGTGAGTGCAGCTTAGGTTAACATTAGAGATGGTATTCGCAAGCTTCTTTATTACGTGAGTGATTCATTGGTATCGACATAGACTAGATACGCCAACTTGGAAAAATTAATAGTGGCACTGAAGATAGCGATATCTAAGCTGAGACATTATTTTGAAGGCCATAAGGTTTATGTTTATACTGATCAGCCATTGATAGCAGTTCTGAATCAGACAGATTTGAATGAAAGAATATCTAAGTAGGCCATCAAAATAAGTTCTATGTTTATGGAATTTGTGCCCTGAAGGGCAATCAAAGCTCAGGTTCTAGCTGACTTAGTGGTTGAGATGGCCCGATCAACGATATTCTTAAACCAAGAAGATGATCGATGGATTATTTATGTTGACGGCTCAACCTTCGAAGGAAAGGGGTCTAGTATCACCATCACTACGTTACAAGGAGATGTTATTCATTCCTCCGTTAAATTCTTATTCTCAAGAAAAAATAACATGGTGGAATATGAGGCCGTATTACCTAGAATGAATGTGGCTCGAATGATGGGTGTCGCTAAAGTGCGAATGTTCTCATATTCCAAGTTTGTTTGCGGGAAGATTTGATACTCATGAGCCCATGATGAAATTGTATCATGCCAAAGTTCTGCAATTATCTAAGAAGTTCAGCGAGTTTTCACTCGACCATGTACCGCGGGAACATAACAATGTTTCTGATGCATTGACCAGATTAGCTGCAACTATACCGAACATAGGACCGGGTACTGTATTGGTCCATATTCAAGACCTTCCTTCGGTCGAGATCCCATTGGCCGAACAATCGATTGAGGAAATCAGGGCTTTATAATATGAACTTCAGGGATTAAGCATTGGTGTTACTAAAACTCCAAGGTAACCCACATGGATGCACCCCTTCATCAAATATTTGACTAATGGCTATCTCCTTGAGAACTTTTCGGAAGCCAGAAAGATTGAATTTCGGGCCAAAAGATATGTCTTAAACAACGGATATTGTTTAAAAAAAGTTTCGAGGGACCGCTCTTGCATTGTTTGTCCCCAATTGAAGCTGTCATGATTTATGTTCATGACGGAATATGTTGAATCCATTCTGTGGTTCGATCATTATATCATTGCGTCATCAGAGCCGGATACTTGAGGCCAACTTTGCTTGAAGATGCCAAGAAATATAGTACACGCTACACTGTTTGTTAGTATCATGCTCTGATCGGGGAGGTGGCCAAGAAATATATAGAATCCATTCTGTTTGTCAGTTAGTCCGAGGGAGGTGGCCATTCGATCCCCTCGAATAACTCAATATGACGAGAATATGACCGATGAAAGAAGATCGTTGGACCTTGAGATAATTGAGGAAAAAAGAAACGCCGTTTATGCGCCTATGTGTTATATCAACGAACCATGGAACATACCCACAATAAACGTGTTTTACCCAGAGAATTCTTTGAAGGCGACCTCATCCTTAGAAATATAAAGGCCCTATCGAATTTTGAAATAGTTGGAAACGGGGGCTTATAAGTTAGAAACTCTAGATGGTGATGAGATCCCCCGAGCCTGGAATGTCATGAACTTACGGTGATATTTCTTGTAAATCTTTGATTATTAATGACACTTTTGAACCAAAAGATGTTCCTCAATTATGGAAAGAATACAAACTATTTCTAGCTAGGTGAGTGACCAATCCAGAAGTTGGGATTTTTTGGATGAGTCTAGACTGGTGACTGTAGTGGTTCATCTGTAAGGCTCCCAAGTAGCAGCGACCGCTATGACGAGTTAGATTCTCCTGTGCTTAATGAGTGCTTCGGATGGATCGCGAAACTCAGAGAACTAACTGTGAACTAAACATCCCCTTCGACGGTCTTCACCCTTCGAAAATGGCTCTTATGCTTTTGTATTCTGCCATGAGAATAGATAATAGAGACGGAATCAGTCAATCAAAAAGCATGTAAAGCCTGTCTTGGGACTTATTAAGAACCGGAGCTCGACCGAAGCCTATCGCAGGACATATATAGAACCAGGGCTCGGCCGAAGCTTGTCATGAGACTCATAGAGAACAGGGGTTACACCGTTTAATACTATTATGGTCATAGGGACGGAATAAGAGTGATCCTTACGTGCATCTGAGAATTCATACCTTACTGAACTTAGTCAAATTTCAGCCTAAGTTATAAAAGGTGACCGAATGGCTTAAGCTTAATGGTCAACCCAAAACTTATACTTAGTGAAAAACCAAAGAAATGGTCAAATTACACCAGATAAGCTTGAATACTTATGATAAACGCAAACTTAGTTCGGTTATTCTTATTTAAATTATGACATAAAATATGAGGGAAATTAGCCTTGTATTTCATAAGGAAATGGACATCAAGATACAAGAATATAGAAAGTTACAAATATTCCTATTCTAGTGGGCCCTCTTCCTTGTCTTGATTTCTAATCCAAGCTTTTAACTCCTCCAACATTTTCTCCCGAGCCTTAACCAACTCATTAACATATCTCTCCATCAGGTTAAATATTGGAAAATTGGGATATTTATCTAGGGGAGGTTCATCAAGAGTTGGAATATCTCTGAAGTCTTCATCCTTGGTCAAGGGATCTATCACATTCCAGCGCTCGTCTTCGGGGTTCAAATCGAACTGCTTGGCAACTTGGTCCTTCATATTGTCCATATATTGACAAACATTTGCCCCGTAGACGTTTCCTCCGAAAGCAAATAGCAGGGGGGATAGGGCAAAAGCGAGAAGAGATTCTTGGACCGATCCCTCTGTTACAGTTAGCGCTTGGGCTAGATCTTCTTTGGTCTTGGCCAACTCATACTTCAGATTATCTTTCTCCTCCTTTGACTGAAGCATGAGTATGTTGCTCTCATCAGACAACTCTTGTGCCTGACACTCTAATTCAGAGATTCAGACCGTTGCGGAAGTAGCAGCCCCTTGAGGTTCTTTATACTTGGTTTACAGCTCTGCTACTTGAGAAGTTAGAAGTGAGACATGGGTGCTAGCTCTCAACAATTCCCCGTTCAAACGGTCCCCCTCCTCCCAGATCGGTACTAGCTCTTGTTCTTTTATTTCAACTTGCCTCTGAGCTAAGGCAAGTTGATCTTGGGTTTCCTTGGAGATCAAAGTGGAACTTCGGCTCAGCTAGATCGCGGAGGCTAGATTCAGGCCTCTTCTGCATGAATACAAGAGCAAACCAAAGTAAAGAAATCATATTTTATAATAAAATATGAGTAAAGACTTACCACGTGATTGATTTCAAATATGCCCTTACCAAATCCGGGATCGGGCACTCAAGTTGAATGGGTTCTTCTTCCCCAGCAACCTATATTCCTCTAATATGACATCATTCCAGGATACCGGTGTTTTCTTCCGGCCCCAAGCTTTCATCACTGAGACCATCTCTTGAATTGCCTCTCGGGAAAACTCAGAACCTTATGGCGCACAGGCTGGTTCTCCAATTGTGTTCCATTTCCTCGTGATCGGGGCTGCTGTTGGATCTCCCGGTTTCTTCAGGCTTTTAAACTGCTTCGGGGGCTCTCCTTCGGCCGTCTGCTTATTCTTATCCAAGAACACTGGGGGTCTTGATACATTCTCCCCAATGTTTGGGGTCGGGAGAACGTCCTTACTCTAATTGACCCCTGCAACAATAACCGCACAATGTTAAGATCTATGGGTTAATTATTCCCGATCCAATACATAGCTGATAGGCTCAATGATCAGATTTTCGCCAATATCGCCTCTTCTCCCTAAGTATATCTATACGTTTTAAATGTTTTTTGGGAGTAGGAAGCATCGCTAAGGTGTGAGCGATGTCTTGATGGGAGGAGTTGAACTTGGTTTGGTCCAATTTACCGATACAAGGATGACTAATAATTGGATACACCTTTAGCAAGTCCTTCTTTGGGGCTCCTATCCAAACATAACACTACTTCCACTTATGAAGAGAGTCTTCCTTATCAACTATGGTGCACTCAGTGGTACGAATTGCTATGTAATATAATCCAAAACACCCTAACAACCTCTTACCTTTTTGGGACCCAAATAAAAAAAAGTTAAAAAACTTTTATAAAGTTGGCTCTATGCCCTGTTTCTAGGAATAGAAAATAAAGGCCATCTATACACATAACTACCCGGAAACATGACATAGGTTGGGCAATGGATCTCCCGAAGCACGGTTGCTACAAAAGGATGTAATGAAAATCTTAAGCCGCACTTCAGGGACGCATAAATAACAGGTAGGGCGTCAGAGGGAATGATCATCTCTGCCAGAAAAAACAAGGAACGTCTTCTTTTCCCATCCAAATCGATTAATGGGTAGGGATAGAGAACTTGACCCGAATTTCTTCGGTATCAATCTCAGAAATGATGGGATACCTAGCTTTACGAGGAACCATAAGTGTTACCATAGAAATTTTCCTGAAAAATAAGGATTGAAGCTTGGAAGAAGGAAATCGACAGAGGTATTAGGGCTGAAGAAATTTTTCGCTAATGACGATGATAGTTAAACAGTAACAAAACCCCAGCTTTTATACTTCCCCCTTGACCGGTTACCAGTCGACACGTATGATGCTGCAGTCTGATAGCCTGTCGATTAGCGAAATACGAAAAGGCGCAGGCTATTTTTAAATTTCAAAATTATCATTTTGCCTGATAGCCGTTATTGTTTTCAAATTTGAATATATTCTCAAATTCGTCAAGTACAGAATCGATCAAAGGGGACGTTAGCACAACTGGTTCGGGTACGGTCCTCCGTTATGCTTAATCAAGCATGTTGCCCTATATATTCTCAATCAGATGGTCGGTCTTATATCACCTCTACACTTACAATAAAGTCCGAGGGGCTAGTGATGAGAGCTCCGAGACCCGGTATCTCAAACTGGTGGAGACCCAAGCCATCATGGGCCAGCCCACGTGAACCAAGTAATGAGGCACAATGACAAATGGAAAAGTGAGATGCATAAGGTTCTTGCCAGTTGAGTCGAGTGTCAAGTCTGATCAAATTTAATCTTAATTTCTTAGTAACACTTTGATTGTAAATATTGCAAGTAATGTTGTATTACACATGGATTGGAGTAATGTGATACACACTAGTTTGTAATCTCTATCGTACTTATTACTGGTACAACTAAAATTTATTTTGTTGTTCATTTCAATGTTGTAACTCTATTTCTGATTATGGGCAATTCTTTCACCCCTTTTATTAGGTACTTCTTTTACTTCGATTAATATAGATTTACGACAACTTCCATAATAGAATTATTCCAACATTGTTCTTCTTACCATGTTTGCTTTTACCGGTTTAACCAATGGGAATTTAAGCCTCATAAGGTGAACAAAGAAAGTTCTTAAGCACTTTTAATGTTAGACTTGACTGCTCTTGACTAATAATTTGATACATTTTTATTGGTAATTAAACATTTATTTCTTATTTATCAATTCTATTTCATAAAGATTGTTTATATTGAATTGATAATTATGTCCCTCGCTTAAAAGTTGTGTAAAAGAAATCAAAATGAGATAACGATGTGAGATTTTTATTACACGCTTAATACAATAAGAACTAACATATATTGTATTCCTTTATTAGATCAAATGTTTGTCCACATTGCTAATGAAAAGAGTTTTCTATGACAAACATATAGATGCTTGAGTATTTCATCTTGTATTTTCATTTATTTGTTTGAATACTACAAATGGAATTTCATATATATATAATTTGATATACAATATCATATATTCAAGTTGGTTGATTAATCAATAAAGAACTCGATATACTCTATAGCAGAGAAGTAGATATTGGGTTTGCAAGAATCAATGGTTTTAAAATCATTGGCCGATGTAATTAGAAATTCGAAGAGTTCGAGTTGTCTATGAATAAACTTATTGATGAGCAAATATAATTCATATTTTGAAATAAACGATATTTGAATTTCTAATTGAATGAGATCGAAAGTGTCGAGATGAACGTGATTACACAGTAACCAATCATTAAAAGGTTTAATCTATGCACTATATTTTCCAACACTTTGGGATCAAATCGTGTTGCTAGATGCCAACCTTGATCGTTAATTAAATATGTATCTAATAATAGTTTTTGATATAATTAAAGAGTTTAATTTATATGCTATAATAATTACGACCATTATTGTTAAAAATCTAATGGATCACACACAAAAGCGATCGGATGATCAAAACC